>CM042145.1:72458911-72461411 GCA_023376005.1 Doryteuthis pealeii
TGGATACTCAATTTTTTTTATAAGTACATTTTTCTATTTAACCCATAGTTGGGACCTTAACAGGTACTACCACTCCGGTTCAGAGTGGACCAGGGAGTAAAGGTGATGAAGGGGTTCTCCACATTCCCCAAACCTCCAAACCTGGAACCTCACCATCAGATAGAGTATAACGTCATTCCCAGGACACGAAGATCCTCAGCCACCACATTCTAGCACCCATATAATAAAAAGGGCTGGAGCTTGCCATAAGGACAATAGTGTTGCGGCAATCATATAGGTGCTAGGGCTTGAGGGATCATCTCCGACCGCCGGTCTAGCCCAAGAAAAGGCCAAAGTGGAGTATCGCAAGTAATGGACTGCTCAACCACCTGGGTTCTATCTTTAGGCATCATGGATCACCACCCACGGCCAACAGGTGGCCCCATTGGGGGAGTCTTACCCCTCTGCAGAGGTGCAGTCGGTGAATTCTAACGCCTCAGTCGACAGGACGGGAATTTTTCGGACTATTGTCCCTATCATTATTGTTAGATACACAACGTTTCACCTGAGGTGTCCTCCGACCTTCTTCAGGCGTTTCTTGTTGAATTGAGGAATTTTCCCGAACATATGAACCATTTTGTCGAACATGGAGGCTTTTATGTTGTAATCGGGTACTTTCACTGAACTTCTAACCAAGCCCTTTACTCAATCCGCCGGCCTAGACTCTTCTCATTCCATCAACCATAACCAAAGAAAATGCCGTAGTGCACATCAGCCGAAAAGTCTGTATGTAACAATAAAGATGAGGACAACAGTTTGAAAGATACATTTTTTTTACCGGATAACATGTTTAATAATTAAATATGTTACTGATTTTAAAAGCTAAATAATTTTGAACAATTTTAACAGCTAAATATTTTCTTGGTGTAAACACTAATCTACGGTTTTTTAAACGATTTTAATCCTACTGTGTAGACTTCACAGTATTTGAACCGTGTAAATAAGTGTGTCTATATACAAAATCAATATCTAAACTAAGAATCGGAATTCTTCGAAGAATTAAATGTGATTACCCCAGACTGCATACTCAAAAATGCAATAGAAAAAGGGCTGTATAAGTATGAATAAAAAGTCTTAGAAATTAATCCTAGATGAATTTGCCGAATGGGAAGATCCCATACCTCGTCTCAAGACAGACGGCCAGAGCCTTGAAAAAGTAAGCGAAAGCCATGCATGTTCGTAGACAAGGTAGTTAAAGAGGACTGGTAAGACAAAGAGAGAAATGTAGCTCTACTCACAAAACAAATCTTAATAGCATCTGTTATAAATGAGCTTATCGCTCTTGCATCACATTATTCCAAAACCCTCTAATTTAATACACAACAAGGAGTGTATTTTAAAGAAATGTTTGTCCTTTAGTTATCTTCCAGTAGTATTTCAATGTTGTTACTTGGCTTTTTCCGACCACAAGACAGTATCTTGTCTATAATCAGTTACAAAAAATTACAAAAACCAAGGAATTATCCGATTTTAATTAATAATTGTCGAAAAGAGAAAAAAAAAGATATCCAAAATTATTTTTTTAGTTTTTATTTTAAATTTCTTTTCCGATTTTCGGTACTTATATTCTACCAGGATAGCCCCCTTAATTTTTTCTTCTATTTACACCTTCTGTTTTTGTCTTTTTTATTTATACTGTAATTAGTTTCAACATTATTTAATCCAACCGATATTTTGAGCCCCAAAAATAAGGGATGGGGGTCAAAGTTAAGTGACCTGAAAAAAAAATCAGAAAGTTTTGAAATAAAATAACTGATGCATTAAAAACTCATTCATTGATAAATCAACATTGAAATTTTCTTTAAAACCGGATAATTCACTGATTTTTAGTAAGTTTCTTTCAATCGGGTAGGGGTGGTGTAAATCTATTTTGCAAAATAAGGATTTTCCGGCAACTTTGACAGTGCCTAGCAAGTAGGTTTTGATATTTTACCGAAACCAGCTAAATAGCATCTTCCTAAATTTTTACTAACCTTTATTTGATGTGTTTACACCTTTGACTCAATAAATTTTAAAAATTGATAGTTAAAGTAATTAAGAAAATCTATTTTAAAACATGATATTAAATTGTATTTTCTTTTACAACCAGGAAAACAATTTTAAGACAATTTGTGTAGGAATCTTATGTACATTATATATATGTTTTAAAGAAATTAGATAACTATTTCATTTTCCCCCTCCCTCGATAAATTTTGAGTAGATTTTTGAGGTTTGTAAATTGAAAGTTTAGTAAAAACAAAATTCGAAATTCAAATATTAAAACAAACTTTAAACTGATCAGGATGAAGTTTATTTTGCGAAGCAAATTAAATTTTAAAACTAGAAAAACGACCGGAGCATTAATAAAACAAAACAAAACTTTAGTCTTCTCTGTTACCGTAAAGAGAGAAAGAAAGGTTGGAGTTGGGGAAGTAGATAGGGCTTTGCTCTGGCTGCTGGAAAGCTCTCTCTCTCTCTCTCT
>CM042145.1:72466411-72498911 GCA_023376005.1 Doryteuthis pealeii
ACTCCAGGTCCCATGTATTGGTTAAATAGAAAAAGAATGGATTTAAAAAATGTTTTAAAAATGAATTAGAAATAATTTGAATACCCCGTAATAATGAATAAAACAAACATGACTTCGGCATAAATTGTTTTAAAATCTCAATAACGTGTTTGTTTTAGTATATACATTTAATTCAGACAAAGCGTCCGTTTTCGTAATTTTTTTTGCAGAATTTAATGTTTAAACTGTATCAATAATTAATTACACTAGCAAATGTATGCACCCTCCGGGTGCAAGTATTTAAGTTTTCATGTAATAAAATATTAGATTGATTTAGAAAGGCTAATGAAACTAAATAAGAAGGCAGATAAAAAGATTTGAAACAGAGAGGGTATAATCAAAAAATAAAACAACTGAAACTTACTCTTCCCCCACTCCCGTCTTTCATTGCTAAATAATCCTAATTTAACTATTTAGTTAAAATAGAAAGTAAAGAATAAAATTACAGTTATTTCTTCTTGTTAATCGATTTCTTTTAAGATTTATCCACGAGATTTTTGCTAATATTCATTAAGATAAAACCTAAGAATTAGAAATCAGTAATACGAAGCACATATTTATTAAAATCAGATTTTTAATATCAATATTCAAATTAGCCTTCCCATTCACACTGTAAACTGCTATTTTGTTGTATATATAAATACAATTGCATGTTATTAATATGTAGATATTGTCAACAATATTAATAATGTAAAACAAATTTATTAATAACTGAGGTTTAAATAAAAATAAAATCCTGTAGAATGTGATGTAAATAACAAAAGGAATTATGATTTGTATAGTAATATAGTTTCGGTTACAGATAGAAAAACACGCAATCTCCATTATAATAAGATATGTAATATCATTTTGCTTTTTTACTGATGTTCATTATGTTACTACTTTTTGACTTAAACAAGAAATTGACCTTATCTAATCGATTTAATTAATTTTAATTTGTTTTTAAAGTGCAAATTGGCGCTTGAATTGTTGATACCTAATAAAAAAAAAATACATATGAGTATCATTTGCCTTTCTACGGCCATATGCTTAGAAGTTCAAAGCCTGTACTGACGAGTGGGGTGGGAGTTTGTTTTTTTTAAATCTATTTTAGAAGTCGTCTTTTTTATTACATTTAGAAACCCTGTCTTAACCTACTTCAAAGCTTGAATTGTGCCGACGGAAGATGGAGTGGGTGGGTGTTTTTTAGAAATGAACATTCGTATTTTTTCCAAACATTAAGCGACCGCGTCTTCTGTCTGGAATTTCAAAACTAAACTCATATCAACACGAGTAGGGTGGGGAAGGAGGGTGTGTATACAGTATTTTTTAATTTTTTGTTAATTATTGAATTATATCGTTTAATTATTAAAAATCCAAACCCAAATTTTGTTAGTTATAAGCACTAGAAAATATATGCACCCTCCGGGTGCAAGTAGTTAAGTTTTGATATAATAAAATATCATATTAAATTAGAAAGACTGAAGAAACTGAATAAGAATGCAGATAAAAAGATTTGGAACAGAGGGGGTATGATTGAAAAATAGAACAACTTTGAAACTAACTCTTCTATCATTTTCCATTACTCCCGTCTGTCTTTGGTAAATTTTCCTAATTTAACTATTTAGTTAAAATAGGAAGTAAAGAATAATATTACAGTCATTTCTTCTTGTTAATGGATTTCTTTTAAGATTTATCACTGAGATTTGTGCTCATATTCAATAAGATAAAACCAAACAATTAGAAATCAATAATACTAAGCATACATTTATTAAAATCACATTTTTAAGATCAATATGCAAATTAGCCTTCCCATTCACGTTGTAAACCGCTATTTTTTTGTATATATAAATACAATTGCATGTTAATAGTTTGTAGATATGGTCAACAGTTGTAAAATGATTTTATTAATAATTGAAGTTTAAATAAAAATAAAATAATGGAGAATATGATGTAAATAACAAAGGGAATTGTGACTTGTATAGTAATATAGTTTCGGTTACAGACAGACTAACCCACAATCTCCATTATAATAAGATACCAAGTAGTATGCAATATTTTAAGTCTTAATAACCTCCGGTTGTGAGTTATAAGTCGACACGTACAAACCAAATTTCCTTTATCTCTCTCTCTCTCTCTCTCTCTCTCTCTCTCTCTATATATATATATATATATATATATATATATATATATATATATATATACACACAACATATATATATATATATATATAAGTCGTCGAGGTGGCCTAAAGTCGGTATCAGGCAATCAGCGAAGGAGTCTATCTCCTTTTCAATAGCGCTAGACCAAGGAGACTGTTTTTGCGTCTGAGGTGGAGAGCCACACCTACAATCAGCTCCTTACTTTACCGCACATATCTCTGTGCTACTCATACGCTGCGTTGGCGAGGGTCGGCTTCGAACTAGGAACCTTGTGGTTTCTAGCCGAAAGCTCTACCGACTGAGCTAACCCGGATATATATATTTTTTTATTCTATTCAAAATGATAAATGCACATCACTGAATATCTTATAGATTTTCAAATATCCGATACATTTTCATATGTGCATATATTACATTAAGATTCTCGTCAGAAATGCTGATCTAAACATAAATATTCCAATAATTCTTATTTTTATAACAGTTTCAGCGAATGTATTATCCAAACTTGTCCCCGCTAATCACGTGGTAAGGCGAATCGAGTTGCGGTAGGAGTAAGTAGGAGGAGGAACTCACGGAATTATATGACAAGGAAGCGCGTGGTGTAATGCTTGAAGTCATGGGAAATGGACTCGTCGGCCCGATTTCCAATCCTGGATGTGGTAATTGCATTTCACTTAGCGCTTATACTCTTAGGAAAGGTATGAATCCTACTCTCCCTCCAGCTATGGGTAAATAGTAGGGCAGACTGGGCTCTTTAACCTTGGTTAGGCAACCGGTCTAGAAGGAAAACTCTGAATTCAAACCTGTTGAACTCCGCTTAAGAAATTGATCTTGTGTTACAACCTGCTCGTGCGGAGCGGTTGGTAAATATATATTATATATATATATATATATATATAATATATTATATATATATATGACATTTTGTAGGGCAAGGTGGGAGAGAATTGGCGGAAAATTATAGGTATTTAAATTATGACTGCTGTATTCAATGTTAATCTTATTCAAAGTTCCTTTTTTGTTTAATGTATAGGGAGGGATTCGAGTATTTGAAGATTTTTGTTTATTGTTTTGTGCAGTATGTATGTGTTTTCGGTTTGAATTTTCCGGTAATTAGATGTGGGGCATGAATGTGATTTTAAGTGTTGCGTGATCGAGTTGGTATCAGATAAATGTCGTGTGAAATGGCGCAACAAAATATTGTCTTGCCACCTAGTGTTTTAAAAGAACGAGGAAACTTACTCGTCTAATCTACGCCTGAAAATGGCACTACAAAATGCTGAAAGTACTTGGAGTAAAACCTTCGGTGGACTTAAAAAAACTGGCCAGACAACTTGAAAAGATCGGAAAGAAACTCGTCAGATATAAAATTTCCTTCGCGTTCAAGAAAACACACACACAAACACACACACACATGGGACGGATTTATAGAATAATCATATGTGCGGAGTGAGAGAGAGAGAGAGAGAGAGAGAGAGAGAGAAAAGAGAGAGAGAGAGAGAGGGAGAGAGAGAGAGAGAGAGAGAGAGAAAATAATATAGATAGTATATATGTGGTAAGGCCTTTTTCTTATGTATAATCATTATTATAATCATATAAAAATCATTTCATATTAATCATTTAGTTAAATTAGGAAGCAAAGAATAAAATTATTTATTTATTTATTTATTTTATTTTATTTTTATTTTTATTTTTTTAATGGTTTTATTTTTATTTTGTTAGTAAGATTAATATCCCTGATTTAGCAATGAAAGGCGGAAGTGAAGGAAGAGTATATTTCAGTTGTTCTATTTTTCGATTATACTGTTTCAAATCTTTTTATCTGCATTCTTATTTTGTTTCATTATTTGGCTTTACATATATTTATTCGTGGTTTTCTATGCAGTTATGTAGTAAGTTTTCGTTTAGTTGTTGCAAACGCCCGGTTGTGTAGCACATCTAGTGAATCTCGAACGCTCTAATACTAGTCTGCCAGTATATCTTGCTAAGCGTTAGACCACACGAAGCTCTACTGGTTTCAATGTATGCGTAGTGGTTTTCCTATTGTCGTAATGGGAATGTATACGTGTATACATGTGTCTTTCTTTTAATGTGCTTATGTTTCAGTAAAGAATATTCCTTTTTTCTACTGACGGCTCGCAACCATTGGAGCGAAAAGTGATAGGAATACTGAACAATTTATATGATTAAACTGTCAGCTCGACATATCGGATATCGGCCATTGAGGTCAGCCTATCTAACACCCCGGACACACCTTATTTGCCACGTATCAGTTTGTAGCCACCCGGAGAGCGCTACTGGATAAGAACTGGTATTCATGAAAAAATGAAATTAGCGCACCCAGAAACGTAGCCCCACTGCGCCCAGTGATAAAGACGAATATAATGAAGATGAATTACAATAGAGCTAAAGTGTACAGTACATTAATGATAACGCTATTAATGTTTGTGTGGTTAGTCGTGATCATGATAATAGTGATAATTGTAATGGTGGTGATGGTTTGTGGATGTAGTAGTAGTGGGAGAAAGGCCGATAGGCATGTAATAGGCGTTGACAGATATTATTTTATGATATACTGGTGGCGGCGGTGGTGTATTCGGGTCGAATATGGCGGAGTTTTCTGAGATGACATTGCTGATAAAAATCGCGATGAAAGCCGTCCGGGAGGCCTTTACCAATCTTTATTTTCACGCTGAACATAATTGAAGCATCTATACATTACGAAAATTGTCTGTAGATGTGTACATATTTAACCTTAAAACCAGCCTGTCGGTGGAGCCGAGAACAGGACGACTATCTCATGCAGGATTGGAAAACGCGGCAGAAACGGTGTTTTGATAATGGCACTAATATGTTTCAAAGGTTGAGGCTCCACTTAAGAGGTTTTAGGCAATGTAATGGACACACTAGTTACCGTTAAAAGTAAAACTTCAACTTCCAAGTACATTCTGAATAGATAAAAAAAAAACTTCTTTTTGATATTTTTTAATAAATAAGTGATTCCTTATAAAATTAAGGGCCGGGATAACTCAGTCAGTAGAGCGTTCGGCTAGAAACCACAATGTTCCTAGTTCGATACCGGTCCTCGCCAACTCAGCGTTATGAGTAGCACAGGGATCTGTGCGGTAAAGTAAGGAGCTGATGGTAGGTGTGGCGCTCCACCTCAGATGCAAAAACAATCTCCTTGGTCTAGCGCTAGTTAAAAGGGGATAGACTCCCTCGCTGATTGGCTGATACCGACAGTAGGCCGCCCCGATGACTTTTTACTTATTGAATAAAAAGGTTAACAATTTCATAAAAATTTACAATTCTCTGATATAAAATACACCCAAGTACATATAAATAATATCAGACAATTGGTTGAAGACAGTCGCAAGTAGCAGGGCAAACAGTAAATGAAATTAGTGGTAGGAAAAGTACCTCTAGATCAAAGCTAAAGGCAACCAGCCAAAAAGATAAACTTCAGGGTTAAGGCTCCACTTAAGAGGTTTTAGGCAATGTAATGGACCCACGAGTTACCGTTAAAAAAGCAAACTAAACTAGTACACACTAGTGGTAAATAGCCCTGCCTAAAGTGACAGTTCATGTTAGGGTTTGACCAATAGCTCAAAATTGTTTGTTTAGAAATTATTCGTATTCGATAAGACAGTGGGAAAAATCTTATTAATAAACAACTACCTAAGAATATCGATATAAATGTATAAAGAAAGTGATTCCCTAAGCTCTAAACATAAAACAATTAAAGACGGGTTGACGTACCGTTAAAATCTATCAATCAATCTAAACTTCAAACATGAAATAGTCCTATATAAGGTCAAAATACCCTTGGCTAATACCCTTGGGAGAGGTATGAAATCTACTCTCCCTCCAGCTATGGGTAAATAGTAGGTCAGACTGGGCTCTTTAACCTTGGTTAGGCAACCGGTCTAGGAGAAGGAAAACTGAATTCAAAACCTGTTAAACTCCGCTTAAGAAATTGACCTTGTGTCACATCCTGCTCGTGTGGAGGGGTTAGTAAATATGTATATAGTGTCAAAATCAATCTTAAGAAACACCTACACAAAAAATATAAATATAAACGTGCAATATACGCGATTCCCTAACCTCTAGGGATTAAATATTTCAAGTGATCAGTCAATCAATCGAAATTAAACCAAGATGCAAACACTTTCACTAGAAAAAACCTATGTGGTGTTTTAAAGCAAATATATATATATTATATATATATATATATATATATATATATATATATATTTACGTTTAACTATATATTCTGAACTATAAAAATACTGCACACATCACGACAGTCGATGAGCTTCAGTTAAACCAATGAAATTTAGTACGGGTAGTACCTGTTAAAGTCCTGTAACATCCGTAACACACGAGTGTCATCAAATTTAAAAAGCAGAAAAATACCTGTGTCAGCAAATTTAAAAACTGAAAAATACCCACGTGTGTTATGGTTTCCAGAAATGATTTTCCCTATTCTGTCACCAAGCCTAACTATTCACCATTAATCAGTAGCAGCCCAGAAGTTGAGCAAGACGGACGTCAGATTATGCATGCCTAACCGGAAAGATCAGCACCAAAATTTAATAATGGTAAACTTGTTTTATCTTCTAAGATACTTCAGAATTGACAAAATGGTAAGGAATACTAAAACATTTACATACACATTACACATACAAAACTTAATACTTTTGTAAACGATTGATAATATACAGAAAAAGACAATGACTGTTTCAATTCAATACCCTGGAATTTGTTATCCTTTTTTGCTTATTTTATTCATAATTCCTTTCTGCAGTAATCTTGTTTATCCCAGTATACGGAAAAATCCACTGCACTATATTAAGCAACATTTCATTACGAAATCGTTACGCTTATTTCATTACGACATTCATGCTGTTGGGATTATCTTCCCATTGCCTGCAAGAATCCATATGCCTTTCATGCAATAAATAACTGTGTAGACTAGGCTCTTTAACCTTTATAAGGCAATCAATTTAAATAAAGGAATACACTGAATTCAAACTGACATTACTTCTCTTAAGAATTAACCTTGTGTCACACCCTGCCCGTTTCTACTTTCCTACTTTTTCAATATAATTTTCTGAACTGACTGGCCCCTCTCATCTGGCATTTTCATCTTCTGCAGATTTCAAATCCAAAGGGAATAATGGAATGCAGTAAACGTCACCGCGCCAAATACTACAACAGGGGTATGTTCAGATGCTTTGGTCAGGCGGTAAAATCACTGGAAATTAGTATGTACCAAAATATTTCAAAATATTTTATTCACTGTATTATATATATATATATATATATATATATATATATATATATATATATATATATATATATATTAACACATAAAAAATAAGGCTGGATAATAGGATAATATCACACGAATCAGAGTTTCACTTCTTCAATCGTCTGAAGAGATGAAACTCAGAACCGTAAGGAAAGCCTCATAATTGAGAAAGGAAAAAACAACTGAAAAGACCGACTTATGAATTATTACATTAGACCTAGTCTTAATTACCAAAGAGAAAGAACTAGTCAGTAAGGGGATTTTACTGCTTCAGCAGAATTCAGAATGAAAATAAATAAATACAAAAACATTGCCAAAGATCTGAAAAACTGTGGAACCAGGTGACAATGATAGTAATCGTAGTTTGGGCCCTTAGAACCCTATCAAGAATCTTGTAAATATACTGGAGGAACTAGAGATCAAATGAAGAATCAAGAACATACAGATGAAATCACTGATAAAGAAAATAAGCTAGGAAACTTATAAAAGAACCTGGCGATCTGAAGAGACTAAGAGTCACTTAGTTTCCAGTAAAAAATCACTTGAGGGCTGGTTTGAAATACTCGCAAAGCGTAAGATAATACATTGTAACAATTATTGCTTCAAGTAACTATTGTTGATATAAGTAATTTGCACAGAGAAGTTTTCAAGAATTCCTATCTAATACTAATAATTTCACAGTAATTATATGGTTTCATGTAACATCTCCTATCTAATAATAATGATTTGTTTGTACTTAAGTATATGGTGTTCAGTATTGCCAACTAATATAAATAATTTGCACATTGCTATATATTTCTATATATTCCAATATAATACAAAATATTTTCAAGGTGATCTGTCTGACAAACTCTGGGTTAGAGAGGACCTGGGCGTAATGGCAATAAACGGTTACTCACCACTCCCCACAGGATGTAGTTTAGCGTCACCCTCAGGACACTTCTTTTTAAAGACGAGTGTCTTACTCCCATGCTGAAGATCCATTAAGCATACTAGAATCTGATAGAGCAAGAATTGACTTCACGTCTAGATTTTCTGGTGGTTAAGATAAAAAAGAACAAACATTCACTTGTCTTATTGAGAAGATACTTCTCAATTTCTGAATTAATTTATAAATAAATGCTGGGTCTTTGTCACTAGGAAAACTCAACCAACGATTCAATCAAATTCGTAACTGACACATTCTAATTGACATCTAATATTTAACAATAATACTATTTTCTTCTTATATTCATTTCTATTAAACTTCTTGTTTCATTTCCGGATATACACCCATGAACAAAACATACTCTTCTCCAAGTCTTGATGTTTTTATGGTGTTCTTATTATAGAAAAAACTCGCCTGGACGTCTCCTAACAAATTTCTTCTCAAAATGCCCCAAAAGATCTTATTTCCTCTCACCTGAACATAGTATATATTCACAGAATGAGACAAGATTATCCATCTCGTCATTTACAAATGCGTTACGAACTTCCAACTTAATAGCGTTAACAATGGTGACTAAGGGGTTAGCAAGGTCTGTTCAGTTTATAGTAATTGGGTTACTGTCATTCTAACTAACACAACGCGATCGCATCCGTGAGAAATAGAACGAGCCCGATTCGAGCACCGAGTCGCGAGTGAGAGCAGGACGTTCGATGCAAGTATCGATCATTGACGTGAGCGCTTCGCTGAGAAAACGGTAACGATAAACGAGGGTGTCGTTCGTCGCACGTCTTTTCTCGGCGCCCGTCGGTTTCGTTCGTTCGAGCGAGCCAGCGTGCAAACTAAGTAACGACGGTCGAGGAACGTTTAATCGGCGGGAACTGCGGACTGAAAGCGACTTCCAAGTTTCTTGACTATGTTCATTAGCATTATCTGAAGATGCGACGCTCATGGTAAAATCATTCTATATTCGATCACATAAATAGATGCAGAGCAATTGTGATTATAATTGACTATTTCTGGAATCATATAATATTAGTTTATTGATGCTTATGTTACATTTATTTATTGAGATTAATTTGACCGGTATATTCGCCCGTCTCCGGTTATTTCCTGCCTACTGTTGGGGAAATTGCGTTGTTAATAATTATATTTGCTGTAGTTTCTTAAGGGTTTGCTGCATGTGGTTATATTCATATCCAATACAAATAATTTGCAAACATCTTTTTGACCGATAGATGAGACGCTAACTAATATTTACGGTCATGTATCTACAGTTAGCTTGAAATGATGAGGGAAGAAAAAAGAAAGACACTGGGATGCATGGATACAATTTTACTGTCCTTTTAGATTTTTGTGTTTCAAGAATGCAGAACGCTTACCTATCAAAATCTCTGAAAATATGTATTTACCTTGAATTCTTTATTTATTCAATTTCTGTATTAAAAACAAAACGTGTGTGTTTGGGTGGAGTGGGATATGAACATTTAAAAAAATGAGTAATCCTAATTATGATAAAAATGATATAGGACTTTTTTTTCATGTGTGTGAAAGTTTTTATTGCTTTTAGTATCATTTATTGTAGATTAGTATCATACCCAAGGCATCCTGTTTTATAGGTACCTACTCCTCTTCAGTGAAGATTCAGTGTAATGTAAACCCCACCGAGAGGGTAATGTTTATCATTATCAACATTTATCGTTCGTACTGGAACAATCATAGATTTACTGTTTATATATTTTTCAGTTATGTTGTAAGTTGTTAAATATATATCCTGGAAGATTATAATGTAATGATAAGTCTAAAAGAATAACGTAATAGCTACAGCAATTAACAACATATGCTTTATAATCTAATGGAACTAACGCATTAACAACAAATTTAGAAATTAATTTTCATACAGACACACATACACACACATATACAGTCATATATATATATATATATATATATATATATATATATATATATAATATATGAGAGGTATCCAAAACTTGGTAGTAAGGGATGATTCTATATGTGATTTCTAAAAGAGCCAGAACTTGAAAAGTATCCTTTTTATGGAATTACAGTGTTGAGTTTTTCCTTCTTTCTATATATATATATATATATATATATATATATATATATATATATATATATATATATATATACTGCTTTTTATCACACACTCGGCTTCCGGGTTGTAACACTAAATAGCATCCGGTGGAATGGTTCCATATCTATAGTTGTATGGAATACTACGTCGTTGGCATTATTCCCAGATCCACTCTGATCTGGAGGGATAGTAACTTTCATGTTCAAATGAATAGGCTTGAAAACTATACTTAAAAGTTACGTGAAACCATATAATTGCCTATAAAGAATCCGTATTATATATGAATATTTGAATTGATAGTGTATAAATTGTTTGCAGCAAATTTCGACTATATAATATGTATGTGTGTGTGTGTGTGTGTGTGTGTGTATGTGTGTGTGTGTGTGTGTACCTAGTGGGTAGTACAAATTCTTATCCGTGTGCGCATGTGTGTGAGTGTCTTTGTAACTTTCATGTGCCTCTGTAAACTTAAATAGATCTTTATGAAATATGGGAACGAAATGATTTATATTTAAAGTCTCTGATCTTGAAATAGAAATGAGTGTCTAGAACATGTTAGGTGTGTTTTCTGGAAGTCAATGAAGCTTTTAAAATAAACAGCGTAGCATTTTTTAAACAATAAGTTATTGTTCTTCAGGTAAGATCTACATATACTGCCTTTTTTTCTTCGCATACACGCGTTTGTGTGCTTGTGTGTATACGTGTGGGTGACTAGTATATACTCCGTTTTTAACTACTTGGAGTGAGAGTTATTCAGGAAGTCTCTCACTCTCTCCCCCTCTCTGCCTGTCTGTCTGACTCTATGTCTCTGTCTGTCTGTCTGTCTGTCTCTCTCTCTCTCTCTGACATGCACATGCATACGCACACACCATTCATCAGCAGTTTTCATCATTGACACAAAATTAATTATTTTTCTTGGACAACCATTATAAAATACATTCATATATATATATATATATATATATATATATATATATATATATATATATATATACATTGCTTGAAGGCAATTACATGCGTATATCGCATAAAATTCGATAATTATAGAAGATAATAATGACAAGTGAATCTCGGTAAAGAATTATTCGTTGTGTAGAACATCGTACAGACTGTTTCAACTTTATTAAGTCTCCTCAGCGATGTATACTAACGATTTCTCTCCGACAGAAATCGAAACCGAGACTTCAGGAGGATAGTCATAAACCATACTGCCTCGGCCACGATACAGCACGGGACAATGCTTGCGAAGTTAACCTGTCAATGATACTGATACGTCTCTACCATATAAGGTAAGGTGACGTTGAGTGAATAATAACAAACCCGGGCCTTATGCACTTCGGCGAAGGTTTTTGATGTTTTTTAGAAGCATTGTTGGATAAAGTATATATTATTATTTATATTTTTGCTTGAAGGCCATTACAATGCGTATATACGCATATATATATATATATATATATATATATATATATATATATATATATATATATATATATATATATATATATATATATATATATATATATATATATATATATATATATATATATATATATATATATATATATATATATATATATATATATATATATATATATATATATATATATATATATATATATATATATATAATATATATATATATATATATATATATATATATATATATATATATATATATATATAATAAAAATCCCATGGAACCAATTAATGACATGTTTAGCGTTTTTCCATTGGTTCTGATTTAAAATCCTCCTCAGTTTGTTAGAAATATTAGATTGGATCGTTCTGCCAATTCTTTCTATTTGTTCTTTACTTAGATGGGTTGGTTCAAACATTCACCTCATGGTCTTTCATGGTGATGAAACATGTTCTTTTTTAATACTTTCTTTATACGGCTCTCAATTTTCAATTTTGCTGCGAATTTGCTTGCTTCCGTGTCTAAAAATATTTCTTAAATGTTTTTTTCTTTTTTTTTATAGTTTAGTTATTGATACTTTCAACAATTTTTCGTAGTTTTTTTTTCCATTTTGCAAAAATTTGTCAGACTTATCCGCTTTTTCGAAAATGTTTTTTGAAGTTCCTGGTGTTCCTTGCATCTTGTATTTTCCTTTGAAAATTGTCATTGAGTTTACCAAAATTGAGTTTATATGCAAACACTTTTCACATTTGATATTCTGCATTATACACACACACACACACACACACACACACACACACACACACACATATATATATATATATATATATATATATGTGTGTGTATATATATATATATATATATATATATATATATATATAATGCACATATATGTATGCATACATATAATTATTATTATAATATTGATATAGTATAATTATTAAGCACGGTGGGCTTCCTATTTTTTTAGGAAACACGAGGGAAAAACTCTGATTTCAAAAAGTAGTGTTCAAAGAATCCGTGGCACACAAATGTATCCTACTTTTATCATCAGTAAACCCAAAATGTTTGCTTGGCTCTAAACCAACAAAATATAAATCACGTGTCAACATATTTGCTGACTCTGGCTTAGTTCACTGATCTCATTGAAGTCAATCGATGAATGTTATCCTATAGTTTTTTCCGAGGATTTTGAGGTGATTCTGATTCTTTTGTGTTTTTGTTTTTTCTTTCTTTCGTCTTTCATGTGTTTTTGTCTCACAATAATTTATTTAGATCAGCTAAATATATATGGTGCGATCAGAATACGCTGGGACCTCTTGGAAAAGCGTAATTTGTACTTTATTTTAATTTGGTCGTCATATCATTCAAACAGCCATCTTGTATCGTGCTTCAGTCACGCTTTGAACGGTCTTTTTGGGAACAGGTGAATGTAACAGGTAGTCAAATTTGGCGTTTAGATTAACAGTGAAAGCAACTACCGTGCTGATGTAGCACCAAAACTAGTTTGTTTTCAAAGCATTGTGAATGGTGTGTATTTATGTTAGAATACGCGATTCCCGTCACGCCACCGTTCAGTTCGATTACGACATATTTTCCCATTCCACCGCCGAAAAATAGTACAATTGAAATCGTTATTGACAAGAAACTAACTTACTCGTTCAGAGTTACTTTCCTCATTTTATAGTCATTCTTGTCATTTTGTAGTGATATTCTAACATTCTTAAATCCTGTGTGTCACTAAAAATACTACGCTCAGCTCACTTCTTAAATGCCGTTGGCTCGCTTTAACATTATATATTGATTGATGTCATACAGAATTTGAAACAGAATTTATTTTTGTCTATTCTTTAAGGGTAAAGTATATGTGGAAATAGCAAATAAACATATGATGTAGATCAGAAACCGTGTGCAGCACATGTCCGAAAATTCCCTCGGGATTTTTACTGCTTCTTCAACTGAAACATGTCAGTCTTATGTTTAATTCAATTTTATTCCTTTTTTTAAAGATTTCGCGACAGAGATAATCTCGGACCGTTTCACTCACTTTGTATAATTGTAAGCTACTTGCATGTTCATTTCATTATATAATATATCATTTACTAAACTAGTTCTTATTGCACAATATAACTGAATACAAACCCGTTTTGATGGCATCATTTAATTGTTTACCAACATTATTTTCATTACATCAGATAACTGTATGTCCAACCTCTTTTGATTCTATCATTTAACTGGTTCTCAAACTCATTTTGATCGCCTCATATAACTGTTTATTCAACCTCTTTTGATCGCTCAATTAAACATTTTATCAAACTCATTTTGATTGTATCATATAAATGTATACGCAACCTTTTTTGATCGTACCATTTTATTGTTTTCTAAACTGATTTTGATCGTAGCATATGATTGTCTACCATACTGGTTTATATCGCATAATATAGTTATTTACTAAGCTTAGCTTAGATATGGTACAAGGCCAGAAACATAGGTCATCAATTAAAAATCGAACTCAATATCAAAGGCCTGGTAATATAAATTGGTAACTATTGCACTAGGTTAGGTACCCAGGATTGCATCATATATGAAACTTATTTTCTTTATACATTTCTCCAGCGAATAAAATAATTGTTTAATCAGACATGTGCATTTATACACACGGTCTGACCCCAACATTTTATCTCTCTCTTATTTTACTATCACTACCCATCCACTTTAATAGATGGGGTCACATCATTTTTAAAGTTTTTTTTTTTTTTTAAATTTCTATACATAAAGTACGCTTAATTTTCCCGGGTAATATTATAAAATGTTTGAATCAATGTTTATCATGGGAGATAATCGAGCCGAAATAGCAAATAGATCATTACTTTAAATGTATCATTCTTTTATATTTCTTTAGGTCAGAAAGATATAGCGTATAAGATATCGCGTTTCTAAAATATTTGAATAATATCTCGCGTCTTATATTCGATGTTGATATAGTTGAATTATTGTTTATCCAGGTGCATTAGACTAAAAGCACATTAGCCGCAAGATTTTATAATCTCAAATGTAAATAGGTCTTATTAACTGCTGCTTTGTCGGTGGTGCTTAGACTATACACACTGTATTCCCTGCTCAGTGGTGAAGACCCCTAAAAGGGTATGATACTAAACTACATCTGGTGGTGAAGTTCAAGCCCTGGAGAGTGTACAGACCCTCCTTCCCCTTCATTGCGATTATTCCCAGGTCTTCTCTGATTTGAAATGTTAGTAACTGTTACGGTCCCAACTATGCGTCAATTAGATATTTTTCTCATTCTTTTCTGTTTGTTATGAATCCTTTATACTATAGAACGGTGTGAATTTGTATTAAGATTGATTACTTGAAACTTTTATTATTTGCTAAGAATTATTAGTTATTGGATCGATATAAGTGGCTGCAAACAAATGATTATTATTAATTAGAATTAATTACTCTAACTAATATAACTTTGCAAACTGTTTGTATTAGATTTGAACACATGAAAGCATATAACTGTATGTAGATTATTTGTATTGGATAGAAATACTTGAAACCATATGATTGTGTACAAATTATTTGTATAAAAAAGCATTGCTTCATTTCATAACTTTGTGAAAACCAGTGGTTAGAGACAAATTACATAAAATGGAATGAAACATTGAATATGTAATTATATTTGTAATCAAATATTCATAAAAGATTCAAATTTCGGCATTAAATAAATAATAAGGTGTTGATATGCTGTTACACAAATAAACCTATCTTATATGCTGGTAAATAAGTTAGAGACTTCAGGCGACGTTGCTGTAAATGAAACTTGCAGACGAGAAATGATAAAATATAAAAGGTGATGAGACTTTGAATGATTTTTCTAACGTTTTAAGTTGAATATTCACACTTGAATAAATAAATAAATAAATCAAAAATCTCGTTTGGCAATATGAACAACGAAACGAAAAGTAAAAAAAAAAAAATCCGTCAGACTGGTTTAAAAAGTAACTTTAGTGAGAACGCCCAAAGGAAGATGCAGACATCGAAATTTCTCTAGTGTCAAAACCTCAAATAATCAGTCCACAGCAAAACTACACTGAAGTGTGTAACTTAAAGAGAGAAAAAAGAAAGTATAGGAGTTTCACAAAAGGAAGACAAAAAAAGACAAAGAGACAGTTAAAAAAAAAAGAAAGGTATAAAATATTGGCTTTTAAACCAATTTTCTATGGTGAGAGATACTGTTTCTGAAATTGATCTTGTCTCTATCTCCCCCTTTTGCTAAACTAACAACGAGATCAATTTTTCATTTTTCTGCTCTCATTACGATGACACCTGAAAAATTTCTAGCAACCGTAAAGAAACTAAGCCGATGGTTCTTAAAGGTACCCAAGGTTACAGTACTACGAAATGACTTGCCTGTGAGTACGGGCAACTAAGCAAGATAGCAGTAGTTACTCGTTGTTACAGGATTCCAAAACGACTTTAACATGAATATTGAGGACTAAACAAGATACTACATGTACTCAATGAACAGGATTAGGAAATAACTATAATATAATGAATCAGCAACTAATCAAGGCTGTGAATGTATTTGAATTTACAAAAGTGAAAATCGACTCTATTATAAATGTAACTGACTTAGCCAAACTGTATATCTAAGTGCTGTGACAGCACTAGAATATGTCACGAATATGAATATTACAGAGTAAATAATTTCGTAAAGTTATTCATGTTTGCAAGACTATCAGATGGCTATTATATGCGAATAAAAAAAAACAGCGCATTTGTTGTTAAAAGGGAACGAGGATAGTGTAATGTTTATCCCCATAGAAAGTGGAATTGTCGACCCGAGTTCGAACCCTAGACGGGGCCGTTTGTTTTACTTCATAATAATGTCATAGGAGAATGCGTAAATCCATTCTCTCTAGTTATTATTGGTAAATAGCTGGACAAACTGTTCTTTTTATCTTCCTAGGGCAAGCAGTTCAGAAGTAGGAAAACTTTGAATCCACACCTATTTTGGTATTTTTTGTTATCCTATTGTAGTATTTTTTTTTTTTTTACTTTATTACGATCCACTTAAACATTGACCTTGTTCCGCACCCTGTCCGTGGTGGAAGGGATGGGTAAATACATACTTGCTTTCAAAAGCCAGGTAAATTAATCTGATATGAAAGTCTGATAAATTTAGATTTATGGTGGAAGTACTTGCGGTTTTTAGGATTGCAGAATAACCATCGACTAAACTGGCAATTATGTTACTGGGATTCAAAGCAGATGAATCTGGTCGCAAAATGGAGGAGAAGAAATAAATGAAGTCATATGCAAGTATACTAAAAAAAATCTAATTTAAGACTGACATTGAAACAAATTCTAGAAGTAGACGGTCATTATTTTACTATTATAACGCCTTAAAACTAAAAAAGAGAAACCGACTACAAAAGTAGAGAAGCCATGGACAACTTTTAACAAAGACATTTGAAAATTATCATTAAAATGTACCACCTTATATTATAAGTAAGTAAAGTCGGCGGGGCGGCTTAAAGTCGGTATCAGCCAGTCAGCGAGGGAGTCTATCCCCTTTTCAATAGCGCTAACCCAAAGAGATTTTTTAGCATCTGAGGTGGAGCGTCCCACCAACCAC
Organism: Doryteuthis pealeii; assembly: GCA_023376005.1. Lineage (NCBI taxonomy): Eukaryota > Metazoa > Mollusca > Cephalopoda > Myopsida > Loliginidae > Doryteuthis > Doryteuthis pealeii. The sequence continues at coordinate 72,483,987 of CM042145.1, forward strand.
CAGCTCTTTACTTTACCGCTCAGATCCCTGTGCTACTCATACGCTGAGTTGGCGAGGACCGGTATCGAACTAGGAACTTTGTGATTCCCCAGTAATTCTCAATTAATAAAAAACAACACAAATCTGTATCACTGAAATAATATAATGAATCTTAGAAATATTTGGTGTTCGATATGATTATAACTTTTCGATGACTTTAAAATTCATTTCGCCGTTTAATTAACTTAGGAAAACAGAAATAGCTAATAAGGCTATGAAACCCAAATAGATGTAAATTGAAAAGAAACAATTCCAAAGAGTCCAACCAATCTATGGCATATATTGTTGAGCAGTGTGAATTCGTTTCTGTTTGTGTGTTTGTGGCGATATATATATATATATATATATATATATATATATATATATATATATATATATTGATGATAGAGGGTGCTATATTAATAAGTATATGGCGCTCAATAACGTGGATAGAGTAGTTATATCTAGGTTAAGGTAGCATGGACATGGATTCATCGGCATTTGGTTACTGACATTTTCTCGTCTATGCAATTATTCAAACCAAGCAACTGGTTTGAAAAATTGCAAAAGCGAGAAACTGAAATAATATATATATATATATATATATATATATATATATATATATATATATATATATATAGGGGCCAGTTTAGCTCAGTCGGTAGAGTGTTCGGCTAGGAATCTCATGGTTCTTGGTTTGATACTGGCCCCCGCCAACTCAGCGTATGAGTAGCGCAGGGATCTGTGCCGTAAACTAAGGAGCTGATAGTAGGTGTGGCGCTCCACCTCAGATGCTCATATAATCTCCTTGGTCTAGCACTTGTGAAAAGGGGATAGACTCACTGGCTGATTGGCTGATACCGACATTAGGCCGGCCCGACGACTTTACTTACGATATATATATATATATATATATATATATATATATATATATATATAATATGATATATATATATATATATATATATATATATATATATATATATATATATATATATATATACAGGAATTCACGCTGGTTAACAGCAATGGAACATCTTCCAGGATTAAAGTAATAATTTCATTTTAACTGACAACTTATTTCTTTTTTTACTTGTGTGAAAGGCTTATGGTGCATCTTTCCTACGTTCTACTCACGATTCTGAAGAGGATACGGTACGTATATTCTCGTATAATCTAAGTTAGAGCTTCTCAAAGTATTCAGCAAGGACCCCTGAGGGTGGATAACATTTTACAAGGATGAATAAAGCATCGAGGTTCAAAGAGGAGGGATTTGCTAATTTGCATTTATGAATCCATTTATAATAGAACAAAACCACTGGAACAGATAGGCTATTTTCTAGATATTGTAGACATAGAAGAATGTTTGATTGCGTGTGAGGGTCACTAAAATATCCATTTTCATGATATGTTATGAGATCTCATTAGAAAAAAACGAAGAAATATGTATATTTACAAAGAAATTTCGATAATGAAAGAGTAAAAATAAAATGTAATGCTTGGAATTTTAATTCTTACCCAAGGTAACAGATTTTTAATGAATAAAATTAATATTAAATTATTATAAGCGAAAGTGATCCAGATCTTCACTTGTTAATTTAATTCCAGTTTGAGAAAACAGGTGTTATTATACGATTTAATTTCATTTTGTAATAACTTTATTGTATTTTGCAAAAAATATTATCTTGAAACCGAACACAATAAATAATCAAGCAATTTAATCATTGAATCAAGTGAAACTAATTTACTTATGGTTGGTAAATTTAATATTTGGGGAAAAGGGAAATTACATTCAGTTACAAGGGGTTCATCAAGTAAAAATTTTGTATGGCCATGATCTACACAATCTTTTAAAAACTGTTTTAATTTAATCATATAATAACTATATTTATTCATACAATGGAAAATATGCTATGGTTTACTTTCTCTGTTGAGTTATTATTTATATGTATCGTCTAACAACGTACACATTAGATTAATTGAAAAGCTTGACGCATTTAATGGTAGGACTGGACGGTTTTCCTCAAATGCCTGACTGTTCATCTATACTGTTCGAAGGTCGATCCCAACTGTCTTTCTGAATCTATCTCTCTGAAATACCAAGTTACTGCCAACAAACTAATGTACACGCTTTTCCCAGACAGATTCAACAATCATGATCTTTGACCTGTCTATTAATAGTGGAAGGTGCTTTTACGACACAGAATATCCATATGTGTGTGCATGTGTATATCAGTGTGTGTTTGCATGTATGTGTCAGTATGTGTGTATGTGTGTGCATGTTTGTGTGTGTGAGAGGAGAGAGAGAGAGAGAGAGAGAGAGAGAGAGAGAGTGAGAGAGAGAGAGAGAGAGAGAGAGAGAGAGAGAGAGCAGGTAGTTACCCAACACGTTCACCACGGGTAGGATGTAGCACAAGTTCTCAGGTATGGGACATCCAACGAGGATCAAACTCGCTTTTCATTAATAATGGATCTGCAAGTCTTGCTTACTGATGCTTACACCACGATGGGACGCCAGACAGAAAGAAGGAGAGAGAGACAGAGACAGAGAGACAGGGGAAAGGGAAAGATAAAGAGAAAGGCAGAGATAGATAGATAGATAGATAGATAGAGAGAGAGAGAGAGAGAGAGAGAGAGAGAGAGAGAGAGAGAGAGAGAGAGAGAGAGAGAGAATGCACAAGAATAAATCATATTAATGGAATAAATAACACGGCCTAATCATTCCCTAACAACTTTGAATATTTATGCACGCATTAACCTTGTAATAATGCACTTAGTAACATTTGGCCAATGAATATTATGAAAGAGTGTCTGAAATATAAAAAAAATATCTATATTTTACAGGTGATCCCCAAGGCGTATACAAAAAAGTAGATCTTGCAAATAAAGGACATAACAAGACAACATGAAAGAAATATATCGCTGGTGTTCAGGTATTGCATCTATTCTAGCGTGGCGGACATCTGTCTCCTTAAGGATAACCGTGGCGTAATTATGTTTGATACGAGAGGAAGTCACACGGTACACAAATGTCCATGCATTTGTTGGTAAGATCGGGGTGACGTTGGGGAACCGTGAGAACGAATATGTGTGGCTAAGATGGTTGGGGACCAGAAAAAAAGAGTTGAATGTGAAATTGACTTTAATAAGTAATCGGATTTAGGTTCTGGCACAGGGACACAATAGAAGTAAATTCTTTTGTGAAACATTGCTTAAATAGTTAAGGAAGTATGAGATATTGATATTGTTGCTCTTGTACAGCAAAATATTACATTTGATGTTTTAACGGCTGATTAGCTGGGTATCCATGCACTTTGGGCGTAGAAGACATAACAAAAAAGATATAAAACTAAATGGGCTGTTTGCTTCTAAACATGAAAATGCTGAAATTCTTTTAACTCTTTAATGAATGTCTGAATGTAAACAACAATATACAATCGATCCTCCATATTCACGGGAACAGGCAGAAGTCACGCTACATATGAAAAGTTACGAATATATCAAGCTTCCTATTATATATCTGTTGTTAGAATTGTCGATAATGCTTAAGCCTGAGAAAAGTTTGACTCGCCATGTCTTCCCCCTTTTTCTCTTGGTTTAAATATATATGAACATTTAAAATGCTGTAAAAATGATTGGAATGGGCAATATAGATGTAAAAAAGGAAATTCTCTTGATACATTTCCACTAAAATCAAAAATAACATGTCCAAAATTATTTTTATTACTTGATAATCAATGCCAAAACGTTTATCCTACAATAATTTAGTATAACTATTTATTTGGAATATCTTCCCAATTTTCGAATAATTTACTGTAAGTAATAGCGACGGGGATTCCTGTGGTTGGAATTAAGACCGGCTGTGTAAATGCACTTCCATAAAGCGCTATAAACACCGACCCTTTACGTAGGGTCGGGTTAGCTCAGTCGGTAGAGCGTTCGGCTAGAAACCGCAAGGTTCTTAGTTCGATACCGGCCCTCGCCAACTCAACGTATGAGTAGCACAGGGATCTGTATGGTAAAGTAAGGAGCTGATGGTAGGTGTGGTGCTCCACCTCAGACGTAAAACAATCTCCTTGGTCTAGTGCTAGTGAAAAGGGGATATACTCCCTCGCTCTATGGCTGATACCGACTTTAGGCCGCCCTGACGTCTTTACTTTTACTTCTAATAGTTTACAAATAAAAGGATTTTAGAAACTGCAATGTACTGCAACTTTCTCTCTTCTCTCTCTCTCTCTCTCTCTCTCTCTCTCTCTATATATATATATATATATATATATTATATTATATATATATATATATGGAATTAAAATCATAGAATCAGCAACGTAAGACCTCATCCAACCGGAGATAAACACACATGTTCCCAAAAGGAGAAGGACATAAACATCGGAAAAGGCAGTAATACACATATATAGTAAGTGATGCAATACAAACATAGTAATTATCAATTATTTAGCGTAATTTGACACAAGACCAGAAAGATTGATCATCCTATGAGAATTAAATTAATTAACAATAGTCTGATAACTAAATTTGCTCACCCTAATAGCATGTAATGCACAGCCCATAGTTAAATGGTAGAAGCTCTACACTTTTGGCCTACTTTTCTGAACGTAGAATACGCCGGTCATATCTCATGGGAAAGAGGTAAACCTTCTAAATAAAAGTTTTCCTGAGTATAACATTTAACTGCATTTGTTTGTGAAACTCCAATTCTGAAAGTCTTGTGAGGGTGGAATGAACACTCCATTGAAATTATTTTCTGACTGGAATTATTTAATTGAGTGATAGTAACTATTAGGGTTCCATCTACTATCAATAGATATGTTTAAAAATACTTGTATTAAATAAGATACTTGAATCCATAAAATTGTTTGCAAACACACGATTTTTATCAGAAAAAAAACATTACTTGAAACCATAATCATTATAGTGTCAGCATATTTACATTCGAAATTTCAAATCCAACTCGAAACAGCAAATGGTACAAAATAATCCAGTCAGTGAAATAAGGCTTGAAGAATAAAAAGACAAAGGAAATATTTTATTAGCAATTTATTATGTTTAAATAAATTGACAAAGAACGTTGCTTTATTGCCTTTAAAATAGCAAATTAATGATAATGTTATGTTGTCGTATTACTAGATTTAGTCAAATGTTTTGCAATATTTTGGTAACGAAGCAACAATTCTTCAGTTACCGATTATTTTACCGAAGTTATGAAGGTGAGGAACCACACTGAACTGCGAGACGTCGCGCTCACCTGATACTTTCTAAATGATAATCACCAGACTTAACTCTATGTCCACAGCTAGAATCCTCTGATCATGCTGTACTGTCAAGGTTCTTGCAAACTGCGCGAAATTTCTTGAACCATCTGGTTACTGTACTGTGATCGACTGTGTCTTCACCTTTTGTAAACATGTTTTTGGTTTGAACTCGTAAAGTACCATTTCCAAAAGTAAACTACGTTGCACGTTCAGCCATTTTAAATGCTGCATTGAATGAAGCACGGCACAACGTGACAGCACACCAACTACCACAATACTACCAATCACAGCGGCAACCTTCCGAAGATTGTACTGCTTCGGTAAGGTGACATACACAACGAAAACTAGCATGTATTAAAATATTGCAACGCTTTTGTCTCACCTTAATAGTTAACAGCAGAATCAGATTAATCTCCTTTCAGAATATTAAGCTTACATCTGCAGGAATTATCAGACTCTGATAAAATTTGAAATGACATGTTTTTATTGAATGATGTTCAGTTACAGTAATACATGAAAAGAATGAATTAACAATAGTAATAGGGAATAGATTATTGTTTATAAGTAATTATCATTCGTTATGGGACACCATACAATTTGCTTACAAAAAGGAATGAGGCATATAAAAACACAACAGGGGTTGACATACCGTAAAACTTACCCAACAACTTACTTCCTTTGAAATTAATTTTGCTATTTTATTTCACGCCCAAAATACAAACAACAACAACAAAAACCTAATATAAATATAACAGTGAAATGGAACACATTTTCAAGACAAAAGTTGTTGGTTAGTATTATCTGTGTTATTCGGACTATCGTCCCCATCTTCATTGTTATTTGTACAACGTTTCGGCCGATATACCCACGGCCTTCTTCAGGTATTTCTTGTCGGACTCGGGAACCTTCTCGGACTCGGGAACCTTCTCGGACTCGGCTCCAATTGGACACATGGCCTAGTGGATAAGGTAGTTAGGTTAAGACAGTTCTAAGTGACAGTTATCTCTGGATCCCGAGTTCAATCCTGAGTAGAGGCAGTTAGAAACATAATTAACACAACTCCTACACCAGCTATGGTTAGCGGAATGAGAACAGGATACCCCCGTGGAATAAATAAAGGGTTAGGTTCAAAGTTCCGTGATGGCTCCCGATTACGACAAGAAAGTTCCCGAGTTCGAAAAGAAGGTTCCCGAGCCCAAGAAGGTTCCCGAGTCCGACAAGAAATACCCGAAGAAGGCCGGAGGATATATCGGCCGAAACGTTGTACAAATAACAATGAAGATGAGGTCAATAGTCCGAATAACGCAGATAATACTAATCTTCAACCTTCATCTCAAACATTCAGAGAAACAGTTGTTGGATTCCCAAACCGACAGCATCAGTAAATTCTCAGTTGAATTTGTAATAGTGAATTTCGGTGTCATTGCAGTGTGCATTATACCACAATGTATTTAATGTACTTTTGATTTTATCATTCAAAACTGAGTTAAGGAATTAAAATGTTGTATAAAATAAATCTTTATTACAGATTTCCCACTATATATTAAAAAAATCAAAATCATTAAATTGCAGTTAACATATTAAGGCTTCTAAATAGGTTGTGCATCTTGTCAGAAGACAATAAACACACCCGCTTCATTTTTTTTCTGATAAAATAGTAAAGGTAAGATTGTAGTATTTCAACGGGCACTCCTCTCTCCTTTTTCAAAATTTAAATTTTGGCATCTAATCGTGAGTATTCTATTTCTTGAGTGCATGCACCTGTATTGGGATAAGCAAAGTTAACTTGAGGGTTTAATGTTTCTTTCTTCGTTTCAGTTTAGAATGAATGCTTAGAATAAACTGAATGTAAAACAGATGTTTATTTCTCAAGGTCAATGACTCGCAGGAAGACTCTTGGCTCAAATAACCTAATGGGGAACCATATTAATAACCAACGACTCATAGTACAGATAATGACTCACAGGAAGATTCAAAAATAGAATGCTCAGGTACAGCACACGAAAAATATGGCGGAACTCAAATTGTGATCTAAACTGTAAACTACAATAGTACGTACATTTGTCTGTATATATTTTTATGGTAATTAATAACATAGATAAGACATATATATATTAAGGATACAATAACGATCTTAGTGAACACAAACACATATACGTACACACACACATTTATGTATAAGTTATTTTGTTAAAGATGGTATTGTTTGATGAATTCTTAGATAATCTAGATGATATGCTGGTAGGTATTTGCTTAAATACTTGTTTTGGGTGTTTAGAACTTGTATTAATGTAAGAAGGTGTATGGTTAGGTTTCATGTAAGGGGATATAGATTCATCGATGAGATTTAGGGATATGTCTTAGAAGTCGGTGATTATTAAATTTGTTTGGATTTCGATTTTAAAGCCAAATTAGTGGAATAGGTTATGTACCATTTTGCATATAATATCCCATTTTCTAGGTGTGCTATAGTCTAATATTGCTAAACCGTCGTCATGATAGAAACCGTGGTTACTAGGGTCTATGATAATATTGATGTGATATAATAGTAAACAACCGACTGTTTCACAGATTTCTGCGCCATCGTAGGAACCCATGGAAATATCGTAGTTGTTAATTCCTTTTTTGATCCATATTTTGTAGTTGTGGCAGAGAATAGATTTTCGGTAGTGTTGGATAATTTCTATATTTGTTAAAACGCTGACTTATCCGAGTAACACTTATACCAACCAAATACTGAGACCAACCCAATATTTTTATCGGTAAGTCACTCCTTTTACATATATACATATATATTTTCGCTCTAGTTCATCAAACTATCCAGCACTTTTGTATATATACGAATATCATGGAATAAGTGGAAATCCCGTACTCTTATAAAAAAACATACCAGTACCGGACAAGCACATATACAAACTGCATTTATTGAATAAGTTCGAAACATTTACTTCCCGTATGAGATGGAAAGCATACTTTTATTTAAACCATATATCTTCCGAAGACCGAAAAAAACCAGAAAACATACAGGTTCAGAACAAATCAACATCCACCGTATGTAAAAGAATTAAAAGATTTCGAATCGGATCTAATCGGAATTATGAAAAACATTAGAATTAAACATAGAAAAAATCCTATACAATGCCAAATCACGAACGACATAAAATCCATACGAAAATCTTCTAAAATCTTTGTAAAATGAGACAAAATGAAAAAGTTTTATGAACTACACCCAGATGAATATAAAGATCTATTACACAACGAGGTACCGAAATTCTATAAGAAAGCAATCTCCAATAGCAATCTACTAATAATGAGGCCAGATCCCTTGCTACTAAATTCAACATAGCGGACCACGTGGAAAAAATCAATAAAAAACCATGCTTCATTACATTGAAAGACCAAAAGAATAATTTTATTAACAACCCAGCATGCAGATTAATAAACCTCACCAAAACTGAAATGGGCAAAATAACTAAAATGATATTACAATATATTTGCGCCAATTTAAGAACTGCATTGAATATAAACCAACGGCGGAACACCAACGACTGTATCCAATGTTTTAAAAACCTCGATACATATGAAAAATGTACATTTATCAAGGATTTCTACTCCTCTATAAAGCAAAACACTGTAAAGAAAGCACTAAACCTGGCTAAAGAATACATGAACATATCAGATGAAAAAATACAAATTATCCAACACTGCTGAAAATCTATTCTATACCACAACAACGAAATATGGATAAAAAAATGAATAAACAACTACAATATTCCCATGGCACGGAAAACTGTGAAACAGTCGATTGTCTACTATTATACTACATCAATATTATCATAGACCCTAGTAACCATGGTTTCTATCATGACGACGGTTTAGCAATATTAGACCATAGCACAGCTAGAAAAGGGGATATTATACGCAAAACGTTACATAACCTATTCCACGAATTTGGCTTTGAAATCAAGTTATAGACTGCGGAATGAGAACAGACTATTCTCAGTTCAAATACTGGTCAAGAGTATCAATCACTACTACCTCAACATTTGGTTAGTTGTAGGGTAAACAGGGCTCTTTAACCTTGATAAGGCAATCGATATAGATGAAAACTCAAACCAGCTCTACTCCGCTTGAACATTTACCATGTATTGTCATCCTGCTCATAGTGAAGTGGTTGTGTAAATACGTACTCGATTATTTTTTATTTTTGGTTTTCTTTAAATTTAGATTAATTTCGGTCCTTCTCCGACACTTTGTAGTTCGTATTACATTTTGGCCAACTATTCTATTATTTTCTCAACTTTCACAATTTTTTCTCGAACTGTCTTAATTCAATAGATTCAGATTGTTCTGCGTTTTTTTCTTCATTATTTCCTCATTTAGTATTAGCATTGTAAATAATATCTCATTGCGATAGTATTATTCTTACCTTCTCTGTTTCAGTGGCAACAGTGCCACGTTTTGTGTTTCATAAAAAGGTGTTATTTATTATTTACACAAAAAACAAAAAGCTAATCAAAATAAAGATACTTACATGATTAAAATAAAAAGAGCGTTTATATTCCTTTTATGTTTATGTTTAGGCAAAAATATACTTGATGGCATGGTATTGTTTTCTCGTCATTCACCTCCTTTTCTATTCCATTATTTATTTCTGTTTTCTTTTTCTCTCTAGCTCATTCCACGCCATCTCTGCCGTTATTATAATATTTATTTCAGTTTTCATTCTCCCGCACATCTTTTCTTTTAAATATTTAATTTACTTATTTTTCCCACTGGTTTTTCTATTTCTTATATTTTATGAGATCCTCTCCATTTATGCTATCATATATTCATTATTTCAGCCTTATTCTTATACTAATTACTTCAAATCATTACGCATACTTGTCTACTGATTCATTTATTTTATATTTGAGATGAATGAGAATAATTTTAAAACGTGTATATCATATCTAATATAATATCTGAATACAAAGAAATAAAGCAGCAGGCAAAGAGAAGAAATGAATGAAATAGCCTAATATTTAATAATGGCTTACAATTAGAAAAAAAAAATAGACAGACGTAGTTAGATGCTTCGTTGACACTACGTTGACAGTTATGTTCAACACCTTACTAATAAATCAGTGAAAGGATAACAGTTCAAATTATGATCTTTGAAAGAATGTGTGTTAAAGATATTGTTTAGAGTTAAATAAGTTTAAATCAAATTTCTAGAAGCGCTTGACAGTGAAATTTATTTGTTTCAGAAAACTGATCTACTTGAGATCGCGGAATAGCCAACGTATTGGTATGATTTCTAACATTCAAGAGTTTTCTATTCCACAAGAATCTGAAAACTCTAGAGTTCACTAGCTTAGCCACTATGCATAATAACAAAACAAAATCTATCAAAAATACTCCAACGCATTCATATATATATATATATATATATATATATATATATATATATATATATATATATATATATATATATATATATATATGAAGAAGCCGCAGTCAAGATCTTAACTGTTATCCTCTATCGTAAAACAGCGCGTAAGTTTAGCGAATAAAAGCAAAAGAAAAAAGATTAAAGGAATTGAAATGAATAATCATTTAAGAAATTCGGACATTACTTGTTTTATGTTTCTTTTTATTCTATTTTTCTGAATGTTTTTTTTTACATTCGTTGTTTTCTATTTATTTTTGTCTGAAGTTTTATACGAAAGGAACCCAGCCAAGAGTTTCACTTGAATATAAGAACCTATTATTACATTTGTGAAATGAACATGAGTAACTTCATGTTCACGAATTTATTTTATTTATTTCTTTTCACTTCATAAACAGACTTCCTATTGTATTGAATCTACTTTACGGTGCCTTTATGCCTATTAACGTAAAAATAAATAAATAAATAAATAGAATATTATTTCCTAGGTGTAACAATGAACTATTTATTCCTGATGAGCATTTTAATCGTCTTTGTTGGTAACAGAAAGACTTTTTGATTGCCTTTTTTTCTGACATTTTAACATGTTTTGTATGGCATGCTAAGATGCTTTCCGTAAGCAGGAAAAATGTCTGGGTGATTCGAATGCTATTTTTGGTTCAACGAAGTTGGGGAATAAAACAAGTATGGACTTTTATTTACCATCTTATTAAGAAAGACGCGACATATCTTTCGAAATCAGACGAGACAAAATAAGATGCAGACATGGAGATATGGTGACATAAGGTCGACGAAGCAATTGCGGACAAAATTTCGGATTGTTAGACATTCTCCTGATGCCGATTCAGGAAGTCCAGTGTGGGTGACACTCAACACTGGATATAGCAACTTTGACCCTACATGACCGAACAGAAAAAATACATAAACTAAGCCTAAGGAGGACAAAAAAAAGAAGAAATTACGTGATACGAGATATTCTCTATGCCGGTCAGTAGGAAAAAGAAAACAACTGATACATTATATGTATTTATACAACTCTTTGCATGAGCAGGATGCGACACAAGACTTTTGTTGCGGAGTTTAACGAGCTTGAATTCAATGGAGAAAAGAGGGATGCATACCTTTCCAAGGTCATTAGCGCTATGTGAAATGCAAACAATTTCGTCCAGGATTTAAACTCGGTTCGCCTTTTCCACTTCATACGATGATAGCATTACACCACAAATACGTAAAAACTGACCTTATGTCACATCCTGCTCGTGCATTGAGGTTGGTAAATACATAAGCGTTAAGCATGGATTAAAAAAAACAAAAGATAAGACAAGTACTTTAATTAATATTGAGTTTTAGTTTCTTATAATTTTATAAACTACTGATTTTATAACTACTACATTAAAATCTGACTTTAGTATTGGTAATATATATATAATATATATATATATAATATATATATATATATATATATATGTGTGTGTGTGTGTGTGTGTGTGTGTGTGTGTGTAGGTGTGTGTTTGGGTGTGTGTATGTATACGAAGGTATTTCAATAAATAAAGTGAATTTTGCATTGGCAGTTAGCAATTGGGCGCACTGTTTTCAGTTTCACCGTTATCAAGGAGAGAGAGACAGACAGACAGACAGACAGACAGACTGAGAGTGGGTGATATGAACCAAATTCAAGGACAAACGGAATCTTTATTGCTTCGAAATAGAAATGCTTCAGAGAATAGCATTTCAGGAGGAGCCAGAAAATCCTTAGTCCTGGGGTCACCATCGATCTGAAGAAGCCATGTCAGGACGCTGTGTTGGATGTGGTAAAACATTCGAACTTGTTTTCTACTCTCAATCATTGTGAAACGTAGCTCGCTGAGAGTTTCTGATATCCAAACATCTTGTCAATAGTTTCCTGGACCACCGATGTCGAAAGACTAACTTTCAGAGCAATATTGTGATTTCAACACCATTGAAAACATTGAACTAAAGATTCCAATTTCAATGTTGTAGTTGATGAAGGATGAAGCTTGACACGAATTACTTCTCGCGAATTGATACGCGTTTCTGTGAACGCACTGCGACAGACCAATATCTAATTCCTTACATGCTCACTGTTTGCCGTAAACCGTTACAAGTTCAAAGAGTATTTCTCTTAAATTGTTGATCTCGTCACGCAGGTTTGCATGTCTGTCCATTATTTTATTGGGTCAGTTATCTAAGTGTGACGTCACATACGCTCAATATTCAAGGTTTTCGTGCTTTAAATAGAAGTAATATCCACTCCTCTTGCGTGGTGTATACAATGTTCATGACGTTTTGTTTTTCCTGCTGATTCAGGTTATCTGTATTTACTTCTTGAACATCCGTCGTTGAGGTAAACAATACATACACGTAAAACATAATACCTATTAAAGAAATGTTAGCTGATCAGAATGAGAAACTGACAAACAATCTCTCTCTCTCTCTCTCTCTCTCTCTCTCTCTCTCTCTCTCTCTCTCTCTCTCTCTCTCTCTCGCTCTCTCATATATATATAATATATATATATATATATATATATGAAGAGCATTTGAAAAAAAAGTGTTCCGAAAATAGGATGAATTTAATTATTGATGTTTAAACATTTCAGTTTCATTAAACCTTCATCAGTATGTATCTTGGGGTGAAGAAAATGATGGATGTTTTTATAGATTACAGGAGATGAAAATCCTTTTAGTTGTGTGAAGGTTTAATGAAACCGAAATGTTTAAACATCGATAATTAAATTCATCCTATTTTCGGAACACTTGTTTTTTTGAAATTTTCTTCATATTGACGGATTTATTTTCCATATTTACTCATATATATATATATATATATATATATATATATATATATATATATATACAAAGAAAAATTGTTGAAAAAGTGTTTTACTTTCTGAACACTCTGAATTCATAAAATATAACTTCAACAAATTTGATAAAATTAAATAAATTAATGGTATGCTTTTTACAAGCTATAAAAAGGAAAGTGATATGGAATAATCCAGTATTGAGGAAAAAATTATGGAATTCTTTAGAAAATAGAATCTATACTTAGTTGCCATTCTGCGAGGTTTTAATATAGTTTTAATTCAAAGTTACCGGAGTTGTACAAATTTTAATTGAATATTATACAAGCAAAACCAATATTATTAGTATTTCTATTACCAAATCCTGCATCATAGAAAGTATGACATTAAAAGTATGAATATGTAGCCGTCCAAAAATAAGTACTAATCCTATATAATTGTATGCAATGTCATGTTTGGTTCAAGGCTTTTAATGTTGTAGTGTGTTATAATGAATATATTATAATTTCGGTTTTGGTTCTATAACGTTTCACTTAAAATAACTAAGGATGTATTAGTATATTTTGTTTCGAAGTAATATTTTAAACAAATTTGCTAGAAGCGAACTTAGTTATATGCAATAATTCATATATATTGTAAGTCGTCGGGGCGGCCTAAAGTCGGTATCTGCCAGTCAGTGAGGGAGTCTATCCCCTTTTCAATAGCGCTAGACCAAGGAGATAGTTTTGGCGTCTGAGTTGGAGCATCCAGCATCCAGCATCCGCACAGAGCTCGTTAATGTTTAGTCCTTGCTGGGCGGCCCACGTTAGCATGTCCATATGCTGGCTTCCAGAGGAGAACATCGCTAATGAGTTCGTGCTTTCTCTTCCAGCAATGTCCAGCATGTCTTGTCCGTCTCTCTCGGATGGTCTGTGAGATAGTGGGCAGGTGTCAGTACAGCTGCTTCCTTGTCGGGTGCTATTTCCACGACTTATTCAAGACCGCAAGCAGCATTCTTGTGCAGCTCCCATCTATCTTATTCTCAAAGCGCCTCGCCAGGGTCCATGTGGGGCAGCCATACAGCAGCATTGATACAACCGCGCTTGGAAGAATAGTCGTTTTAGCTTGTCTGTGAGATCGAAATAGAGAAATCCTTAGGAAAAACCAAAACGGGTTCCGCAGAAATCGATCTACATCTTCCCAGATCCAGACTATTCGACTGTTCATAGAAGGGATTCGATTAAAAAATCTAGAGGCAACGCTGCTATTCGTAGATTTTTCCAAGGCATTTTGTAACGTAGCCGTTCGTCACAGTACCCAATAGATATATTTGTTACGTACTTTCTTACTGCTTCTTACTCTGGTCTTCTATTCTTCCGGCCGTCTTCTGATCGTCTAGTCT
>CM042145.1:72503911-72513911 GCA_023376005.1 Doryteuthis pealeii
CATCCTTCCGTCTACGAAAGACGATGGCGTAGTGTCCACTTTTTTAAAAATCTGCAGCTGTGTGAGGGACTGAACAGCCCACCTCTTGAATGGCAATCACTGCAAGCAAACAGTGATGCCTGTTGGAGTTGCTCTTTTTCACTCCTTTACGTTCCTTGTTTGACAAGGTGTCAGCAGATCGCACGGTCGTCTGCACAAGCCTCCCGTGTGTTGGCGCCAATGTGGCATGTCTTTATTTTCCATTGCAGACATCTTTAAAGTGCAAGCGAGGTTTCCCTGTTGGTCGGGTGCCGTCTGCCAATTCGCCGTACAGTAGGTTTTCGGAGATGCAGCCTAAGTCCGTCCTCCTTATGTGACCAAACCAAAGTATGCGTCTCTCTCGCAGATGATGTCGGGCATGCTGTTCCTGTTTGCTCGTTCCAGCACATCTGTGGTTGGCACTTTGTCCTGACACGTATGTGTAGGATGCAGCGTAGGCATCTAATGTGGAAATTGTCCAGTTTCCTATTGCGGCATGGGTATCGTTTTTGTAGTGGGAAAAACTACATAGCCTGGGCAGGTGTTTTTTTGGAGGGTGAGCTGTCGCCCAAGCAGCATATCCCCCCTCTCCACACAGCCATTGTGATCCAAAGGAAAGGTACGAACCAATGCGGTTTGGCAACGGCGGTGTCACAGGAGTTGTTGGGAAGTACTGAGATACAGCACCATCCATCTTCGGGAATCCGGCTCCGGATTTGTTTTCGGGGTTTAACCCTTTAGCCTTCCTTGGGTTAAGCTAGAGTCGCAAGGCAACGGTAGTTTTATGAGACTTTTCCTTGTCTTGGTCTTGGATTGGTAAGTTCACCAATTATGCTGCT
This sequence comes from Doryteuthis pealeii, assembly GCA_023376005.1. NCBI lineage: Eukaryota > Metazoa > Mollusca > Cephalopoda > Myopsida > Loliginidae > Doryteuthis > Doryteuthis pealeii. The sequence goes on from CM042145.1 coordinate 72,504,769, forward strand.
GCCGGTATGGTCGGTCTTTAGTAAATGAGGTCTCGTCCGTTCTTGTCTACAGACTGCATGTGGGCGTCAGCAAGCTCGCACATTTATGCATGTAAATGTATAGTCTCAGTCATGTTGCATGTGCGATGTTACCGGCGCCTTGGAATGTTCTAAGTCAGGACTTATACTAAGTCCAGGAGTCCTGTTTTTCTATGATCATGCTATCTATAATTCTAACTACTAATGGATAATTTATCAGGACAGTGTGGGAAAGGGGTAGGGAATATAAGCACTTTGCTTTACATTCTGACCATATATATATATATATATATATATATATATATATATATATATATATATATAATACGATTTTTTTTCTTATTTTTTTGAAGGCAAAATAATGCAGATTCATGTTGAAAAAACACATTTATTCTTGGAGATGGAGATTTGAAATTTGGAAGAGATCGTAAACTTCCGTTAAGATAAAAGAAAATAAATTTAAAAGAAAAACAAACTTAAAGGATTTCAAACCTCCCGCAATTTAACAACTCACGGGTTTTAACGGAACTGCACGATCTCTGCCGAATTTGAAATCTTAACGGAAGTTTACGATCTCTTCCAAATTTCAAATCTCCATCAAGCTCAACGTAATTAGAACCAAGTTGACTTTAAAAAACACAGATGGAATATTTTCAACTCTATAATGAACTCTCTGAAGATGGATTTTAATCCGAAAATTGAGAGCACAAGAATAAATATGTTTTTCAACATGAATCTGCATTATTTTGCCTTCAAAAAAAGAAAAAAACAAATCGTATTACATTTATAAATAATGCTTCTATCACACTATAAAAACAAACAAAAAATCTTTATATATATATTATATATATATATATATATATATATATATATATATATATATATATGAACAAGGTCATATGCATGCGTATATTTATTCATATATACAAATATGTGTGTGTATTTGCACAAACAATTTTGTTATAAACAAAACTTACAAAAGTTTATATTATATATATATATATATATATATATATATATATATATTGGATCATCCCGAAATGGCCTGCTGATAGCATGAATATCCTTGACACTAACTCCTGCAAGCCGTCCCTATTAGAAACCCTTTTTAAGGTACCCTATACACCATGCAGTGTTCCCAATAAGCTGACAAATGTACATTTCTGCTGACCGGCCAACACTGATGTGTCCATCCCTAGGAGTAAACAAAAGAACGTCACCTTTGAACGTCGTCCTTGCTTCACCAGCATTACACATTATTTCTTGTTCGTCTTGGATGGCTAGCGAATTGGGTGGTAAATGCAAGTATATGTATTTACTAAGCTTAAATTAGATGTGGCAAAAGACCGTATAACTGGTGTTTTGGGGTTGGGTTTAATGATTTTGTTAAAGGGCAAACAGTATGTCTTATATTGTGACATCAAACCGACAAAATCTGGTGGTATCGTGAGATACTGCTGGGGCGCTCTGGGTTAGTGGTAATGATGCATCGGTCCCGAAACCATGCCTGAACCCAGAGTCTTCATCTGATAAAGGCTTTGTTGGTTGCAATGCTACTGTGTAAATAGCAGTCATTGTATGAAGATTATTGTCTAGTTTCCATCAAGCCGTTTCTCCAAGCGTTTTGTTAAACGTTGATGCAACCATACAATAGTAAGTTATTCGATGGAGGGCACAGCAAGTGGGAGTCTAGATTTGCTCGACTGCCAAGACGCGATTTGCAGCGAACATTAAACTATTAAACTATTCGCTTAAAAATCACATATCCTAAAAATTGGCATTAATTAACCCAAAAGAATTGATATGCCATGAAACAATATAACCAAAGAAAAACCTAACATATATAACATGATTTTCTATATTCTTATATAGAATGTTATAAGAGTCAATGATAGAACTTATATATATATATAAGTTAGATATCGTAACCTATAAGTCAATGATACTTGATGACTGTCAGTTTCTCACCGATGCGATCCGCGGAGCAATGATTGCATATGTTAGAAACAGAAGGTCAACAAGCGCCGATTATTATATTTTTACGTTGCCTAATGCACACACACACACACACACACACACACACATATATATATATATATATATATATATATATATATAGAGAGAGAGAGAGAGAGAGAGAGAGAGAGTCTGGGATGGTCACCGCTTCAGCCTTCACTGGAATGGTGCGCCAAATTGCAATAGTATTAGGAGAGTGCTCGATATAAAGAATAGAGCTATTATATAATATAATAAAATTCGGATCAACGTCACCTGATGAATGCATGCGATTTTGCATGTATGAAACCTAAGGATGTGACTGTGCTATTGCCATCAAATAAATAGATATGTAATACCTTTATATATCTATTTCATTATATATATATATATATATATATATATATATATATATATATATATATATATATATATATATATGTGTGTGTGTGTGTGTGTGTGTGTGTGTGTGTGTGTGTGTGTGTAGTCGACATTTTTATCTTTTTCATGTTTTTGTATTACTTGTTGGGACAACCTCCTTGCATTATAATTAATGTACGTATAATCACCTATTTCTATCTTAAAGCACATTTTGTCCGAAAAAAGTTATTAAATGCAGACCAATGCACTTATTTAGGAAGTTATTAAATATAAAATCCTTGTCAACTTACAAATTGTATTTTCCTAGCAAGATTTAGTCACCCTTAATATTAAACGTACTCATTTTGCACTCTGCACCTCTTTTTGATATGCACTTATTTATTTTATTTTTTTCGTGTCTTTTTTTCCCTTTTCCTTCTTTTTTTTTTGAAGCATTATTATTAGTTACGACATTCAGTATAGAATAATAATTATTATGGATAAAACCTTGTATATATTTGAATAGCTGCCGACAAAAAAGTTATTAAAATGCATAACAAAATGAAACTTTATAGAACGTAAAAAATCTTAGTAGGGTGAAAAAAAAAAGAATGAATCAAGTATATTACACTCCCTGTTCTGCCAAACATTTTTTAAATATCATTTAAAATAAGGCGACAATTCATTGAAGCATCATGTCGTCTCACCAACTTCAATAGGAAACTAGTGAAATGCATCAGGAAAAAAAAAGAAAAAGAAAAACACTTTTTGTTGGTATTCTTTTTTTTTTTAGAATGAGCAAAGTCGAAAGGCGCCCTGAGTTCACGATAAATAAAGCAATATTTGTTTGAAGAAAAAACACACACAGAGAGATGCATGACTTCAAACGTCTTAAGTCCCGCTAACAAACCGACTCATTTTTTTTTCTTTTATACATGCACGGTTTTCTGATTAAGTCTCAGGTTGTAGTAGCCTGTTTTCGGTATTTTTGTGGTGGTTGATGGAGGAGGAGGAGGGGGAGGGGAAGGAGGAGGAGGAGCATGAGGAGGAGTTGATGTCTTCAAAATTTCTTCCCAGAGTCAGTGTTAATTATGTGTTGTTCGCTCTTGGCTGCTTTTGAATATTAAATGCATATTAGATTTCAATGAAACGTTTCATTTTATTATATGCCACCGTCCTGGAGGTTTTCTTTTTCATTACCATATTTTCAAAGCGGGAAATCTGAAACCGCCCTTGTTTACAGTTTACATCAATATATACACACACCACACACACACACACACACACATATATATATATATATATATATATATAATATATATATATATATATTTTGTGTGTGTGTGTGTGTGTATGTGTGCGTGTGTGTGTGTATTTGTGTGTGTGCGTATATATATATATATATATATATATATATATATATATATATGTTTTGGTAAATTGATAGAATAATAAGAAAAGAAAGAAAAAAATGAAAATATATGTGCATAGATAGACAGATAAAGTGAATAGATATGTCAAAGGAAATTGTGACAAGCATCAAATAAATATACAGATATATCGATGAACGTGTTAAAGTTACAAACAATAGAAAAACAAGGGATATATATATATATATATATATATAATATATATATATATATATATATATATATATATAGAGAGAGAGAGAGAGAGAGAGAGATAGTTAGATAGGTAAACGATAAGTGAAAAACGATAAGAACCAAAAGATGGGGAGATATACAGATAAACTGAATTTAATAAAGAAAGAAAGAAAGAAAGAAAGAAAGAGTATATAGCTTGATTGATCGACCAATCTTTGGGTTGATATATAAATAGATTATGTAAATGAATGAAAGAAAAAATACATAAAAACGACAGATAGATAGACAGACCTATTAATGAAATTGACTTGTAAAAAAACAATATTTCGCGCTAGTGGCACATATATACATTTCCCGCCAACCATCCCTATCACTCATTGCACTCAGGAAGTCCTCTGTGCAGAATCCAGTATATGCGCAGATAAGGTAAACATAGGTCTTTTGCGGGGCGGCCCACACTGGCGTTCCCATGTACTGGTTTCCACAGAAAAAACGTCCTTTATGAGTTCATCCCTGCTTCTCCAGCAGTGCCCAATGTGTCTTCTTTGTCTGACTCGAGTGGTTTGTGTGATAGGGGCAAGTGGCCGTACTACTACTTTCTTGTTTTTTTCCACGATTTTTTTTAGATATGGCACCAGTATTCACTTGCAGCTCCCATCTAGCTTATTTTCTAGGTGCTTCGTTAGGTTTCAAGAGGTGCAGCCATAGAGTAGTACTGATACAACGACGGCTTGAAAAAATTGTTGCTTTAAATTGTCCGTGAGAACGAATTACTATTTTCCTGATCATATGTCTATTGCAGACCATGCCTTCCTTATACCTGTGTTAACATCGCTTTCTGTAGATGAGTTATTACTACCCAGGTACGTGAATTCTTCCACCGAGTTTAGAGGCTTACCGTCGAGTGTGGAGATGTCTCCTTCATTTTTAAACACATATGAACTCAGTTTTATCGGAGTTAACGAAGAGGTCAATGTTCGGTGCTGGCTTCTCCAGGCTATGTAGCAAGGATTCGGCTTGTGCAGATGTGTTTGCAAGACGTGCCAGATAATCTGCCTAGTTCGAATCCGTAATAGTCTGTGCGGGATATCGCCTCCTTCTTGCCTTTTTTAGTGTGAGGCTTTTTTCTTTTATTGGATCTAATGATATTCGATGTAAGTAGTCTTAGCATATTATAAATATATATGATGCTAACAAATCTCTTTGCAGGACTCCAGTGAGAAGGTCAAAGAAATCTGTGTCGCCTTCAAGTGATCCTACTTTCTAGAGTATCATTATAGCGATAACTGTTTCTTCGGGGAGGCCGTATTGTAGTAGTATTTGCTACATTTCCGCTCTGTGTATGTAGTCAGATCCCTTGGAGAAATCAACAAATAGCAGCATTGCCTCAATATTCTTTGCTCAAACCCCATCTATGATTCGACGAATAGTCAGAATTCGAGAGGTTGTGGAACTATTTTTGCGGAATCCGTTTTGTTTTTTTCCTGAGGATTTTCTTTATTCCAGGTCGGATGCAATTAAGAAGTGCATTATATATATTAGCAGCTATAGCAGTAAGAGTTATGTATTTCTAGTTCTTAGCGATGGCGAAGTCATCATTTGGGGTGGGGGAGGTTACAACCTTTTGTTCATTTTTCTAATGTATTTAGTTTATATACTGCATTGCATAGTCTAAGTAGTATGTCATCGAGTTTTCTTATTTTCCATACCTCAGGGGGTATTTCGTCGAGGCTGCTGCTTTTCTATTTTTTTTACTTTTCTTAGGACTCTGATCAGTCTATCGTAAAATCTCCTAGTTTAATGTCTAGTTGGTTATTGACTATGTTTTGGGGTATTACTTTCTATGATTTTAGGGGAGGGGTTCCTAACAGTTTCTTGAAGTGGTCTTTCCAATTCTCGTGTCTATCCTTTTGACTGGTTACCTTTAAATTTGACCCCAGGGTACTTTTCCTACCACTAATTCCATTTACAATGTGCATTGCTAATATGCGACTGTCTATATTCTACTGAAGGTCTGATTTTATTTATTTGCTCTTGGGTGTATTTTCATTTGTTCATTTTTGTATTAGTTATACCTGGTATGAGTTAGATGTATCATGTTGTGATGCTTTTTTAATATCGTTTCTCATTTCTCTAACCGCTTCTGTCACCCAGGGATAAATATAAGATATGAAAGAATGTCTCATGGTCAAATATCACATATAACATGGAGTTCGATGCACGGTGGTCTGTGCGATTATCATATGGATAACAATTCTTTCTTAGACTATTTGTCTTTTATATGAAATCTAATTCAGAGCGTTTGTGTTATAAAGTAGACGGTGAATTCGTCATACAATTAAATTAATTCTTTGAAGTTTATGATGCAACCCTTTCAACATTTTTAATTATCTGTTTATATCAACAATACGCTCTATTCATGCGAAGGTGGTAGCATTTATTCAGTCAGAAACTGCTACGTACCATCAATTAATTGTTTGAATATTATGCATTCACACACACACATTAGAAAAATCAACAACATTTGCAAAATATAAATGGAAACGTAGAAAAAGAAAACACAAACAATTGATTTCATCTCTTCTTAGGAAGTCATTTAATAAGTAAAGACGAAACATTAATTGAATAAATTATTTGTGTTGGTCTATAAACTTTGCTTTTATATTTCAAACACACATACACTCTCACATACACACACGCGTGCACACACACACACACACACACACACATACACACATACACACACACTTCTCCTTCAAAAACGGGTCAATCTCTCCCCGGAAGCCTTTACATATGTACATATGCATGTATTTATCAGTAACATCCTCCTCCGCTCTCTCTCTCTCTCTCTCTCTCTCTCTCTCTCTCTCTCTCACCCTTATTATTATTATTATTATTATTATTATTATTATTTTGCTAAGTATCGTTTTGCTGTCTTTTTGGTCTATAGCTGTTTGTGATGGCTATTCTTGGGGGTAGGGATATATTACGGAAGCTGGATCTACAATTAACATTTCGTCTATTGCTTATGGCTCAGGCTTCGAATATCGTCTAAATCTTTGGTTGTGGATGTAAGAGGGGGAAGTGGTAGTAGGATTTGTGTTATAAGTGTGCGTTTATGTATGTTTATTTATTTTAATTTTTTTAATTTTTTGCTAAGTATCGTCTGTAGCGGTTTATGATGGTGTTTCCAAAGTGTAAGGAATTATTAAAGAAGTCGGATCTACAATTAACATTTGGTGTGTTGCTAATGGCACTGGATTATTTGTCTTAATCTTTTGTTGTAGATATATGTGATCATGGATACATTGTTGAAATTAAACCTGTGTTGTGTTTTGTATATGTATTGGAATAAACAAGTGTTGCTGTCACTCAATTTAATGTGTTTGTGCTCGTAGATGCGTTTTTTAAAGGTTTCTAGAGGTTTCACCTATGTACTTCTTGAGGCAGTCTGTACATGGAATCATGTACACGCCTGCTTCTGATTTTACTTCTGTTGGGAGTTGTTGTTTGGTATGTTGGGAATAGTTTTGGATGCTAAATTGACTGCCTTGATACTTAGGTAGTTCAAAGTTTGGCTAATGTTACTGTTGGTTACTGTAGAATTATGTATATGTGTGGGGAGACGGACTTGTGGGTGTTTGTGTGAGTGGGGGTTTGGGGTTAGTTCCTGGTATGGATTTTTGAGCTTTGGCCTTGGCGTGTTGTATAAAGGATATCGAAGGTTTCGGAAGGTGTTCTCTATGTTCTCTATGTGGATGAATTCATCTTTCAAATGTTTGGGTGTGCAGATGCGGAGGGCTCTATTAATGCCTCTTTTGGTGTCGATGTCATGGTGTGAGTAATGTATGTGATCATCTTTGGTTTGTGGTGGACTTTGAATTCTAATGTGTTGTTGTTTTTCATAAGTAAGATGTCTATAAAAGTAGGGAGTTATTAGATTCTAGTTTGTGTAGGAATTGTATGGCGGGTTCAATGTTGTTCAGTCTGTTTGTGATTTCAGTGATGTTGATTTCACTCGCTATATGATTAGTGTGTCGTCAATATATTGGAAGTACTGAGATTTTTTAAGGGATTATGTATTTAAAGGGCCCTGCTTCTAGAATTTATCAGTATAAGTACGATAGTAGGCCATTAAGTGGTGACCCCATGGGTAAACCAAATTTCTGTTTGTAAAATATGTTGTTGTGTTGGAAGTAACAATGGAATGTGCATAGTGTACATATTTTGATTATTTTCAGGATAGTGAAGGGACGTGATAAGTTGGTGTCATTTGTGGAGAGAGGTTTCTCTAATCTATTTAGACATTTGCCTACAGGTATGTTTGTGTACAGAGATTTCATATCTAGGCTGGCTAGGGATTTGTTCGCCATGTTGGTGTGTGTTATTTTTCTAAGAAGTTTGCCTGAGTTTTTTTGTGGGCATCAAGAAGAGGGAATAATATTTTTTCCAGAAATTTAGCGATCACGTGGGTGACAGAGCCTATTCTGGAGATGATTGGTCTAAGTGATATGTTGGGTTTGTGAGTTATGGGAGGCCATAGATTTTGGGGATGGTGGGGTAGTAATAAATTAAGGAAGACCATATTTCTTCGGAAATTAGTTTTTGTAGGTTTTGTTGAAGGCTTCAATGCTTTTGTGATGGTGTGGGGATATTATTTCATATGTGTTGTTGTCGAGTATTATGTCCATGATTTTCTGGTTGTAGGCTGTTGTATCCATGGCAACAGCTCCGGCGCTTTGTCCGAAGGTGAGATGAAAATGTCGTGGTTGGAGGCGAGTGTTTTAGCGCTTAGATGTGTCTTCTCGGTAAGGTGTGGTCGTCGGTTTGGTGGTTGAGCGAGGCAGCGATTATGCCTTGTATGAAACCTTTGTCGAAGTCAGATTCCTGGTGTCTATAATTTATATCTATAAGTTTGTTGGTATTTCGGTTATTTATCCAGATGGCACATTTTAAACCAAAGCTGAGGGCTTCTGTTTCTGTGTCATTTAGTTCGGTTGAGGAGAGGTTGGTAACTAAGTCTCGTCGGCCGAGTTGCTGCCAGTCGCTTTTACGAATTAGGGAGCGTAATTTTTAGTTTTAGTGCAGAGATCTGGCTATGTTTTTTGCGGAATATCTATATCCTGATTTGCTCGGTGGTGTTGTGTGACATGTTATTGTTTTGCC
>CM042145.1:72516411-72525034 GCA_023376005.1 Doryteuthis pealeii
AATTTTTATTTAGATTTAAATTTGAGACCAAAACTTCTGATCACACATTATCAAAAGAAAAAGTAATATATATGTTTCTCTCTCATAATCACGTATTACTTTTTCAAAAATTCTGAACGATTTCAATTTCACAATTTTCTCATATCTCTTAACGTCTCACTCAAGAAAACAGTTTTAATCATCTAGCAAAACAATTTTAATTTACTTGGAGGCATTTTATTTTTTTCAATTTATTTGGAGGCATTTCATTTTCTACGGGTACACACTTACATCAAGATATAGTGGCTTTGGCTGATAACACCGGGTATGTGCGTTTTCCTTTGGGTCATGTAAAGAGAGGCTTTCCTGCCCTTGATAGGAACGGTCCAATGTCATTTTAATCAACATATAGATAAAAATATAACTCTTAGAATATGTAAATGTTAAATATTAATTTCATAATCATGTGCTTACACCCCAAGGCATACGTACCCAAGAATTAATAAATATATTTAATCTACACTCCCATCTCTCTCCCTGACCTGTCCTTCATTTCCCCTTTCTCTCACTCTCTTTTATGTGTTACTTATTTTTTCCTTGAATCTCACTCAGTTGTGTTATTTCTTCATCTCTCTCTCTCTCTCTCTTTCTTCATTTCCCTCTCCTCCCCCCCCCCAAATCTCTACAAACACAAACTCACACACAAACGTACACACACACACACACACACACACATATATATATATATATTTATTTATTATATTATATATATATATATATATGAAATAAATATATATATATATATATATATATATATATATAATATGTGTGTGTGTGTGAGTGTGTGTGTGTGTACGTTTGTGTGTGAGTTTGTGTTTGTAGAGATTTATATATATATATATATATATATATGAAATAAATAAATATATATATATATTGTGTGTGGTGTGTGTGTGTGTGTGTGTGTGTGTGTGTGTACGCTTGTGTGTGAGTTTGTATGCTTAAGACTAGGTTATGTGTCTAACTCCCTGAAATTGTAATTGTCTCGAATATTCGCCTTCTGATTGCTGTTTCATGACATGGTGTATTGTATTGCTTTGTAGAGATGGGTCAAATAAAGTTATCAAGACCTGGTAACAAGTGGATAAAATCTACAATTCTACGTGGGCACAGCACGTCACGTAAGTTATCTGTTATGTGAAAGACGAGAATATGGCCATCACCACCCTCAAAAATCAGCAAAAGCTTTAAATAATAATATCAAATGCCGAGACGAAAATAAGTTTTTACTGCTGTCTTTGTTACATGGACGAGTGATTCTAATAAAAATAGTTTAACAATTAATAGAATTCAAAGATAAGTAATTCAAAAAATAAAAATTTAGGTAAAGGAGTTTAAAATATCAAAGTATACAATCCAAACGAAATACCGTCACAAAATAAAATTGGCTTAATTAAAGAAAACCACTATATATGAAGATACGTGTCTACAACCCTGATGCCCCATATGTGTGACCTTATGTTACATCCTACCCGTGGCAAACTGATTGGGTGAATATGTACGTGTCTTCTACCGGTGTTAAGACTGATGAATTTATATATTTTAATGGCATGTCAACCAGTGTCGGGTTATTTTATGCCTAGATGTTAGGGATTCTTATTCATTGTAAGTTCCCTTTTACATTTTTGAGTTGCTGTTTCATAAAGTTTTTTGGTATGTGGTTATGTGATATCAAGTATTCTAAGACTAATTCTTTTAAAACAGTTCTATTTTACATATTTCTTTCTATATTACCCATAGATGGGACCATAACAGGTTCAATCACTGGATTAGATTGGAACCAGGAATAATGGAAATTAAGGAGTATTCAATATTCCCCATATCTCAAGTACTAGAGCCTCACGCTTAGTGTCACACCAAGGATATCCTCTTTAGTGGGGATATCATCCAATTGCGGCGAATCCAATCAGTGTAGTCTAAGCCTCACTGACAGGGCGAGAATGATAACAGAGATAATAAATAAGCATAACTTAATCTGAAGCTATACGAAAATATTAATGCGTCCAGTGCATATTGAACTTCCTACACTCATCACTGATGTGGGAGGTTAGATTTCTAAAGATCTCTAAAAGACAGTCATTCATGTAAAAGACAATTATAAATACAAATAATAAAAAATAGAAAAATATAAAGACAATGGGTTATTTTACGCCTAGATGTTAGGGAATCTTATTCATTGTAAGTTCCCTTTTACATATTTGAGTTGCTGTTTCATAAAGTTTTTTGGTATGTGATTATGTTATATCAAGTATTCTAAGACTAATTCTTTTAAAACAGTTCTATTTTACACATTTCCTTCTATATTACCCATAGATGGGACCATAACAGATACAATCACTTCTGATGTGATTGGACCCAGAAATAATGGAAATTAAGGAGTACTCAATATTCCCCTTATCTCCAGAACTAGAGCCTCATGCTTAGTGTCACACCAAGGATATCCTCTTTAATGGCGATATCATCCAACAGCCGAGAATCCAATCAGTGTAATCTAAGCCTCACCGACAGGGCGAGAATGATAACAGAGATAATACATAAACATAACTTAATCTGAAGCTATACGAAAATAATAATGCGTCCAGTGCATATTGAACTTCCTACACTCCACAGATGTGGGAGGTTAGATTTCTAAAGATCTCTAAAAGACAGTCATTCATGTAAAAGACAATTATAAATACAACTAATAAAAATATAAAAATATAAAGACAACAAAGAACAAAAATATCAAGCATATTGACAAGGCTAACACACATCAGCATTGTATCACCACCCCTCTACTTTTCCTCATTGTACAAATACTTCATTCGTTGCTATTAGCACTTGTCTGATCCTACGTAATGCCCGACCTCAACCTTACTCGCCTGTTCACTGCCTTTTCTACACTCTATTTGTTCTTTTCCATTCTTTTTACGGCCGCAAAACGAGTCTTATTTGGTTAAATGCTTTCTATATATTTTAATCCGCCCAGGCTACTTCGTTTTCATTTTCATCGTATTGTGTCGCGTCGATGAATAATAGACAATGCAATGTACACAAAGTTGGCGCCAAACATTGGAGAGACGATTTCTTCTCTTCCGCTGACACTTTCTGTACACGCTGTGTTCACAAAACTCGCACATCTTTCTTCCTGAATTTGATATTTTCTAGAGTATTTTTCTGTTTGATATACTCATGTATTATATGGTTGCCCGATATTTCGTCTACTTAAAATCTGTAGGATTTTCTCTTCGTTTTCTGATCAACTGATTGATTTTAATGACATATTAAACCCTCTAAGAAAACGAGTAATTAATAAGATTAACTTTCTTTCTTTCTTTCTTTCTTCTTTCTTTCTTTCTTTTTTCTTTCCTTCCCCCCCTTCCCTCCTCCCCTTTCTTTCTTTCTTTCTTTCTTTCTTTCTACCACCTTTTTTCTTCATATTTTTTTGTATTTTTATAAATTTTATATCTTCTTTTCATTTTAAATTCTTTTCTTTTGTTTTAAGCTTTAGTTTTTCTCCCTTTCTCTCTTTCTTTCTTTCTTTCTTTTCTTTTTCTTTTCTTATTTTATGTATCTTTCTTCTTCCTTTGCTTCCTCTTTTTCTTTTTTCTTTCTTTCTTTCTTCTTTCTTCTTTTCTTTTTTTTTCTTATTTATGTATCTTTCTTCTTCCTTGCTTCCCACTTTTCTTTTTATCTATTTCTTTCGTTGTATGCTCTTTTTTCTTTCTTTTCGTCTTTTTCTTATGCATATATGTTAGTGAATTGTCTTCAGTGCACATTTATATATGAATTATCTCGTGTAGTTGTTTCTTAACATTTTTTGCACACAGTTATATAATATACAGCATTTTGTATGCGGTTGTATGGTTCCAAGTATTCCTATCTAATACTAGTTATTGTATGATTTAATGTAATTATTTCTATATAATGAAAGTGGGTGGTTTGAATACAGTTATTTAATTTGAAATAACTAATAGGAATCATTAGTAAACAAATATAGCTTCAATTACCTATTATTCATAAAGATGATTTAAAGTTATATGATATAAAGTATTTCTATTTAATACTAATAATAATCAGCGCACGGTTGTATGGTTTCAAGTAATCCTATCTGATACTAATAATGATATGTTTAAGTAATTATATTTAATGTCAGTCATTTATTGGCACACAATTATATAGTTTCAAGTTATCAATGATAATCCTTAGAAAAAGTATAGCTTAAATTAATTATTCTTAATACGTATATTGTACAATGTTACGGAATAACATTACAACTACCTCATTTGAATTATTTTACACAGTTTTATTTTACCCATATCTGCAACCCTGACAGGTACTACCACTCCGGATCAAAGTGGATCCGATACTAATTGCAATCGAGAGGTACTCTATACACCCAATGTCTTTAGAACTGGGCGTTTACAATCAGATGCAGTGTATGTTCATACCTAGAATATTCCATTTTAAAGGGATCTTACCTGTCTACATGCAACACTTTTAGTGTATTCTAAGCCCCAGTGCGGACTCACCCTATTAGACATATTTTATTTATCCTTTTTTTAAGAGTAACGTGCAGATCAGTTACTACTGAATTGTTATTTACTCAATGCATTGCGCTTAGGTATGTCTCAAATAAAAATTATGCTTAATTTTTAAACCAGTAACTTAAGCTACGTAAGACCTGTATGTCAGACTAAGAAACTATTGAATTCAAATCTCGCCCAGGTGTAATTATTAACAAGTCGTATTAAATATTAACTATACTGAGTGCATGTTGGTCTCACTAGATCCACATGATTGGGACATGTTTTGAATCAATGCTGGTTTATTTAATATACTTGTACAATGGTTTAAGGTTTTCCGAACAAGAATATTAAGGATCATAGTTTGAAAAGTCAGATTCTCATTTGACACTCCCATATTTCCCTCCTTACGGCCCAACTGAACGAATTTAGTTAATTACTTAAACGTATTTTATTTTCCTAGAGAATTTGCAATGTAGGCGTACTTGATACAACGAATATCGTCGTACATAATGGAATCGGCACGAGTTCAAATACTGGATGAGAACTGCTTTCCCCTTGAATTCATCTCTTATCCAACAGCTATGATTAAATAGTAGAGAAGACCGATCATTTAGTCTTTTTTTAGCAAACAACGCTAGGAAAAGAAAAACTCAGAATTCAACCAGCTTAACTTCGCTTAAGGAAATTGACCTTGCTTCACATCCTACTCGTTGCCTGAGGGATTGCGTAAATGCATACATCCTTAACAAGTTGTTTCTGAATTCTTTTGAAGTGAATATATCAAAGAGTTCACATTTTTGGACAGAGTTGGGATTAGTGGGATTGTTGTTAACTAGTTTACAGCTTTGTTATGGTTTCCCAAAAATGACCGGTGTACTGTTGGCGTTCGTTCATATACCACCTTTGAACACGGGCGAAATAAAGCCACATATATCTACAAACATGATAGCCTGACAAATTCTCATCCGCTGATATAAAAAGAAATCCTTATTAAAAATCCTAAAATCCTATATGTAATCAACAAAACACGGCATACAAATCCTAGCAGCTATTTGTATTAAAATACACACCTAAACATTAATAAAATAGAATTCATCATGGCACTAACGATATGAAACATATTTAATGACTAGAGCATTAACTAAAACATCGACACCATAATAAACCTTTCAACTTAATAAAATATCACACCGATATTTTAAAAAAAAAAAAGAAAGAAAAAAAACAAAAAACAATACTGACAAAATAAAATCTTCCCTAAATATGATCAATGGATTTGATTAAAAAATCTTCGGAAGCAAAACTTGGGGTACTTCTTCAATCAATTAGACCACGATAAAAAGAAATAAAAATGACAGACCAGAGAAAAAAATCAGGGATTGGCCAGAAACTCCCCTAATGTAACAGTCCCAAATGATAAAGTTCAGATACTTGAAAGCCACAGGATATGAACAAAATTCAAACAGATAAAGAAAGTTTTAAAAGATACTTTTCACCCATTTGTGTCCTTCTACAATATTTTAATAGAAAATATAATTTTCCATCTTGGATTTTTCGGACTGTTGTACTAATCTTTATTGTTATATACACAGTTTCATTTTGATGTGTACTTCGGCCTTTTTCAGTTTTTTTTTAACTCAGGAACTTATTAAACTAGGAAACTTCTCTTTCGTTCTCGGAAACACTCTTGTCGAAACTCGGGAGCCTTCACTTTTGAACCAGACCAGTTGGTCATGGCGCCAACGGATATAGGGGTTGAGTTCAATACATTCTAAGTGACAGCATGTTGCACTCTCCAATCCTGACATAAAATACTTAACCATAGCTTAACACTTGAACACGGTCATGATTTACGGAAAAAAGTCTATCCCGGTGATTGAATAAAGTGTCCGTTCGAAGTTTTTGTAAAGGCTTCCGATTATGAATAAAGGCTCCCATGAAGGAGCAGGGCACATCGTTCCAAACGTTGATGACGTAAAGATGAGGGGAACAGTCAGAAAAATCAAAATGATACAAATTATCAAGCCTCATTTAAAACATTTCGGAAAAATATGATTTCTCTAAAAAAAAAAAAAGCATGCAATATTTTTTAAGTTGGATATTATATAATCAAAATGGATAATATAAATCATTAGTTTTATAAACGCCCAAACAGTGAAACACTGCGACTAAAAATATGGATAGGTCTCGGCCGACATAAGTAAATTCCTTATTCATTCAATGGTATACAAGATCAGAAAGGTGTGTACATAATTTCTGGTTGCAGTTAGTGAGTAATAAATCATACAGAAAACATCTGTATTTTATTGGATAATCTACCCATAGAAATAATAAAAAAGCTGGTATCTTTGTTTAGTGTATGACGTGCTCATGCTCGCCTGGCAATTTAACTTTACTCTTAGAATTAAACGCCTTCGTTGCTGAATTGAATACAACAAAGGCATACATTTTTATTTGGCATTTCTCTAGGTGTAACGGAAAACGCAAATTCTGGAGGTATTGTAAAATAGTATTAGGCGCCACGGTCGTTGAATTATCTTTGGCCGTGACTAAGGAAAGGCATGGATTGGCACAACAAATTATCGTCATATGGAAAATCCGATCTACCCGACAGCTAAAGAGAACGATTCTTCCATTGCTGGTGATATGTGTTTGTCTCGTACTGCTGTATGGCTGTAACCACCTGGACCCTAACGAAAAGCGCCCTTGAAAATAAGCAAGAGGGAGCTGCACGAGAATGCTGCGAGCGGCCTGAATAGGTCGTGGAAGCAGCACCCTACAAAAAGGCAACGGTATGATCAGTCTACCCCCCCCATCTCACAACCGTGAGAGTAAAAGGCTAGACATGGCAGGACACTGCTGGAGATGCGAAGGACGATTCTTATGTGACGTACTACTGTGGAAGCCAGCACACTGGCACGCTAATGTGGGCTGCCCAGCCAGGACCTACATTGACCAACTATGTGGATGAAGGCTGCTGCGCGGAGAAGCTTCCAGAGTCGATGAATGATAGGGAAGCGTTGGCGGAGATCATCAGCAATCTGCTCAAATTGCACGACATGTATGCAGATGATATGAACACTAAACGCGGCCCCTTTGTGGTAGAGCAAGGTTTTGGCACCATGACTCTTATTGGCAGATAACCAATCATATTGGAATCTGATCTCTCTGAATAAAAATTAAACGGAAATTTTATGGTTGTCATCACTTGGACCTCTAACCAAATGATATTACAAAAACCCAGGGGGGGAGAAAAAAAAAAACCAAAAAAAAAAAACCCACTATTTTTTTTGGATGGGGGGGCCCTCCGTTTTGCTGTTTTTGAATAAACCCTAGAAGGACACCCTAGAGAATAGCAACTGTACAGACCCACTTACCACAGTTCCCTGTAAATAAGCCAATTAAAACGGGGCGAGACAAATCTGACACTGGCTGAAGAAGCAGGCACACACTAATAATAAGCTGAATTTTCAACTATGGGCTCCTACACATTCATTGTTGGACGGCCCGCAAAAACTTTATCAGCTTATGTGTGATACGTTGAGTATTGTCTGGAACGATCCCAAGAGCCAATAGACCGACAGAGGATGATGAACAGATAGTCAAGGGAATCGCTGCAATCATTACGCCTAGATGATATGATGATATATAATACATATAGAATGGCAATAAGACAAACTCTAACTGGAATTTAAAAAAAGATTTGTAAAGAAAATTATAAAAAATATCTTTTAAATGTTTAAGTTTAAATTAATAATATATATATATATATATATATATATATATAATATAATATATATATAATAATATATATATGAATAAGATATAATGAAAAAACAAACGATGTTTACAAACTGAAATAGGCCTCATCAGAATAGAAAAGTGTGCAACCGTTTCGGGGCCAATTCTTCTTGTGGGACGTTTAAAAAGCAACACTTTTTTTTTTTTTTTTGATATTCCAACGTTTGACTAGCAGCGTTCGGTTTTTACCTAACGGTCTTTTTCCCGTTGTTCTTGTTGATGAACGACCCACGTGCGGGTTGAGAACCATTATAATTGCAATAGGGCGTCCTACA
>CM042145.1:72525134-72537634 GCA_023376005.1 Doryteuthis pealeii
AAAAGAAAAGGAAAAAAAAGGAGGGATAGTTTTTCCTTTAAAACCGGTGAAAACGCAATTTTCAGCGTGGGTAAAAATATTTGGATTTTTGCCAAGCCCTTGGTCTTCGGCATATCTATTCCCGCTTTGATGCCCCAATAAAAATAATCACCTAAGAATACAAAAAGACGTTGAGATTAAATCCGTCCTTGGTGGCGGGTCCAATTAAAAAATAAGTTTTAACTGCCAATTATTACATTAGTTTTCATGTATTTTTAACGACAGTTCCGTAAGGGGTTTGTATTGGTTAGTAAGCGCAATCCTCGCCAACCAGGTATTTTTAAATACCGATTTCAATCCTTCCCTAGACGCCTCATAAAAATCCCTACTATAAAGACCGTTTGTTTAATCCGATAATGGTGAAAGATCACGAAATATATCTATGTTTTTTGCTTTCAATGTTATTAATAATGTAGTACTTTTAACCTTGAAGTGGTGTAATCTTAAGCACACTAATTCTCGCGATCCTAAACAAGTGAGTTTGTCCTCGGAGCGAGCCCAAAAAAGATTCCCTACGTATAAATCACCTTTTGAGAACAAGCGGCCTAATTGAATATCAGGATTTTTAAAACTACATTGATATCATTAATTGTAAATAAATTGACATCTTTACCGTCGTGGTGTAATATAAAACTAACTTCGAGTATCCGTTTTACTGAATAACATGTTTGGATCCTCGCTGGATGTTCCACCCACCTAACAATCACAGGTAGAAAATACCATGTGTTAATCCGGCCTGGTGAGATCTCTGAAAAAAACAAAAGCAATTATTACTGAATAGAGATTTTGTATCCTGCGCGTGAATGCCCCATAAAAATCCGCCAGGTAGAAAAGACGCGGGTGTTAATGCCGGGCTGGTTGGATTTCAGGAAAATACATTTTTTGAACTGGACATTAGTTTCTTGGAACGTTGCAGAACTTTCGTGCTGGTGTAATATATTAATACATTTAGTTTGATTAAATTGCTCGCCGTCTGTTGCTGATACAATTGTTTTTAGCAGCTTATTTTCACCAACCAAATATCAGTATTGAATAGCGAGTTCGATCATCGATGGAGCCTATAAAAAGATATTCTGGTGAAACATATTGTTTATCCAGCCCTGTTTGAGAGTTTAGGATTTTTTTTTTTTGCTACATTAATTTTAAATGGTAAGAAAGCATTTCAATCGTAGTGTAATAGTCCAGCAAGGTAGTCCTGCTCAGATATTATTTTTTTTTTTTTTTTTTTTTTTTTATTACTGTAAGTATGGAGTTCTTTCGCGCACGATGCCCATAAATAATTCCTTTTGTATAAAAGACCGTGCGTTAAATGCCGGCCTGGCAGAAATCCGGAAAATAATCACTATTTTTAATTTTAATTACAAACAATTCTTTTAAAAGTTTTAGTTCACTGCATCGTGGTGTAATGATTGCAAGCTTTTATAGCAGCATACCTTTTTACTGAATAGTGATTTCGATCACTCCCTGTATTACTCCTAAAATTCCCAGGTACAAAGGACCTTGAATTAAACGGACTTGTCCACAATCTGGAATTTTTTAAAACTACATTAATCGATTAATTCTTAAAACATTGTAAAGGGTTCCGCCCGTGGTTGTTAAATATTTGCATGTTAGTTTCGGCTTCTCTATTATGAGCATACAAGGATTTACTGACTAACGAATTCCGATACTCGCTGGATGTCTCCATAAAATTCCTTCAGGTAAATATAGTCCTTGTGTTAATCAGGCCGGAGGTCAGTAGATTTTTTTTTCTTAAATGCATTAATACATGATTTTTTTTAAAAATTCATAAATACATAAATTCATAATGTCCCGTCTTGGTGTAATTGTTAAAAGTCAAGTCCGGCATATATAGTATTACTGGAGAGCAAAGTTCGAATCCTCGCTGGATGTCCCTATAAATACTTGCCAAGTAGAAGTGTTAAGCCCTTATTCGATGTGAGGAAATAAATATTTCTTTAATTTTTTAAAACGTTGTTTTACCTGTTAGTAATATGAAACGAAGATAGATTCATACGGTAGATAATAGGATATTATGATTGTTGAACTGAATTTCAATATAGAATAAATTACAGTGGTTAACATGTCGGTTAAACAACAACTCCAAACCTGAAATTATTTATCCAGATATTTGTGTTTTTATGTATATGAAATTCATACCCTTGTCCTATCTATTCTCTCATTATCCGCCCCCTCTCTCTCTTCTCTCTCTCTGCTCTGCCTCTCTCTCTATATATATATATATATATATATATATATATATATATATATATATATTATATATATATACTATATTATATTAGCATAGAAACATCGATTCATGTACTAAAAGCAATGAAGTAACACAAATATTATAAAAATATATATTTTTATCTGCAAACCTTATCTTATTATTCTTTCGCCCAAAATATCCCTCCTCTTCAACAAATATGATATTTCCTGATCAATTTATTCCCTGGAAATTACCTTTAAAACTCTCCTTGAGATAAGTAAAGTTTCATCAGAATTTTCCTTCATGTAGGAGTTTATTTGTGTAGGAGTTTATAGGTACCAAGAGAACGAAAGCAATATATATATATATATATATATATATATATATATATATATATATATATCCTCAGAGCATCGTGTTTCGACATATTATGTCTCTCATGTGTGGATAGACTATTTGAAGGCTACCTGTAGCAGCGAATGGTAAACCCCGATCGATTCATCAATCGTCAAGGCTTACTTTCACGCACCTCGGGCATCCAAACTACAGAATGAGGGGGGGGGGCTTTTAACTAATATAGCACCTGTATATATGTAAAGGCCCTCAGACAGTGGTCCATCCGTACGTTTTCAAGCTTTATTTGAACGGTCCCGTCAGAGAAATCCCACTTCAAACCCATCAGGGTGTGAGTAGGATAATATTGTCATCCATATCATATAATATTATATATATATATATATATATATATATATATATATATATATATTATATATATAATATTATGATCAGGTTAAATTTTTACATTTGAAACCATACAGCACGCCAAACAGCTTTGAAAAATATCATAGCGCTGATTTTCACTTTTGAATCATTTTTCTAATTTTAAAAATGTAAAACACATTTAAAAATAATATCGGTTTTTCAAAAACAAGCAATTCATTGATTCCAAGCGAAGCAATATGCAACAAATGTCTTTATGAGTATGAAGTGAATTTCAATTTGCGCTGAATGAATTTTAATCAAACTTTTGGTAGAATAATAATGTGTTGAAATATGAATCTATGTGCGTGGGGAAATGATGTTGAATAAAACAGATTATAAAGAAGAAGATATGGGTTTGAGATGAAGAATTAGAGACAGAAATATTAGTTTTTGGTTCATTGGATTATATCGCCATGTGGTGGCGAAAATAATCACTTTCTAACACAGATTTGATTTTTCTAGTCTTGGACAGTATCTCTAACAATAATTCGTTCCGATTTTCCCGTTAATATGCTTGTGCTGTTAATTTTAATCACATGAGATGCAAAATGGCTAAATAATATTAAATAACATACTCTTACGTGGGTTTAGAAATCAGAAACGAATAAGCAAATTAATGTGAAGAAATATGGACGATTTACAGTCCTTATTTTAATCTTTTATATTGAAGAAGCTGATGGGTAGGTGTGGGCGCTCCCAAAATAATCTCTAGCGCGAAGTGAAAAGGGGATAGACTCCTCGCTGATTGGCTGATACCGATTTAGCGCACCGCCCCCCGGATCCCCGACGATATTGATTAAAATATACAAAATAACCAGCAGGGAGTTATTCGTAAACTACGAAAGCTTGTTTTACTTTCAATTATAATAATCTCTGGTGGGTTTCGATTTTTCATTTTTTACATTGGAAATGAAGGACAGAATTATCAACTTCAATCTTTTTGTGCTTTTTTTTCTTTGTTTCTAATGATTAAATTATCAAGTGATGATTCTGTTGGAGTTCTTATGGTTGTATGTTGTAGGTGCTAACGTTTATTTCGATGAATTGTGAAACAATAATGAAGTTTATACCAGGCCACGTGTGTTCCGCACTACTACGGGAATTATATTTGGACAAGTCAAGATATAAATGTCACCTGATATATATATATAACATATATATATTATATATATATATATATATGGTGCATCGCCAGACCAAGTCTCTGTGTGGCTAGACATTTTGTAAGCTACCTACAAGTCGGAATTGAAATGCCGATCGGTTGGTGTGTCTGTCCGACACCTTAACCGTTAGGCTGGTCATTTCACTTATAGAATAGGAAGGGGATTTTTAATGTTTTTAATACCCACATCGCTTTGGTATGTAAAGCCTTCATTAGAGTGCTCCCATTCTTACATATAGAATAGAAGTAGCGTCTCGTTTACGCTTGAGTTGGCGCCGTCAGCGAAAATCCCCCTAGAGTGCTCAAACCCTAAAGGATGGGAGGCATATATATATATATATATTATATAATATATATTATATATATATATAATCAAACAGCAGAGAAGCTTATGTTAACTGGTACTAAGTTGTTCTTTGGTAATGGCCCGAAAAGTGTCGTAGGAATAAACTCAATTATATGGCATACCCACACGAGCGAATTCAGTTTTCTGTTCACAAAAGTATATTCCAGTAACCACTTTCAACTATAAAACGAAGATGTCCTTAGTTGATTCAGATAATAAAAAGATATTTGTGAGGTATCTTATTTATTTTTTGCTTGTTTGGTTGGGTTTTTTCGGCATGTCAACCCCTTGGATTATTTTATGCCGAATTATTTCCAAATTTTTTTTGGTAATTTGGTATTCAAAAAAGTTTAATGCCGACAAAGTTTTGAAATAATTTCATTTTTAAATGGGATTTAATACAATTTCGTTTATCACTCATGTTTTTCTATTTAAACCCATAGATGGGGACCCAAACAAATATTACCAGTCCAAGGGTCAGAGTGGACCAGGGAGCAAGGGTGATGAAGTGAGGCTCCACATTCCCAACCCCTCCAGAACTCGAACCTCACCATCAGATAGAGTTTAATGTCATTCCGCAGGACATGTAGACCCGTAGGCCAACGCCTTCTAGCACCATATGATAAAAAAGGATTGGGGCTTGCCATAAGGGCAATAGGGTTGGGAAAATCATATAGGTGCTAGGGCTTGACGTGGCCAGCCAATTGATCGGAGGGGGGCCTCTCCGACCGCCCGAATTCATTTTTTGCGTCGAATACAAAGTTTGATCTAGGAAATAGAAAGAAATACTGAAGCAATGGTGCTTAACGCTATTGGTCACAGCTCTTTCATTTACTCGGCGGTATTTCTACACATGTGAATTACTTAGTGAGGACCTATCGATAAATCTGACACATGACACTCACACGATATTCCTTCTGAGATTCTAGTTGTCGAATTTGATGTATTTCCAGACTCTCGTCACATTATCATGGTGAACTCAAGAAAAATCACAGGGAACGCTACTTTGTTCCATTTAAAGGACTGCAAAATGTAGTTCTAACATCATTTTTATGAAAAGAAAATAATTTTCATTCCCCAAAGATTTTTGCTTACTGAATGTAAACAATGATAAATGTAAACAACAACAAATTAACATATTTTATATATAATCTTTTCAATCAAGTTTATGTATTATTAATAATGGAGATTCGCTTCCGATTTTTGTCTGTAACAAAAAATACGTCACTGCTTACATCACATTACCCAAAATCGTCATAACATAGAATAACATTTATTTTACAATTGTTGGCATGTTCAAATTTTGAGTGTATTTATTCAATAAATACACTCAAAATTTGAACATACAACATTAGACAGTCCTCATTGTTTTTTAAAACAATTTTAAATAAGTACATGACTGGTATCATATATCTATACGTAGTTTGTTTTATTTTAATACATATTTAAAGTTTACATTTCAAATTGTTTTATTTTTTAATCCTTTAATCAATTTGATGATTTTACTTACTTAGGGTACAAACTCGCTGACATTGAATTTTTTACTCCCACCCCTCAGGCAATATGTTTCAAAAATCTATTTTTACATCGCTCGGAGGGTGTTTTTTTTAAATTTTGTACTAGTGTTTATAATGTTTATTCATAGTGTTTTCAGTAAGAAACAAAGTTGTTTTTTTTTTTTCAGAAGCTCATATGTAAATTTGGTGTTAAACAATGAAAGAATGAAATAAAATAGAAATAATGAAGAAAGAACGTCAAAAAAGCAAAAATAAAATAATGATTAAATCAAACATATAGAGTAGCACAGTTATCTGTGTGATAAAGTGAGGAGCTGATGATAGGGGGGTGCGCACCCCAGACGCTAAAAAACAATCTCCTTTGTCTAGTGGCAGAGAAAAGGCGATAGACTCGCTCGCTGTCTGGATGATACTGATTTCAGGCCACTCCGATGACTTTACCATATATATATATATATATATATAATATATATATATATATATATATATATATATATATATATATATATGTATATATATATATATATATATATATATATTTATATATTATTATTATTATTATTATTATTATTATTATTATTATTATTATTATTATTATTATTGTTACCAGTGTCATTCACACAATTAATCTGCATGATAAAACTAAGTTAGCGGATTTTTTAAAAATTCACCTATTTAAATCTTTAGTTTTATTATTCTTTCAAGCTTAAAAAAATCTAGTACATTTTTATTCGTATGAGACATAGACAACTCACAAAATACATCTTGTATTCTACATACGTCTATAAAAGCATGCACAAAATATACCAGTATATATATATTTCACAACACCTCCAATTTCTTAAGCGGAGTTTAACATGTTTGAATTCTGAATTTTCCTTCTCCTAGACTGGTTACCTAGCCAAGGTTAAATAGCACAGTTTTTCCTACTATTTGCCCATTGCTGGAGGGAGAGTAGTTTGATACATACCTTTCCCAATGTGAAATGTAAACAGCCTCATCCAGGATTTGAACTCGGGTTGACGGGTCCATTTCCTACAACTCTAACCATAACACCAGGCACCTCCAAATATATCAGTATATATACATACACTTTATATGTCTGCAGCCTAATTTGGAAATAAGCATACATTTTAAACTACAATTTAAACTATTTATTTTTCGAAGTAATTAACTTACTTACCCATGCATTTTCTTTGATAGTAAATATTAAACACATAGACGAAAATTATACATTAAACATTTCTGATCATATTTCATCTAATAACTACGTGTCAGTGATGCACTCCTATACATACATAAGCATATATAAGTACGGTATACTTCGTAAATACGATGAGGCACTGAATAAATGTTCAGGAAATCTGAGCCTAAAAGCGTTACTTATGCAAAAACAAAATATTGTTCCATGACAATTTACGTCAACAATTTCCCTTCTACATTAGAAAAAAACATCCAATTTACCTGATAATGCCCTTTAAATAAACTATGTAGTGCGAATAAATTAGTAATTTTATAAAATTCAGTTTTAAAGTACTAATTTCTTAGTTTTCTTATTAATCTATGTTTGCTTGGTGGTGTTTGCCTCCAATATTCAATGATTTCAGTTTAAATAATTCCAGTTTAATTGTTACTTTCAATATATTCTATCTATTTTATTTGAAGAAGATAAATTGACAAATTTTTCTTGATTGAAATTATAAGATTTTAAAGCAATTTCTTATGTAAATGTATAAAAAACAAGGATTTCAGAGGACTTCATATTATAACACTGTAGTGTTATGGACTGATTGGCGATATCCGATTAGATACTTAAAAACAAAACAATTGAGTCTAGAATCGTACAAGCGACTTAGATTAGAGTACAAGTCAGTGGTGTGGTAAAGTCAACATTAGATAAAATTAATTACTCTAACACAAAGAAATTCTAATGGCTAAAAGTCGGTTGATGGTTGATATAACACAAATGACTTTTTGTTCATACAAATGTTTTCATATAAATATATATTATCATTCTTGTAGCGTCGAAACGAAGTGATAAATAATTTTGAACAAAACCAATCCTAATGGCAGAAATAGGTTGATGTAAAGCAAAAGTCTGTTTTATCATATTATCATTTACATAGAAACTCCAAAAGATAGGAACCACTTTATCCAGGCTAAAAGTGGTTGTTTAAAAACGAATGTCTGGCTTTTATGACTGCTGACATCCATATCTGTTGTTGTTCTTGTGGGGACTGCGTAGGACCAGACAAATTTATTTTTAACAAAGACATTTTGAAAGATTAAATCTTAAAAGTGTTGATTTAATGGAATTGATGATTTGCCCGGGTGTCTTGGGGCAGTTCCTGGGATTATCATAACAATTGACAGGACCATTTATACAATAACAAAATATTATCAGAGTTGCCTCACCAATCAGAAAACTGGGGCGGGGACTTGTTGCCCTCTCCGAGATGTGTAACCCAGGGCCATGATTTTGATTGGCCGTCCAATCAAATGCGACCGCGTGGGTGGGGCTTCGTACACCTCCTGATGTTTACACTGTAGGGCCATTGGTCCGCGTTTTCGATTGGCTGGCCAATCAGAGCCCTGGGTTCAGGGGTTTGGAATCCATAAAAGGGTCCCAGACAGATTGGAGAGCTGGTTCTTGACCAGATTGGAGAGCTGGTCCTTGACCAGATCGGACAGCTGGTTCTTGACCAGATTGGACAACTGCTTCCCTAGCAGATTGATAGCTCCGTCTCATGGCCCTTGTCACCATCTTTGGTTTGTCGTCTTGTTACTCAAAGTCCTGAATTTGAATCAGAACCCAGCAATATATCGCCAGTCAGTCCACAAAATACCGACTCAACTTCAACTCGATAACCCCTTTGTGGTTTGTACATGATTTTTAATCACTGTATGATTTAATAAAGGTCTTTTATGTTAAAAACGCGTTCGTGTTAATTGTGGAACAACCTTGGTGAATTTGGTCATTTTCATTCAGGTACAGCCCGGAACAAGCACTTTAACTTTCCTGTGGGTCAAAGAAACCCATCGCGTTAGATTCGACGCCGCGACAGCATTGTATTACATTTGGTCCCGTGACAGATATAATATTACATTTGGCACCCCGACCAACATCGTATTACATTTGGTGCTGCGTGAACCAGCAAACTAGATTGTATTACAATATTAGACAAACTTTAAAACTAAATGCTAAAACATCGGCGCAAGCTCGAAACCTACTTTTTGGTGTCAGTAATTATCAGATCAATACCCACTTTTCTCTATTTGTTACATTTTGATATTCCAAAAAAGTTGAAAATCGACCTACCCGATTGTCTATGTTAGATAATCTAGCTAGCCGGCAACTCAGTTGTTTTTTAAGAAGAATTCCACATTCATTTTATACGCATGGTACCAGCGCATTCGGCTTGATGGAGATTATCTAAGCTTGATAATTCTTGCTAGCCGGCGAAGTCACATAAATACAAGTTGACAAGAAGAAATTATTGGGATCAGACGGTCCCCCAAAGAAGAATTACTAGACTTTAAGAATTAGTGCACAGAGACTTTTCAGGAACATCAATCCTTTGAATTCGGTAGAACATCCACCAAGGAACCACAATATTCCGTATTCGATATCGGCACTCGCGAAGTAAGGCCATAAGTAGCACAACCTTGATCTGCGCGGTTAAGTGAGAGCTGTTCGCCTGATACTGATAATAGGCCACTCCCCCAGACTTTATTTGTAACTTTCTTTTCCACTTCGTGTGGTGATATTTTCCTGATTTGGTAGTTCTATATGTTGTTTTTTCTCTTTTCCATTTTTTTTATCAAAAATGGCATATTTATCAATCTAAAATTATTTTCCTATATCCTGCCTGTATATTATTATTGTCTGAGGAATGATTTCTGATCTCTTTCATTTTTGGCAAATACCTTAATAGAATATATATATATATATATATATATATATATATATATATATATTATATATATATATATATATAATACATGTGTTGTGTGTGTGTGTGTGTGTGTGAAAATGGAAAAGGAATTGAATCCGACAATATGAGGAAAAATGAGTAAAGAAAAAGAAATGTAGATGGATAAAATGATTTAAATCGTATCACATTTAATCGATATCACTTACACATGTGTTTCGGTCAGTTTATGTGTGTGAAATATTTTCACACCACACACACACACACACACACACACACACATATATATATATATATATATATATATATATATAAGAGAGTTTCATAATTTGCTTGAAGCATTGTGTGTTTGTATTGGTTAGGAGGTTGATTTAGAAGGCTATCACAATGCAGTTTGGAATAAATAAAAAATAATAATACGGTAACAATGGTGTTGTGTGTTGACCTGTATTTTTATTATTTCTTGAATTTTCGAGTAATACCTATTTATCAAAAGAATTGAACTGAAGCAGTACAGCTATGGCATTTCTTCCCAAATGATTTTTTTTTTTTTTTTGAAAATGACGTTATTTTTTAAATAACTGTATTCCCGTGTGGAGCATACAGTTATTTTAAAAAAATAACGTCATTTTCAAAAAAAAATCATTTGGGAAGAAATGCCATAGCTGTACTGCTTCAGTTCAATTTTTGTTACGTATTATTATTTTTTATTTATTCCAAACTGCATTGTGATAGCCTTCTAAATCAACTCCTAACCCATATATATATATATATATATATATATATATATATATATAAAGGTGATCAATTTTTCCAGTGACTTTGTAAATATTTAGCCTCTTGTGCAATTCCTAAGTATCTAAGAGAGTGACATCATTGCCATAACAAGTAGTAGTGGCGACAGCGAGTTCCCCAGAAAGATATTTCTTTGGATTTGAAACATTTGCTAGAGTGTGTCTTCCTTTTGATAATTCCACTTTCCAGTTTTTCATGGCTTTCCTGATACAGTTTTAAATTCCGGATAATTTGGACATTTTCTGACTCTCTACCATCCAAGTTTCCGGGGGCATATCATAGAATTTTCAGGAGTCAATCCTATCCATTGCTACATTTTCTGCCATGTTTTACTTTCTTGGGGACATGCTGTTCTGTACTGAGTAGGTTATCTGTTGCCCGTGACCCCTGCGGCTTAATATTCTTTTCTCATCTGTGTCGTTATTATTATTATTATTAGTAGTAGTAGTAGTAGTAGTAGTAGTACTGATAGTGGTAGAAAATGTTCACTCTAACTGATAGTTCCTCACTAGAATTTGAGGGACACAGTCTACTAAAGCCTGAAAACTCATCTAAGTATCCTGTCCAATTTTAGTATTACTGTGGTTTGGATGGTTTAAATTCTTCGTTTCATCTCCAGTTCCACAATACTTTTTTCCAGCTTCCCGTAGATTGTTCCAAAGGCCCTAAAGTATCACTGTTACCTTCATGTTCTACAGCTTCTTCAGCCCTCTGACTAGATCCAGGCATTATTGAGATTTTCGTCTTTTCACTTTTACTCTTTTGTCTGCAAGCACGTCAAAATCCATATGTTATTTTTCGTGTGAAGCAAAACTAGGTCTTGTCTTCTAACCTGGATTTGATGATCCTTTTCATATAAAAAATTCCAGGGATTTATGGGAAGGCCCACTTATGGTTTGCGTATATCAATTATTAGTATTTCAATTTGTTGTACAATTCCTAGTGGATTACGTTTACCCGCCAGTCGTCCCTGGTTTCCTGGGAACGGTCCCGAACTGACTGGAAAAAGATTTGAAGAAATGATTATAGAGGAGAAATTGAGATCATTTAAACACAGCATTTTAAAATCGGCTAGAATACTTGAAGAATCCTAGAAATTTGAGGAGACTTTCTGGCAACCATATTTCAAATGAACCCTCCAATTAGAGCAAGTGTGATAATTTGCAAAGTCTGAAAAAAAAAAAAAAAAGAAAAGAATATCAGGAAAAACAACAAAAAAACACTAATAGTGATAAATTATATTTTTTGAAGTTTTGCCCGACGAGCTGCTGCTAGAATAAATTGAAAATATTGAAAACATCTATATAATTTCTCAAATGCATTCAGGATTTTTTCTGTTCATTGTTCTCTAAATATAAATCCTTATGTCACATAATATGTAACATATTCCTTAGCTCTCCCTTACTTACAAACATTAACAATTTGCATGACACCATTTAAATCTTTGTCTTAATGTCAGGTAATATGATACTTCACACCTCACATACACTACACTCACTCATTAGCAATATTCTTACATCAATCTCAATGTGTGTATACACACACGCACACACGCTCTCTCTCTCTCTCTCTCTCTCTATATATATATATATATATATATATATATATATATATATTCGGCGGGAGACACACATATATATGCACATATATAATATCGGGGTATACATCAATCACTATGTAGTTAATTGAAAAAGCAGTTATGTTACACAACAAAAATTTTCGAAAAGCTCTTTCT
>CM042145.1:72542634-72595134 GCA_023376005.1 Doryteuthis pealeii
GAGAAAGAAAAGAGAAATGGAAAGGATAACTATACATAGAAAAAGGAAAAAATGGAAAGAATGTAAGAAAGAATAAAATAGAGCAAAATTGGGAACCAACAAATAAATACTTAAAAAGGAAACGAAGAATCGAAGAAAAAGACTTAAGAACATAGAAAGAAGGAGAGGAAGAAAAGAAGTAAGAATAAATGAAGATAGAAAAAAGAATGAGAAAGAAAGAAGGATTGAAAAGAAGACAGAAAAAGAAAAGAAGAAAGAAAAAATGAACGATTAATCAATGGAACAACGACTTAAAACACAGAAAGAAAGAAAGAAAGAAAGAAAGCGATAAAACGAATAATGCCATGAAGCATTTTTAGATTAAAACAGGTTAAAAGAAAGAGAAGGACAAATATAAGACATAGAAAACAAATAAGGGGCGATAAAAAAAAGTGACAGGGAGAGAAAAGCATAAGTATTAAGGTTACATAATAAAAGAAATGTAGGGAAACACAAATATTTAAAGAGTAACAAACGAATATTATCCTTGGTTCAATGCACAGGGCAAATTTAAGTATTTTCCTTCTCTTAGCTATTCGTTAGGCTGCCTGCTATAATATATCTACATTTCAAACAGTCAAATTGTAATAAAAATAAGTATTTATTTTTGCAAAAATATCACATTGCCTTTGGGTTTTTCACGATACACATCGTCAATACATAATTTTTCTTGTTTTATTTTTCTCTTCGCATTCAAGTCACCATACAGGTTAGACTTAGAATGAGTCGTCTACATATTATGCAGAGAGATAAGGACTCCCAGCCTATCCCAGAAGTAAATGTCCTGTGTATAAGGTTAAACTGCATTTGATTGTGAGGCTTCAATTCCAGAACTCAATTGAGGGGAAAAGAATACATTAATTACTGCCAATACGCCGAGGTTATTTTTGTATGTTTAAAAGTTAATTGGATAAGAGAAAGAGAGGGGGAGAGTACAACGGGACGGCTGGGGTATTTTTGTTTGAGGGAAGTGCATTGCCTTTGAAGAAATTTGGTAATCGGGGTAGGTCAGTATAAGGAGAAGTAGGTCATTGAATAGAGATTGTAGGTCAGGTCTTCAGAATGATGGGGGAATTCAGGGACGGACTATTTCTGTTTGGATTTTATTATTATTATTTTATCCGTTTTCTAATTTGATTTTGTTCTCGTGGGCTTTGATTTTTTCAATAGCGGTGTCAATGTTGAAGAGACCCTGTCTTTGTTTTATAATGTTACATTTTGCTATAAGTGCCGATTCGCATAGACGGCGTAGGTTCTTATTATGTATGGGCTTGAGCAGTGATGTGTGGCTGAAGTTGAATATATGGTTGAAGTCTGACGTGTGTGTGAATAAGTCATTTTGCTTGTCATTTGTCTTTATTGATCTTTTATGCTCGTAGATCCGTTTCTCAAGACTGCGTTGGGTTTTTCCGATGTAGCTTTTGTTGCAGTCGTTGCATGGTATGGTGTAAATGCCGCCGTTGGAGGTGTCAAACGCGTTTGTGCACGTAGAGGAGCTGGTGAGGACCCTGATTGTTTGGGAGGTGATTTGTATGACTTTTATTCCTAGATTCGTTAGTTTGTCATACAGTGGTTTGTTGTATATGTTCGTGATTAGGGTTAAAGGTTTGTGGAGGAAGTGGAAGGTGTTGTGGTAGTGTTGGTGTTTTTTGGTTTCGTGTTTGAGTATGTTTTGAGGGCCTTTTTCTTGGTGTTTAAAATGAAATGGCTAGTATATTTTAAAGTTGTGAGGGAGTTTTCTATTTATTTGTATTCTTCTTCTAAGTATTGAGGGCTGCATATACGCAGTGCCTGGCACGAAAAAAGCCCTCAAAATATACAAAATATCAAAATATATAGACCTGACCTGCAATCTCTATTCAATGACCTACTTCTCCTAATACTGACCTATCCCAACTACCAAATTTTTTCAAAGGCAATACACTTCCCTCATACAAAAATACCCTAGCCGTCCTGTTGTACTCTCGCCCTGTCTTTCTCTTACAATTAACTTTTAAACATACAAATACATTTATCTCAACAAAATCTTTAAGGACTTTCTCTAAAATATTTTCAAACAAAAAATATCCCCGGTCACATGATAAACATCGGACAACACATTTTGCCCACACTCCAAATATCAAGTTCTCTTCTAAAGTCAACCAACTGACCCCATGAAAATAAAAGCACCATGCCCCACATACCTACCCCCTTCTAACTTTCTCTCACACCTCACCCGTTTACCTTTTCCCTATAAAACCAAAATGTACAATCACTTATGTCAATAAAGTTTCGAAAATGAGGCGAAATATCAACTGAATCCAAATGCCTGTGTTATTATATCCACACATTCCTTTATCCTCAACCACATTTTGTCGGATTTATTCAAATCCTTCACTCGTCATATATATATATATATATATATATATATATATATATATATATATATATATTATATATATGTGTGTGTGTGTGTGTGTGTGGATGTGTGTGTGTGTACATACATATAGTATTACAGTGTATATAGAAATAACCTAATCGCGTTTCACCATAAGGATCTTCAGGGGTTAAATCCACTGAATTAATCAAGATCTTGATTAATTACAGTTAACTGCGGAAGTTAATATTGTAATTATGACCGCTGAAAAAGTTAATGAATGCTGTTGCGTCATTTTGAAAAGTTGAATGACAAATATTGTTGTATCGGAAATATGAATATTAACCTGGAATAGTAATATATATATATATATATATATATATAAATATATATATATATATATATATGAAAATAAAATGGAAATTAATCCGACAGTATGAATAAGATATAATGAAAAACAACGATGTTTACAACTGAAATAGGCTCATCAGAAGAGAAAGTGTGCAAACCGTTTCGGGGCCAATTCTCTTGACGGTTTTAAAAAGCAACACTCGGCCCATCCTCAACTAATATGAGGACCCTATTGCATTATAATGTATCAACCGCACGTGGGTCGTTCATCAACAAGAACAAAGACGGGAAAAAGACCGTTAGTAAAACAGAACGCTGCTAGTCAAACGTTGGAATTAATCAAAAAAAAAAAAAAAAAGTGTTGCTTTTTAAAACCCGTCAAGAGAATTGGCCCCGAAACGGTTTGCACACTTTCTCTTCTGATGAGCCTATTTCAGTTGTAAACATCGTTTGTTTTTCATTATATCTTATTCATATATATATATATATATATATATATATATATATATATATATATATATATATATATATATATATATTAAATTTAAACTTAAACATTTAAAAAGATATTTTTTATAATTTTCTTTACAAATCTTTTTTTTAAATTCCAGTTAGAGTTGTCTTAATTGCCATTTATATATATTATATATCATCATCATCATCTAGGCGTAATGATTGCACGGATTCCCTTGACTATCTGTTTTCATCCATCCCTGTCGGTTATTGCTCTTGGGAAATCGTTCAGACAATACTCAACGTACACACATAACTGATAAAGTTTTTGCGGGCCGTCCAACAATGATGTGTAGGAGCCCATAGTTGAAAATCACTTATTATTAGTGTGTGCCTGCTTCTTCAGCAGTGTCCAGATTGTCTCGCCCGTTTTAATTGGCTTATTTACGGGAACTGTGGTAAGTGTCTGTACAGTTGCTATTTTCTAGGGTGTCACTTCTAGGGTTTATTCAAAACAGCACGAGGCATCATAGTGTTGTTTCTGTGTAATATCATTTGGTTAGAGTCCAAGTGATACAACCATAAAATTTCCGTTTAATTTTATCAGAGAGATCAGATTTCCATATGATTGGTTATCTGCCAATAAGAGTCATGGTGCCAAAACCTCTGCTCTACCACCAAAAGGGCCGTTTTAGTGTTCATCATCATCATCATCATGTCGTGCAATTTGCACAGATATCCATGATGATCTCTCGCCAACCTTCCCTATCATTCATCGACTCTGGAAGCTTCTCCGCGCAGCAGCCTTCATCCCTACATAGTTGGTCAATGTAGGTCCTGGCTGGGCAGCCCACATTAGCGTGCCCATGTGCTGGCTTCCACAGTAGTACGTCACATAAGAGTTCGTCCTTGCATCTCCAGCAGTGTCCTGCATGTCTAGCCCGTTTTACTCTCACGGTTTGTGAGATGGGGGGGGTAGATGATCATACAGTTGCTTTTTGTAGGGTGCTGCTTCCACGACCTATTCAGGACCGCTCGCAGCATTCTCGTGCAGCTCCCATCTTGCTTATTTTCAAGGCGCTTCGTTAGGGTCCAGGTGGTACAGCCATACAGCAGTACCGACACAATCACAGCATGGAAGAATCGTCTCTTTAGCTTGTCGGGTAGATCGGATTTCCATATGACTGATAATTTGTTGGTGGCCAACCATGCCTTTCCTTAGTCACGGCCAAAGTATAATTACAACGAACACAGTGCGCCCTAATACTATTTTACAATACCTCCAGAATTTGCGGTTTTCCGTTACACCTAGAGAAATGCCAAATAAAAATGTATCCTTTGTTGTATTCAATTTCAGCAACGAAGCGTTAATTCTAAGATGTAAGAGTTAAATTGCCAGGCGAGATGACACGTCAATACACTAAACCAAAGATACCAGCTTTTTATTATTTCTATGGGTAGATTATCCAATAAAATACAGATGTTTCTCTGTATGATTTATTACCACTAACTGCAACCAGAAATTATGTCACACCTTTCTGATCTTGTATACCATTGAATGAATAAGGAATTTACTTATGTTCGGCGAGACAACCTATCCATATTTTTAGTCGCAGTGTTTCACTGTTTGGGCGTTTAGTAAAAACTAATGATTTATATTATCCATTTTGATTATATAATATCCAACTTAAAAAAAAATATTGCATGCTTTTTTTTTTTAGAGAAAATCATATTTTTCCGAAATGTTTAAATGAGGCTTGATAATTTGTATCATTTTGATTTTTCTGACTGTTCCCCTCATCTTTACGTCATCAACGTTTTGAACGATGTGCCCTGCTGCCTTCATGGGAGCCTTTATGTCATAATCGGAAGCCTTTACAAAACTTCGAACCGGACCACTTTATTCAATCCACCGGGATAGACTGTTTCCGTAAATCATGACCGTGTTCAAGTGTTAAGCTATGTTAAGTATTTTATGGTCAGGATTGAGAGTGCAACATGCTGTCACTTAGAACTGTATTAACTCAACCCCTATATCCGTTGCGCCATGACCAACTGGTCTGGTTCAAAGTGAAGGCTCCCGAGTTCGACAAGAGTGTTTCCGAGAACGAAGAGAAGGTTCCTAGTTTAATAAGGTTCCTGAGTTAAAAAAAAAACTGAAAAAGGCCGAAGTACACATCAAATGAAACCTTGTGTATATAACAATAAAGATTAGTACAACAGTCCGAAAAATCCAAATGATGGAAATTATATTTTCTATTAAAAATTGTAGAAGGACAACAAATGGGTGAAAAGTATCTTTTAAAACTTGTCTTTATCTGTTTGAATTTTGTTCATATCTGTGGCTTTCAAGTATCTGAACTTTATCATTTGGGACTGTTACATTAGGGGAGTTTGGCCAACCCTGATTTTTTTCTCTGGTTGTCATTTTTATTTCTTTTTATCGTGGTCTAATTGATTGAAGAAGTACCCCAAGTTTTGCTTCCGAAGATTTTTAATCAAATCCATTGATCATATTTAGGGAAGATTTTATTTTTTGTCAGTATTGTTTTTGTTTTTTTTCTTTCTTTTTTTTTTTTTCTAAATATCGGTGTGATATTTATTAAGTTGAAAGGGTTTATTATTGGTGTCGATGTTTTAGTTAATGCTCTAGTCATTAAATATGTTTCATATGTTAGTGCCAGTGATGAATTCTATTTTATTAATGTTAGGTTGTGTATTTTAATACAAATAGCTGCTAGGATTTGTATGCGTGTTTTGTTATGATTACATATAGGATTTTAGGATTTTTAATAAGGATTTCTTTTTATATCAGCGGATGAGAATTTGTCAGTGCTATCATGTTTTGTAGATATATGTGGCTTTATTTCGCCCGTGTCTCAAAGGTGGTATATGAAGCGAACGCCAACAGGTACCACCGGTCATTTTTGGAAACCATAACAAAGCTGTAAACCTAGTTTACAACAATCCCACTAATCCCAACTCTGGTCCAAAAATGTGAACTCTTGATATATTCACTTCAAAAGAATTCAGAACAACTTGTTAAGGATGTATGCATTTACGCAATCCCTCAGGCAACGAGTAGGATGTGAAGCAAGGTCAATTTTCCTTAAGCGGAGTTAAGCTGGTTTGAATTCTGAGTTTTCTTTTCCTAGCGTTGTTGCTAAACAAAGACTAAATGATCCGGTCTTCTCTACTATTTAATCATAGCTGTTGGATAAGAGATGAATTCAAGGGGAAAGCAGTCTCATCCAGTATTTGAACTCGGTCGCCGATTCCATTATGTACGACGATATTCGTTGTATCAAGTACGCCTACATTTGCAAATTCTCTATAGGAAAATAAAATACGTTTAAGTAATTAACTAAAATTCGTTCAGTTGGGCGTAAGGAGGGAAATATGGAGTGTCAAATGAGAATCTGACTTTCAAACTATGATCTTAATATTCTTGTTCGGAAAACCTTAAACCATTGTACAATGGTATAAAATAAAAACAGCATTGATTCAAAACAATGTCCAATCATGTGGGATCTAGTGAGACCCAACATGCTACTCAGTATAGGTTAATATTTAATACTGACTTGTTAATAATTACACCTTGGCGAGATTTGAATTCAATAGTTTTCTTAGTCTGACATACAGGTCTTACGTAGCTTAAGTTACTGGTTTAAAATTAAGCATAATTTTTATTTGAGACATACCTAAGCGCAATGCATTGAGTAAATAACAATTCAGTAGTAACTGATCTGCACGTTACTCTTAAAAAAGGATAAATAAAATATGTCTAATAGGGTGAGTCCGCACTGGGGCTTAGAATACACTAAAAGTGTTGCATGTAGACAGGTAAGATCCCTTTAAAATGGAATATTCTAGGTATGAACATCACTGCATCTGATTGTAAACGGCCAGTTCTAAGACATTGGGGTGTATAGAGTACCTCTCGATTGCAATTAGTATCGGATCCACTTTGATCCGGAGTGGTAGTACCTGTCAGGGTTGCAGATATGGGTAAAATAAAACTGTGTAAAAATAATTCAAATGAGGTAGTTGTAATGTTATTTCCGTAACATTGTACAATATACGTATTAAGAATAATTAATTTAAGCTATACTTTTTCTAAGGATTATCATTGATAACTTGAAACTATATAATTGTGTGCCAATAAATGACTGACATTAAATATAATTACTTAAACATATCATTATTAGTATCAGATAGGATTACTTGAAACCATACAACCGTGCGCTGATTATTATTAGTATTAAATAGAAAATACTTTATTATCATATAACTTTAAATCATCTTTATGAATAATAGGTAATTGAAGCTATTTTGTTTTACTATGATTCCTATTAGTTATTTCAAATTAAATAACTGTATTCAAACCACCCACTTTCTTATATAGAAATAATTACATTAAATCATACATAACTAGTATTAGATAGGAATACTTGGAACCATACAACGCATACAAAATGCTGTATATTATATAACTGTGTGCAAAAAATGTTAAGAAACAACTACACGAGATAATTCATATATAATGTGCACTGAAGACAATTCACTAACATATATGCATAAGAAAAAGACGAAAAGAAAGAAAAAAGAGCATACAACGAAAGAATAAATAAAAAGAAAAGTGGGAAGCAAGGAAAGAAGAAAATACATAAAATAAGAAAAGAAAAAGAAAAGAAAGAAGAAAGAAAGAAAGAAAGAAAAAAAGAAAAAAAGAGGGAAGCAAAGGAAGAAGAAAGATACATAAAATAAGAAAAGAAAAAAGAAAAGAAAGAAAGAAAGAAAGAGAGAAAGGGAGAACAAACTAAAGCTTAAAACAAAAGAAAAGAATTTAAAATGAAAAGAAGATATAAAATTTATAAAATAACAAAAAAATATGAAGAAAAAAGGTGGTAGAAAGAAAGAAAGAAAGAAAGAAAGAAAGGGGGAAGGAGGGAGGGGGGGGGGAAGAAAGAAAAAAGAAAGAAAGAAAGAAGAAAGAAGAAAGAAAGAAAGTTTAATCTTATTAATTACTCGTTTTCTTAGAGGGTTAATATGTCATTAAAATCATCAGTTGATCAAAAACGAAGAGAAATCCTACAGATTTTAAGTAGACGAATATCGGGCAACCATATAATACATGAGTATATCAAACAGAAAATACTCTAGAAAATATCAAATTCAGGAAGAAAGATGTGCGAGTTTTGTGAACACAGCGTGTACAGAAAGTGTCAGCGGGAAGAGAAGAAATCGTCTCTCCAATGTTTGGCGCCAACTTTTGTGTACATTGCATTGTCTATTATTCATCGACCGCGACACAATACGATGAAAATGAAAACGAAGTAGCCTGGGCGGATTAAAAATATATAGAAAGCATTTACCAAATAAGACTCGTTTTGCGGCCGTAAAAAGAATGGAAAGAAACAATAGAGTGTAGAAAAGGCAGTGAACAGGCGAGTAAGGTTGAGGTCGGCATTACGTAGGATCAGACCAAGTGCTAATAGCAACGAATGAAGTATTTGTACAATGAGGAAAAGTAGAGGGGTGGTGATACAATGCTGATGTGTGTTAGCCTTGTCAATATGCTTGATATTTTTGTTCTTTGTTGTCTTTATATTTTTATATTTTTATTAGTTGTATTATAATTGTCTTTTTACAAATGACTGTCTTTTAGAGATCTTTAGAAATCTAACCTCCCACATCTGTGGAGTGTAGGAAGTTCAATATGCACTGGAACGCATTATTATTTTCGTATAGCTTCAGATTAAAGTTTATGTTTATGTATTATCTCTGTTATCATTCTCGCCCTGTCGGTGAGGCTTAGATTACACTGATTGGATTCTCGCTGTTGGATGATATCGCCATTAAAGAGGATATCCTTGGTGTGACACTAAGCATGAGGCTCTAGTTCTGGAGATAAGGGGAATATTGAGTACTCCTTAATTTCCATTATTTCTGGGTCCAATCACATCAGAAGTGATTGTATCTGTTATGGTCCATCTATGGGTAATATAGAAGGAAATGTGTAAAATAGAACTGTTTTAAAAAGAATTAGTCTTAGAATACTTGATATAACATAATCCATACCAAAAAACTTATGAAACAGCAACTCAAATATGTAAAGGGAACTTACAATGAATAAGATTCCCTAACATCTAGGCGTAAATAACCCATTGTCTTTATATTTCTTTTTTTTATTATTGTATTTATAATTTGTCTTTTACATGAATGACTGTTTTAGAGATCTTTAGAATCTAACCCTCCCACATCAGTGATGAGTGTAGGAAGTTCAATATGCACTGGACGCATTAATATTTTCGTATAGCTTCAGATTAAGTTATGCTTATTTATTATCTCTGTTATCATTCTCGCCCTGTCAGTGAGGCTTAGACTACACTGATTGGATTCGCCGCAATTGGATGATATCCCCACTAAAGAGGATATCCTTGGTGTGACACTAAGCGTGAGGCTCTAGTACTTGAGATATGGGGAATATTGAATACTCCTTAATTTCCTTATTCTGGTTCCAATCTAATCCAGTGATTGAACCTGTTTGGTCCCATTTATGGGTAATATAGAAAAGAATATGTAAATGAACTGTTTTTAAAGAATTAGTCTAGAATACTTGATATCACATAACCACATACCAAAAAACTTTATGAAACAGCAACTCAAAATGTAAAAGGGAACTTACAATGAATAAGAATCCCTAACATCTAGGCCATAAAATAACCGCGACACTGGTTGACATGCCATTAAAATATATAAATTCATCAGTCTTAACACCGGTAGAAGACACGTACATATTCACCCAATCAGTTTGCCACGGGTAGGATGTAACATAAGGTCACACAATATGGGCATCAGGGTTGTAGACCACGTATCTTCATTATAGTGGTTTTTTCTTTAATTAAGCCAATTTTATTTTGTGACGGTATTTCGTTTGGATTGTATACTTTGATTATTTTAAACTCCTTTACTAAATTTTTATTTTTTGATTACTTATCTTTGAATTCTATTAATTGTTAAACTATTTTTATTAGAATCACTCGTCATGTAACAAAAGACAGCAGTAAAAACTTATTTTGTCTCGGGCATTTGATATTATTATTTAAAGCTTTGCTGATTTTGAGGGGTGGTGATGGCCATATTCTCGTCTTTCACATAACAGATAACTTACGTGACGTGCTGTGCCCACGTAGAATTGTAAGATTTTATCCACTTGTTACAAGGTTTGATAACTTTATTTGACCCATCTCTACAAAGCAATACAATACACCATGTCATGAAACGCAATCAGAAGGCGAATATTCGGACAATTACAATTTCAGGGAGTTAGACACATAACCTAGTCTTAAGCATACAAACTCACACACAAGCGTACACACACACACTACACACCACACACACACACACACACACATATATTATATATTTATTTATTTATATATATAATATATATATATATATAAATCTCTACAAACACAAACTCACACACAACGTACACCCACACACACTCACACACACACACATATATATATAATATATAATATATATATATATATATATATTTATTTCATAATATATATATATATATATATGAAATAAATAAATATATATTATATATGTGTGTGTGTGTGTGTGTGTGTGTGTACGTTTGTGTGTGAGTTTGTGTTTGTAGAGATTTGGGGGGGGGAGGAGAGAAGGGAAATGAGAAAGAGAGAGAGAGAGAGAGAGAAGAAATAACACAACTGAGTGAGATTCAAGGAAAAAATAAGTAACACATAAAAGAGAGTGAGAAAAGGGGAAATGAAGGACAGGTCAGGGAGAGAGATGGGAGTGTAGATTAAATATATTTATTAATTCTTGGGTACGGTATGCCTGGGGTGTAAGCACATGATTATGAAAATTAATATTTAACATTTACATATTCTAAGAGTTATATTTTTATCTATTATGTTGATTAAAATGAACATTGGACCGTTCTATCAGGGCAGGAAAGCCTCTCTTTACTGACCCAAAGGAAAACGCACATACCCGGTGTTATCAGCCAAAGCCACTATATCTTGATGTAAGTGTGTACCCGTAGAAATGAAATGCCTCCAAATAAATTGAAAAAAATAAAATGCCTCCAAGTAAATTAAAATTGTTTTGCTAGATGATTAAAACTGTTTTTCTTGAAGTGAGACGTTAAGAGATATGAGAAAATTGTGAAATTGAATCGTTCAGAATTTTTGAAAAGTAATACGTGATTATGAGAGAGAAACATATATATTATTTTTTCTTTTGAATAATGTGTGATCAGAAAGTTTTGGTCTCAATTTAAATCTAAAATAAAAATTCAAAAAAAATGCAATCTGAAAATTATGTGAATGCAACTCACTAAATAGTTTAGTTATTTGAATGAATATCATAACCCATAGAATAGGTAGAATTTTTAATTGAAGATTTATTTTATATCCACAGATACCCAAATTACAAAAGAAAAACATACGAAAGGCCCCTGCCATATTAACAAGATGATCTATAAGGCAATTGTAGAGTAATCACCGACGACTGTTATATCGGTAGGGCTATCCTTGAGTGGGGAGAGAAACACAAAAAATAAAACTAGTTTTACCAGTAAAACTTTCGTTGGTTTTAATTATCTTTATTCTGTCATTGATTCCCTGAAACCACGAAGATATTGATAAAGAACAGCATCATTCATGATTCGTTTTCTTCGTTC
The DNA here is from genome assembly GCA_023376005.1 of Doryteuthis pealeii. Lineage (NCBI taxonomy): Eukaryota > Metazoa > Mollusca > Cephalopoda > Myopsida > Loliginidae > Doryteuthis > Doryteuthis pealeii. The sequence continues at coordinate 72,554,556 of CM042145.1, forward strand.
TTTTAAAACTGTCTATTTTCGGTATATTTTTATACGTTCCCTATTTATATCATTCACGAACGTATCTCATCCAACCTTAGCCCAAAAAAGAGATAATCCAAAATTCATTATGTATCTCTCTGGGATTCCATTGAACACCCAACCCACATAGGCCCGGGTGGATACATGTAGATGGTGACTTTCGGAAAGACTGCCAGTTGTACTAGATCAAGCGTATATTGTTAACGGTAACGGAAGTTATGTTGCTCTGTGGTCAGAGAACACGAGGTGAGTGGCAAACGTCAAAGTGCCTGCGCGTATTCTCGAAGGAAGCGGGCTAGGCTTGCCTGACATGTCGGACTGTAAGATCGAACCCGCTTCCTTCAGAAATGCAAAAACATGTCACGAAGTCCGAGAAGCTTACAGTCTCCGGGATGTAAGACCCAGGGTGCCCGGATCAATAGCTATGAGGAATTCCGGCGGTCCGGTTTGGGCTCGAGAATCTAGTGCTGTGGGGGCGCAGACACACGGATGTTGAGGGAGAAATTGGTATTAGAGTAGAAGTGGGGTGACAGACAGGAGTCGACGTCGCGATTTTTGAGTTGATAAATATTTTTTTGAGGCGACGACATGGTCAGCAAGTCGAATATTTATTATTTTCCCCCTCTATTTTTTTTCTCATTCTAGACTCTGTTTAACACGTCATTCTTCTAACTTCAACTTTTTGATAACGTATATATTCGCGCCTGTGACCTTTAGTCGCAGTCCTTCATTTATGACTATAATTTGAAATCAAAGAAATGCAATTGTATTCTAAATAATCAAATGGTATAGAAGAATGAAATATACGAATTAGTTCAAATTTTCAGGTATGTTATTTAAGTTCAACTTTGTAATGTTGCCTTTTTGGAAATCGTATATTCATTTATTTATTATAGACCAGGTCTTGATTCCGGTAATATCGTACCATTTAACCCAGTCAAGTATAATAGGATATGATTTAGAGTGACGTTATATATGACTAAGTAGCCACATAGCCTCAGGATATATTACCTAATGAAATTACCCAATACATAACTTTCGAAGACATAATCATTACAATCAAATTCATTTATATATACTATAATATATATATTATATATATATATATAATATATATATATATATATATATATATATATATATGGGACATAGTAGACTTTCGAAGTTGAGTTGGGTATTTAATAGTATATCCTGAGGCTATGTGGCTACTTGTCATGATTAAACGTCACTCTAAATGCATTATCCTATATACTGACTGGGTTAAATGGTACGATTTATTACCGGAAAGTCAAGACCTGGTCTATAATAATAATAAATTACGAAATTTCCCAAGGCAAATTACAAAGTGAACTTAAATAACATAACCTGAAATTTGAACTATTCGTATATTTCATCTTCTATACCTTGATTATTAGAATACAATTGCATTTCTTTGATTTCAAATTATAGTCATGAAATGAAGGACTGCGATTAAATGGTCACAGGCGCGAAATATATACGTTTCAAAAAGTTGAAAAGTAGAAAGAATGACGTGTTAACAGAGTCTAGAATGAGAAAAAAATAGAGGGGGAAATAATAAATATTCGACTTGCTGACCATGTCGTCGCGTCCAAAAAATATTTATCACTCAAAATCGCGACTCGACTCCTGTCGTCACCCCACTTCTACTAATACAATTCTCCTCAACATCGCGGGTGTTGCGCCCCCGCACACACTAGATTCTCGAGCCAAACCGACCGCCGGAATCCTCATAGGCTATTATCCGGGCACCTGGTCTTACATCCGGGAACTGTAGCTTCTCGCCTTCGTGACAAGTTTGCATTCTGAGGAAGCGGGTTCGATTCTACAGTCCGACATGTCAGGCAAGCCTAGCCCGCTTCTTCGAGAATCGGCAAGGCCTTGACGTTTGCCACTCACCTCGTGTTCTCTGTCACACAGAGTTCAACATAAACTTCCGTTACGTTAACAATATACGCTTGATCTAGTACAACTGGCCGGTCTTTCCGAAGTCACCATCTACATGTCATCCACGCCGAGGCCTATGTGGGTTGGGTGTTTCAATGAATCCCCCAAGAGAGATCCATAATGAAATTTTGTGATTCATTCTCTTTTTGGTGGCTAAGGTTGGATGAGATACGTTCGTGGAATGGATAAATAGGAACGTATAAAATATAACGAAAATAGACAGTTTTTTAAAAAGAAACGAAGAATAATCTGAATAATGTGTTCTTTATCATATCTTCGTGTTTCAGGGAATCAATGACAAAGAAATAAAGATAATTAAACAACGAAATTTTACTGGTAAAACTATTTTATTTTTTGTGTTTTCCTCCTTCCCACTCAAGGTTACGCCCTACGATATAACAGTCCGTCGGTGATAACTCTACAATTGCCTTATAGATTCAATCTGTTAATATGCAGGGCCTTCCGTATGTTTTTTCTTTTGTAATTTGGGTATCTGTGTGATAATAAATAAACTCATTCAATTAAATTCTACCTATTCTATTGGTTTTATGATATTCATTCAGATAACCTAAACTAATTTTAGTGAGTGCATTCACATAATTTTCAGATTGCATTTTTTTTTTGAATTTTTATTTAGATTAAATTTGAGACAAAAACTTCTGATCACACATTATCAAAGAAAAAGTAATATATATGTTTTCTCTCATAATACACGTATTACTTTTTCAAAAATTCTGAACGATTTCAATTTCATAAAATTTTTCTCATATCTCTTAACCGTCTCACTCAAGAAAACAGTTTTTAATCATCTAGCAAAACAATTTAATTTACCTTGAGCATTTTTTTTTTTTCAATTTATTTGGAGGCATTTCATTTTCTACCGGGTACACAGCTTTTACATCAGATATAGTGGCTTTGGCATGATAACACGGGTATGTGCGTTTCTTTGGGTCATGTAAAGAGAGGCTTTCCTGCGCCTTGATAGGAACGGTCCCATGTCATTTTAATCAACATATAGATAAAAATTACTCTTAGAATATGTAAATGTTAAATATTAATTTCATAATCACGTGCTTACACCCAAAGGCATACGTACCCAAGATTAAATAAATATATTTATCTACACTCCATCTCTCTCTCCCTGACCTGTCCTTCATTTCCCTTTCTCCCACTCTCTTTTATGTGGTTTACTTATTTTTTCCTTGAGATCTCAACTCAGTTTGTGTTATTTTCTTCATCTCTCTCTCTCTCTCTCTTTCTCATTTCCCTTCTCTCGCTCCCCCCCCCCAAAACCCCCCCTCTCTACAAACACAAACTCACACACAGAACGTACACACACACACCACACAACACACAATTATATATATATATTATTATTTATTTCATATATATATATATTTATATGAAATAAATATATATATATATTATATATATATATATATATATATATGTGTGTGTGGTGTGAGTGTGTGGTGTGTGTACTTTGTGTGTGAGTTTGTGTTTGTAGAGATTTATATATATAATATATATATATTATGAAATAAATAAATATATATATATATGTGTGGTTGTGTGTGTGTGTGTGTGTGTGTGGTTGTGTGTGTACGCTTGTGTGTGAGTTTGTATGCTTAGACTAGGTTTATGTGTCTAACTCCCTGAAATTGTAATTGTCTCGAATATTCGCCTTCCGTTGCTGTTCATGACATGTGTATTGTATTGCTTTGGTAGAGATGGGTCACATAAAGTTATCAAGACCTGGTAACAAGTGGATAAAATCTACAATTCATACGGGGCACAGCAGTCACGTAAGTTATCTGTTATGTGAAAGACGAGAATATGGCCAATACCAACCCTCAAAATCAGCAAAAGCTTTAAATAATAATATCAAATGCCGAGACGAAAATAAGTTTTTACTGCTGTCTTTGTTACATGGCGAGTGAATTCTAATAAAATAGTTAACAATTAATAGAATTCAAAGATTAAGTAATTCAAAATCAATTTTAGGTAAAGGAGTTTAAAAATATCAAAGTATACAAATCCAAACGAAATACCGTCACAAAATAAAATGGCTTAATTAAAGAAACCACTATATATGAAGATACCGGTCTACAACCGCTGATGCCGCATATGTGTGAACCTTATGTTAGCATCTAACCGTGGCAAACTGATTGGGTGAATATGTACGTGTCTTCTACCGGTGGTTAAGACTGGATGATTTATATATTTTTAGATGGCATGTCACCAGTGTCGGGTTATTTATGCCTAGGATGTTTAGGGATTCTTATTCATTGTAAGTTCCCTTTTACATTTTTGAGTTTGCTGTTTCATAAGTTTTTGGTATGTGGTTTGTGATATCAAGTTTCTAAGACTAATTCTTCTTAAAAACAGTTCTATTTTTACATATTTCTTTCTATATTACCCATAGATGGACCATAACAGGTTCAAGTCACTGGATTAGATTGGAACCAGGAATAAATGGAAATTAAGGAGTATTCAATTCCATATCTCAATACTAGAGCCTCACGCTTAGTGTCCAACAAAGGATATCCCTCTTTTAGTGGGGGATATCATCCAATTGGCGGCGAATCCATCAGTGTAAGTCTAAGCCTCACTGACAGGGCGAGAAATGATAACAAGAGACTAATAAATAAGCAATAATTAATCTTGAAGCATATAACGAAAATATTAATGCGTCAGTGCATATTGACTTCCTACACTCATCACTGATGTGGGGAGGTTAGATTTCCTAAAAGTATCTAAAGGACAGTCATTCATGTAAAAGACCAATTATAAATACAAATAATAAAAAATAGAAAAATATAAAGACATGGGTATTTTTAGCGCCTAGATGTTAGGGAATCTTATTCATTGGTAAGTTCCCTTTTCATATTTGAGTTGCTGTTTCATAAAGTTTTTTGGTCATGTGATTATGTTATATCAAGTATTCTAGACTAATTCTTTTAAACAGTTCTATTTTACACATTTCCTTCTATATTAACCCATAGATGGGAACAATACGATTACAATCCTTCTGATGTGATTGGACCCAGAAATAATGGAAATTAAGGAGTACTCAATATTCCCCTTATCTCCAGAACTAGAGCCTCATGCTTAGTGTCACACCAAAGGATATCTCTTTAATGGCTATCATCAACAGCGAGAATCAAATCAGTGTAATCTAAGCCTGCACGCGACAGGGCGAGAATGATAACAGAGATAATACATAAACATAACTTATCTGAAGCTATACGAAAATAATAATGGCGTCCAGTGCATATTGAACTTCCCTACACTCCACAGATGTGGGAGGTTAGATTTCTAAAAGATCTCTAAAAGACAGTCATTCATGTAAAAGACAATTATCAATTACAACTAATAAAAATATAAAAATATAAAGACAACAAGCAAAATTATCAAGCATATTGACAAGGCTACACATCAGCATTGTATGCACCAACGCCCTCTACTTTTCCTCATTTGTACATAACTTCATTCGTTGCTATTAGCACTATGTCTGATCCTACGTAAATGCCGACCTCACCTTTTAATCGCCTGTTCACTGCCTTTTCTACACTCTATTTGTTCTTTTCCATTCTTTTTACGGCGTGCAAAACGAGTCTTTATTTGGTTAATGCTTTCTATATATTTTAATCCGCCCAGGCTACTTCGTTTCCAATTTTCATCGTATTGTGTCGCGTCGATGAATAATAGACAATGCAATGTACACAAAGTTCGGCGCCAAACATTGGAGAGACGTTCTTCTCTTCCGCTGACACTTTCTGTACAGCGCTGTGTCACAAGAACTCGCACATCTTTCTTTCCTGAATTTGATATTTTCTAGAGTATTTTTCTGTTTGAAATTACTCATGTATTATATGGTGTGCCGCGATATTCGTCTACTTAAAATCTGTAGGTTTTCTCTTCGTTTTCTGATCAACCTGATTGAATTTTAATGACATATTAAACCTCTAAGAAAACGAGTAATTAAATCAGATTAACTTTCTTCTTCTTTCTTTCTTTCTTTCTTCTTTCTTTTTCTTCCTTCCCCCCCTTCCCTCCTTCCCTTTCTTTCTTTCTTTCTTTCTTTCTTCTACCACCTTTTTTCTTCATATTATTTTGATTTTTATAAAATTTTATATCTTCCTTTCATTTTAAATTCTTTTCTTTGTTTTCAAGCTTAGTTTGTTCTCCTTTTCGTCCTCTTTCTTTCTTTCTTTCTTTTCTTTTTTCTTTTCTTATTTTATGTATCTTTCTTCTCCTTTGCCTTCCCTCTTTTTTTTTCTTTTTTTCTTTCTTTCTTTCTTTCTTTCTTTCCTTTTCTTTTTTCTTTCTTATTTTATGTATCTTTCTCTTTCCTGCTTCCCACTTTCATTTTTTCTATTTCTTTCGTTGTATTGCTCTTTTTTCTTTCTTTCGTCTTGTTTCTTATGCATATATGTTAGTGAATTGTCTTCAGTGCACATTTATATATGAATTATCTCGTTAGTTGTTTCTTACATTTTTTGCACACAGTTATGATAATATACAGCATTTTGTATGCGGGTTGTTGGTTCAAGTATTCCTATCTAATACTAGTTATTGTATGTTTAATGTAATTATTTCTATATAGATGAAGTGGGTGGTTTGAATACAGTTATTAATTGAAATAACTAAATAGGAATTCATTAGTAAACATATATGCTTCAATACCTATTATTCAATAAGATGATTTAAAGTTATATGATATAAAAGTATCTATTTAATACTATAATAATCAGCTCCGGTTGTATGGTTTCAAGTAATCCTATCTGATACTAATAATGAATATGTTTAAGTATTATATTTAATGTCAGTCACTTATATTGGCACACATTATTAGTTTCAAACGTTATCAATGATCATCCTTAGAAAAAAGTATAGGCTTAATTAATATTCTTAATAGTATATGTACAATGTTACGGGAATAAATTAACAATACCTCATTTGAATTATTTTAACAGCAGGTTTTTATTTTACCCATATCTGTCAACCGGCCTGACAGGTCTACCACTACCGGATCAAAGTGGATGCCGATACTAATTGCAATCGAGAGTACTCTATACACGCAATGTCTTTAGAAACTGGGCGTTTACAAATCAGATGCAGTGTATGTTCATACTAGAATATTCCATTTAAAGGGATCTGTACTGTTCTTAATGCAAACTTTTAGTGTATTTCTAAGCCCAGTGCGGACTCACCCTATTAGCATATTTTATTTTCCTTTTTTAGAGAAGTAAACGTGCAGATCAGTTACTACTGGATTGTATTTACTCCCAATGCATTGCGCTTAGGTTAATGGTCTCAATAAAAAATTATTGCTTAATTTTTAAACGCAGTAACTAAGCTACGTAAAAGACCTGTATGTCAGACTAAGAAAAACTATTGAATTCAAATCTCGCCAAGGTGTTAATTATAACAAATCAGTATTTAAATATTAACCTATACTGAGATAGCATGTGGGTCCTCACTAGATCCGCACATGATTGGGACATTGTTTTGAATCAATGCTGTTTTTATTTTATCATTGTACATGGTTTAAGGTTTTTCCGAACAAGAATATTAAGATCATAGTTTGAAAGTCAAGATTCTCAATTTGACAACTCCATATTTCCCTCCTTAAGCCCAACTGACGAATTTTTAGTTTAATTACTTTAAACGTATTTTTTTTCTATAGAGAATTTGCAAATGTAGGCGTAGCTTGATACTAACGAATATCGTCGTACAAATATGGACATCGGCGAAACGAGTTCAAATACTGGTGAGACTGCTTTCCCTTGTTCATCTCTTATTCCAACACTATGATTAAATAGTAGAGAAGACCGGGATCATTTAGTCTTTGGTTTAGCAACAACGCAGGAAAAAAGAAAACTGCATGATTCAAACCCGCTTAACTCGCGCTTAAGGAAAATTGACCTTGCTTCACATCCTACTCGTTGCCTGAGGATGCGTAAATGCATAGAAAAAAAAACATCCTTTAACTAAGTTGTTTTCTGAATTCTTTTGAAGTGAATATATCAAATGAGTTCACATTTTTGGACCAGAGTTGGGATTTAGTGGGATTGTTGTAAACTAGGTTTACAGCTTTGTTATGGTTTTCCAAAATGAACCGGTGGTACCTGTTGGCGTTCGCTTCATTACACTTTGAGACACGGGCGAATAAAGCACATATATCTACAAAACCATGATAGCACTGACAAATTCTGCTCCCTGATATAAAAAAGAAATCTCTTTATAAAATCCTAAAATCCTAACATGTAATCATAACAAAACACGCATACAATCCTAGCAGCTATTTGTTATTAAAAATACACACCTACATTAATAAATAGAATTCATCACTGGCATCTAACATATGAAACATATTTATGACTAGAGCATTAACTTAAAACATCGACACATAATACCTTTCATTAATCCATTCACACCGATATTTAAAAAAAAAAAAGAAGAAAAAAAACAAAAACAATACTGACAAAAAATAAAATCTTCCCTAATATGATCAATGGATTTGATTAAAATCTTCGGAAGCAAAACTTGGGGGTACTTCTTTCATCAATTTAGACCACGATAAGAAAAAATGACAACCAGAGAAAAAAATCAGGGTTGGCCAAACTCCCCTAATGACAGTCCAATGATAAAAGTTCAGTATTCTTGAAAGCACAGATATGAACAAATTCAAAACAGATAAAGACAGTTTTAAAAGGATACTTTTCAACCCATTTGTGTCCTTCTACAATTTTTAAATAGAAAATTAATTTCCATCATTTTGGATTTTCGGACTGTTTGTAGCTAATCTTTATTGTTATATACACGGTTTTCATTTTGATGTGTACTTCGCTTTTTTCCAGTGTTTTTTTTTAACTCAAAGGAACCTATTAACTAGGAACCTTCTCTTCGTTCTCGGAAACACTCTGTGTCGAACTCGGGAGGGCCTTCACTTTGAACCAGACCAGTTGGTCATGGCCGCACGTATAGGGTTGAGTTAATACAGTTCTAAGTGACAGCATGTTTGCCACTCTCAATCCCTGACCATAAATACTTACATAGGCTTAACACTTGAACACGGTATGTTTACGGGAAATCAGTCTATCCGGTGGATTGATAAAGTGTCCGGTTCGAAGTTTTGTAAAGGCTTCGATTATGACATAAAAAGGCTCCATGAAGGCAGCAGGGCACAATCGGTTCAAAACGTTGATGAGGTAAGATAGGGGCAGTCAGAAAATCAAAATGATACAAATTATCAAAGGCTCATTTAAACATTTCGGAAAAAATATGATTTTCTCTAAAAAAAAAAAAAAGCCATGCAATAATTTTTTTAAGTTGGATATTATATATCAAATGGATAATATAAATCATTAGTTTTTACTAAACGCCCCAACAGTGAAACACTGCGCTAAAAATATGGATAGGTGTCTCGCCGACATAAGTAATTCCTTATTCATTCAATGGTAATACCAAGATCAGAAAGGTGTGAACATAATTTCTGGTTTGCAGTTAGTGTAATAATCATACAGAGAAACATCTGTATTTTATTTGGATAATCTACCCATAGAAATAATAAAAAAGCTGGTATCTTTGGTTAGTGTATTGACGTGTTCATCTCGCCTGGCTATTTAACTCTTACATCTTAGAATTAACGCTTCGTTGCTGAAATTGAATACACAAGGAGTACATTTTTATTTTGGCATTTCTCTAGGTTGTAACGGAAAACCGCAAATTCTGGAGGTATTGTAAAATAGTATTAGGCGCACTGTGTTCGTTGTAAATTATACTTTGGCCGTGACTAAGGAAAGGCATGGTTGGCCACCACAAATTATCAGTCATTATGGAAATCCGATCTACCCGACAAGCTAAAGAGACGAATTCTTCCATGCTGTGATTGTGTCGTACTGCTGTATGGCTGGTACCACCCTGGACCTAACGAAGCGCTCTTGAAAAATAAGCAAGATGGGAGCTGCACGAGAATGCTGCGAGCGGTCCTGAATAGGTCGTGGAAGCAGGCACCGCTACAAAAAGCAACTGTAATGATCATCTACCCCCCCCATGCTCACAAACCGTGAGAGTAAAACGGGCTAGACATGCCAGGACACTGCTGGAGATGCAAGACGAACTCTTATGTGACGTACTCACTGTGGAAGCAGCACCATGGGCACGCTATGTGGCTGCCAGCCAGGACCTACATTGACGCAAGCTATGTAGGGATGAAGGCTGCTGCGCGGAGAAAGCCTTCCAGAGTCGATGAATGATAGGGAAGGTTGGCGAGAGATCATCATGGATAATCTGTTGGCAAATTGCTCGACATGATGATGAGATGAATGCACACCACTAAAACGGGCCCTTTTGGTGGTAGAGCAGAGGTTTTGGCACCATGACTCTTATTGGCAGAATAACCAATGATATGGAAATCTTGATCTCCTGATAAAATTAAACGGAAATTTTAATGGTTGTATCACTTGGACTCCTAAACCAAATGATATTTAGCACAGAAAAACACTATGATGCCTCGTGTGTTTGAATAAACCCTAGAGTGACACCCTAGAAAATAGCAACTGTTACAGACACTTACCAAGTTCCCGTGAATTAAAGCCATTAAAACGGGCGAGAACAATCTGGACACTGCTGAAGAAGCAGGCACACACTATTAATCAGTGATTTTCAACTATGGGCTCCTACACATCCATTGTTGGACGGCCCGCAAAAAACTTTTATCAAGTTATGTGTGTACGTTGAGTATTGTCTGAACGATTTCCAAGAGCAATAACCGACAGGGATGGAATGAAAACAGGATGAGTCAAGGGAATCCGCTGCAATCATTACGCCTAGAATGATGATGATGATATATAATATATATAAATGGCAATTAAGACAACTCCTACTGGAAATTTAAAAAAAAGATTTGTAAAGAAAATTATAAAAATATCTTTTTAAATGTTTAAGTTTAAAATTTAATATATATTATTATATATATTATATATATATATATATATATATATATATATATATATATATATGATAAGATATAATGAAAACAAATCGATGTTTACACAACTGAAATAGGCTCATCAGAAGAGAAAGTGTGCAAACCGTTTCGGGGCCAATTCTCTTTGACGGTTTTTTTAAAAAGCAACACTTTTTTTTTTTTTTTTTGATAAATTCTCCACGTTGTGGACTGGTCAGCGTTCTGTTTTTACTAACGGTCTTTTCCCGGTCTTGTCTTGTTGATCGAACGACCCACGTGCGGTTGATAACATTATAATGAATAGGTCTCATATTAGTTGAGGATGGCCGAGTGTTGCTTTTTAAAACCGTCAAGAGATTTGCCCGCGATAACGGTTGCAACACTTTCTCTTCTGATGAGGCCTATTTCAGTTGTAAACATCGTTTGTTTTTTCATTATTCTATTCATCACTGTCGGATTAATTTCCATTTTTATTTTCATATATAATATATATATATATTTATATATATATAATATATTATATATTCATATTCCAGGTTTAATAATCATATTTCCGATACAACAAATATTTGTCATTCAACTTTTTCAAAATGACGCAAACCGGCATTCATTAACTTTTGCAGCGGTCATAATTACAATATTAAACTTCCGCAGTTAACTGTAATTAATCAAGATCTTGATTAATTCAGTGGATTTAACCCCTGAAGAATCCTTATGGTGAAACGCGATAGGTTATTTGCTATATACACTGTAATACTATATGTATGTACACACACCACACATTGCCACACACACACACACACACATATATATATATATATATATTATCATATATATATATATTATATATATATATATATATATATTATGAGAGTGAAGGATTTGAATAAATCCGACAAAATGTGGTTTGAGGATAAAGGAATTGTGGATATATAACACCAGGCATTTGATTCAGTTGATATTCGCCTCCATTTTTCGAAACTTTTTGACATAAGTGATTGTACATTTGTTTTATAGGGAAACAGGTAAACGGGTGAGGTGTGAGAGAAAGTTAGAGGGGTAAGGTTATGTGGGGCATGGTGCTTTATTTTTTCATGGGTCAGTTGGTTGACTTTAGAAGAGAAACTTGATATTTGGAGTGTGGGCAAAATGTGTTGTCCGATGTTTATCATGTGACCGGGGATATTTTTGTTTTGAAAATATTTTTAGAGAAAGTCTTAAAGATTTTGGTTGAGATAAATGTATTTTGTATGTTTAAAAGTTAATTGTATAAGAGAAATGACAGGGCGAGAGTACAACAGGACGGCTAGGGTATTTTTTGTTATGAGGGACAAGTGTATTGCCTTTGAAAAAAATTGGTAGTTGGGATAGGTCAGTATTAGGAGAAGTAGGTCATTGAATAGAGATCGCAGGTCAGGTCTATATATTTTGATATTTTGTATATTTTGAGAGCTTTTTACGTGCCAGGCACTGCGTATATGCAGCCCTCAATACTTAGAAGAAGAATACAAATAAATAGAAAACTCCCTCACAACTTTAAAATATACTAGAAATTTCATTTTAAACACCAAGAAAAAGGCCCTCAAAACATACTCAAACACGAAACCAAAAAACACCAACACTGCCACAACACCTTCCACTTCCTCCACAAACCTTTAACCCTAATCACGAACATATACAACAAACCACTGTATGACAAACTAACGAATCTAGGAATAAAAGTCATACAAAATACCTCCCAAACAATCAGGGTCCTCGCCAGCTCCTCTACATGCACAAACGCGTTTGACACCTCCAACGGCGGCATTTACACCATACCATGCAACGACTGCAACAAAAGCTACATCGGAAAAACCCAACGCAGTCTTGACAAACGGATCTACAAGCATAAAAGATCAATAAAGACAAATGACAAGCAAAATGACTTATTCACACACACGTCAGACTTCAACCATATATTCAACTTCAGCCACACATCACTGCTCAAGCCCATACATAATAAGAACCTACGCCGTCTATGCGAATCGGCACTTATAGCAAAATGTAACATTATAAAACAAAGACAGGGTCTATTCAACATTGACACCGCTATTGAAAAAATCAAAGCCCACGAGAACAAAATCAAATTAGAAAACGGATAAAATAATAATAATAAAATCCAAACAGAAATAGTCCGTCCCTGAATTCCCCCAAAATACTCTGCATTCAGTCATCATTCTGAAGACCTGACCTACAATCTCTATTCAATGACCTACTTCTCCTTATACTGACCTACCCCGATTACCAAATTTCTTCAAAGGCAATGCACTTCCCTCAAACAAAAATACCCCAGCCGTCCCGTTGTACTCTCCCCCTCTCTTTCTCTTATCCAATTAACTTTTAAACATACAAAAACAACCTCGGCGTATTGGCAGTAATTAATGTATTCTTTTCCCCTCAATTGAGTTCTGGAACTGAAGCCTCACAATCAAATGCAGTTTAACCTTATACACAGGACATTTACATCTGGGATAGGCTGGGAGTCCTTATCTCTCTGCATAATATGTAGACGCCTCATTCTAAGTCTAACCTGTATGGTGACTTGAATGCGAAGAGAAAAATAAAACAAGAAAAAATTATGTATTGACGATGTGCATCGTGAAAAACCCAAAGGCAATGTGATGTTTTTGCAAAAATAAATACTTATTTTTATTACAATTTGACTGTTTGAAATGTAGATATATTATAGCAGGCAGCCTAAAGAATAGCTAAGAGAAGGAAAATACTTACATTTGCCCTGTGCATTGAACCAAGGATAATATTCGTTTGTTACTCTTTAAATATTTGTGTTTCCCTACATTTCTTTTATTATGTAACCTTAATACTTCTGCTTTTCTCTCCCTGTCACTTTTTTTTATCGCCCCTTATTTGTTTTTCTATGTTTTATATTTGTCCTTCTCTTTCTTTTAACCTGTTTTAATCTAAAAATGCTTCATGGCATTATCGTTTTATCGTTTCTTTCTTTCTGTGTTTTAAGTCGTTGTTCCATTGATCAATCGTTTCATTTTTTTCTTTTCTTTTTCTGTCTTTCTTTTCAATCCTTCTTTCTTTCTCATTCTTTTTTCTATCTTCATTTATTCTTTCTTTTTTCTTTCTCTCCTTCTTTCTATGTTCTTAAGTCTTTTTACTTCGATTCTTCGTTTCCTTTTTAAGTATTTATTTGTTGGTTCCCAAGTTTGCTCTATTTTATTCTTTCTTACATTCTTTCCATTTTTTCCTTTTTCTATGTATATTCATCCTTTCCATTTCTCTTTTCTTTCTCATTTTTCATTATTTCTATTTTTGTTCCAGTTTTGTCTTTCATTCCTTCTTTTTTTTTTTATTCTTTCGATCTCTACTTTATCTTTATTTGGCTGACTTCGTTTTTTTCCTTTCTTATTTCTCTTTATTTCTTAATCGTCTTTATACTTTCTTTCTTTTTATTTCATTTTCCTTTAATTGTTTTTTTTTATATCACTTTGTTTCTTTCGTTTCTCCTTTTCCTTCATCCTCATCTTTTCTGTTTTATTTTTATTTATTTTTACTTTTTTATCATTTTAACATTTTATTTAATTTATATATTTTCTATTTCATTCTTTCTTATTAAATGGCTGTTTGTTTCTTTTCTTTCTATTTCATAATTTTTTCTAGTTTCCTTTTACTTGTATTTAACCTCTCACTAATTAACCATTCATTTCATAATATTTTCAATATAACTCTATAGAATATGTTTTTTTTTATTAATCAATTTTCCCATATCTACATGCGTTTGTCTCTTTGTCATTCAATTGTTTAGTTTTACTACTTGTCAACAAATATCCCCCATAGCTTTTTTGTCTTTACCAAATATTTTTTCTTCTTTCTTTCTTTCCTTCATTGTTTATTTCTTATTCCTCTTTTTTCTTTATTCTTATTTATTTATATTTTCTTTCTACTTTTTTCTCTTATTATTTTCTTATTTCCCTCTTTCTTTTCTTTTTTTATCTTTTTCTTTCTCTTTTTTCCATCTTATTTTTTTTACATATTTTTGTCTTTCATGGTCTCTTTCTTTCAATTTTGCTCTTTTCTTTCTTTCTTACATTTTAGCCTTTGTCCTTTGATTCTTCGATTATTATCATTTATTTTTGTTTCGTTTTTTTTTCATGTAATTTCATTATTTATTCCTTTCTTCTTTTTTTTCATATATCTTTTTCTTGTTTTTTTTTCTTCTCATTTCTTGTTTCGTCATAAATATTTGTTTATTTTATTTCTGTATTTATTAGTTTGCCTCTTTCTTTCTTTTTTTAATTCTTTCTTTCTTTCTTTATTCATTTATTTCGTTCTACTTCATATACATTTCTGGTCTTTTCTTTGATGTATGTTCCCTCTCACTTATTTGTCATTTACTTTCAATATAATTCTTTTGTGTTTTTGTAGTTTTTCTATTAATCCATTTTTCTTTTACCTACTCGGTTTTGTTTCTTTGTCTTTCAATAGTTTACTTTTCCTACTTATCAACAATGATCTCCCCATATCTCTTCTTTCTTTATCGAATAATCTTTTTAGTTCATTTCACATACCTTTTTTCTTACTTGCTAAGCATTATTTTCCTTTATCATTTTACATATATAGTTTTCTGTTGACATTCCATTATTTATTATTTCACGGCTGGATTTCGCTTTGTTGTCTTTAGTCTTGTTATTTTATACTCATCAACTAATGACAAGCCATGCCTGTCGGTAGTCAATTTTATCTTTTAAAATTGTTTTACATATGCATTTGATTTGTAGTGGTAAGATATTTATTTTAAAATATAATTAACTCGGTGTTGTTGGTATTTGTTATTGACAATATCGCATGTCCTTTACCATTTGAGTGACAAGACAAAGATTTAATGACACGATAAAAAAAACAATTATACTGTTGTAAAAGAAATATATCTTCATGAGAAGAATTGCAATACACACAGAGACCTAGACACAGGCCTACAAACACTAACACCCCCGTATATATATATATATATATATATATATATATATATATATATATATATATATATATTGACCAACCCCTCCGCACGAGCAGGATGTGACACAAGGTTAATTTCTTAAGCGGAGTTCAACAGGTTTGAATTCAGAGTTTTCCTTCTCCTAGACCAGTTGCCTAACCAAGGTTAAAGAGCCCACTGCCCTACTATTTACCCATAGCTGTAGGGAGAGTAGGATTCATACATTTCCCAAGGGTATTAGCGCTAAGTGAAAATGCAGTTACCGCGTCCTGGATTTGAACTCCTGGCGACGAGTCCATTTCCCATGACTTTAACCATTACAACACACGCTTCCATATATATATATATATATATATATATATATATATATATATATATATATATATGTGTGTGTGTGTGTGTGTGTGTGTGTGTGTGTGTGTGTGTGTGCGTGCGTTTAGTCATCTAAAGACGGCACCGTGTTTCGACGTATCACGTCTCTTCAGTATGACTTTCGATTTCATCAGTGTGGCTAGACATTTGCAGGCTACCTCCAGCAGGGATGGAAACCCGATGGAATTATCATCAGTCAGGTTTCTCACCGCTCGTCGATCACCAGGACCTACTGACTGCGAGGGGAATTTTAACTGATAAATACTTACATATGTATATATGTACAGGCCACCAGAGAGTGTTCCATGCGTACTAATGGAGAGCGTTCCCTTTTTAGGCTTGTTCGGTGGTGGTCAACAAAAATCTTCTCCAAAGTACTCCACCCACCAGGAGTGGGGAGCATATATATATAATATATATATATATATATTATATATATATAGTGTTAAACTCTACTGACGATTCTTGTCGGACGAGTTTTTGCTCGATCCTTTCTAATTGTCTGGCCATCTTTTTAATGTCAGGGGGGAACTGGTGTAGCAATCCACCAAATGTTTCTTTACAAGCACTTTCGGCATGTCTATCTGCCATCTTCAGGTGTGAAACTGATGGAATGTTTCGGGTGTCTCGTTTGTAAAAAAAAACGAGCAGTAGTGTAGGAATTGGTAGTGGGAGGTAATAAGAATTGGTAGTGGGAGGTAGTAGGAATTGGTAGTAGTTCAAACGAACATAGGCGGTAGAGATTTTGTAGGAGGGGGCTCACAAGTTTGTGAGAATGAAAGGGGAATAATGGAAGGGTGATAGGTGGGAAATTATAGGAATTTGAGGACATGTTGACTTGCTTCGAAGTTTATTTTGTTTAAGGTGGGTTTTTCTATTTGATATATAGAGTTTCGATTATTGGAAGTTTTTGTTTGTTTTTTTCTTTGTGTAGTATGAGTGTATTTTCTGTTAAAATTTTTCGGCAGGTAGAGGGTGGGCATGAATATGTTTTAAGGTGTTGATTAATAGAGCTCGTATTCTTTAGGTGTAGCGTTAATCTGCTTGATAATGTAGTCGTCGTGTGGCAAATATACAGTCTCCTACTTGACATTTAAATTCGTACACGAGTTTAACACATGTTTAAAAGAAAAAATGCTGCCTAAATACATTTATATATATATATATATATATATATATATATATGAGTCATCCACAGACACCGTGTTTCGAGGTTTCACGTCTCTTCAGTGTGGCTAAACACAACGACTACCTCTGTCCAGAAGCGAAACCCGACTGACTTTTATTCAACCCGATTCGTTAATCTCTCGGCCATTTGACAGCTACCGTTAAATGGCAGTGTTTAAAATATTAAATACATACATTTGTTTATATATTTTTACGATCACCAGAGTGATCCAGTCTGTAAACAACATATGATCATTATATATATATATATATATATATATATATAATATATATATGTATATATATAATATATATATATATATATATATATATATATATAAATTGGGAGCGTGTAGCGTAATGGTTACCGTCGTAGGAAATGGTCACGATGAGTTCAAATCCTGGAAGAGGGTGTTAGCATTTCACATAGCACTAATACCATTGGGAAAGATAAAAATCCACTATTCTCCCTCCAGCTATGTAAATAGTAGGGAGGAATGGGCTATTTAGCCTTATTTAAACAACCAGTTTGGAAGAAGTAAAACTCTCAATTCAAATTTGTTAAACTCCGCTTAAGAAATTGATCTTGCGTCACACCCTACTTGTGCGGAGGGGTTTATATATATATATATATATACATATATATATATATATATATATATATATATATATATATATAATATGGTACAGAAAACTAATCGGCTTCAGCAAGGACATAATTATATTTTTCTATTGATTTTAGAAGTTTTGAATTTGGGGAATAATCTGCCGTTTCTATTAAAATACAAGATAAATGTTTGCAGTTGAAGATTTGTTTCATAGATCAAACTATCAGTTACTACTACTACTACTACTATCAGTTACTACTACTACTACTAATAATAATAATAATAATCTTATTATAATGGAGATTGTGTGTTTTTCTGTCTGTAACCGAAACTATATTCCTACTCAAGTCACAATTCTCTTAGTTATTGACATCACATTCTCCATGATTTTATTTTTATCTAAACCTCAATTATTAATAAAATTGTCTTACATTATTAATACTGTTAACTTTGTCTACATACTGACAACATGCAATTATATTTATATATACAACAAAATAGCGGTTTACAGTGTGAACGGGAAGGCTATTTTGCATATTAATATTAAAAAATCGAATTTAATAAATATGTGCTTAGTATTATTGATTTCTAACTGTTTGGTTTTATTTTAATGAATATAAGCAAAAATCTCTTCAATAAATCTTAAATGAAATCCATTAACAAGATAAAATAACTGTCATTTTATTCTTTACTTCCTCTTTTAACTAAATACTTAAATTAGAAAAAATAACAATGAAAGACGAGAGTGATGGAAGAGTAAATTTCAATTGTTCTATTTTATCGATTATACTCCATCTGTTTCAAATCTTTTATTATACTCCCTCTGTTTCAAATCTTTTTATCTGCATTCTTATTTAGTTTTATTAGCATTTCTAATTTGATACAATATTTTATTACATTAAAACTTAAATACTTGCACCCGGAGGGTGCATATATTTGCTAGTAATAATAATAATAATAATAATAATAATAGCTCCACTTGTCTATCTTTGTGTGTGAATTATTCGTGTTGAATTGGACTACTTAAAGCCATACATAAATGTACATGTTATATGAATTAGGTATATTTGAAACCATACAACTGCGTGTACATTATTTGTTTTAGATAGAAATACTTGAAACCATACATACATCCATACACACGGCGAACCGAGTTCAAATCATGGGGTAGGCTGTTTGCAGTTTACTTCGCGCAAATGATATTTAGACTCCCACTGGTTATGGGAAAATAATAAGGCAAAGTGGGTCGCATGTCGTCCTTTGGACCATTATTCAACAAGAGAAACACATCTGAATTCAACACAAATTGAGCTTGTCTAACATTCTGCCCGTAGCCGAAGGGTTGAGCACACACACACCCACACACGTGCACGCAAATAAACAAACAAGCAAACAAGCAAACACACACACACATACACACACACACACACAAATATATATATATATATATATATATATAGAGAGAGAGGGAGTGAGAGAGAGAGAGAAGAGAGAGAGAGAGAGAGAGAGAGAGTGAGAGAGAGAGAAAGAGACTAGCAGGTATCTATAATTCCAAAGCTTGACACGTAGTTATTACCAGAATTTTCATTAAATAATCCTCATTGTATATGATAAATACTCGCTCAAGCATTAAAACATTGACAAGAAAGAGCTTTTCGAAAATTTTTGTTGTGTAACATAACTGCTTTTTCAATTAACTACATAGTGATTGATGTATCCCCCGATATTATATATGTGCATATATATGTGTGTCTCCCGCCGAATATATATATATATATATATATATATATATATATATATATATATATATATAGAGAGAGAGAGAGAGAGAGAGAGTGCGTGTGTGCGTGTGTGTATACACACATTGATGTAAGAATATTGCTATTGAGTGAGTGTAGTGTATGTGAGGTGTGAAGTATCATATTACCTGACATTAAGACAAAGATTTAAATGGTGTCATGGAAATTGTTAATGTTTGTAAGTAAGGGAGAGCTAAGGAATATGTTACATATTATGTGACATGTGGATTTATATTTAGAGAACAATGAACAGAAAAAATCCTGAATGCATTTGAGAAATTATATAGATGTTTTCAATATTTTCAATTTATTCTAGCAGCAGCTCGTCGGGCAAAACTTCAAAAATATAATTTATCACTATTAGTGTTTTTTTGTTGTTTTTCCTGATATTCTTTTTTTTTTTTTTTTTCAGACTTTGCAAATTATCACACTTGCTCTAATTGGAGGGTTTGTTTTGAAAAATGGTTGCCAGAAAGTCTCCTCAAATTTCTAGGATTCTTCAAGTATTCTAGCCGATTTTAAAATTGCTATGGTCTAAATGATCTCAATTTCTCCTCTATAATCATTTCTTCAAATCTTTTTCCAGTCAGTTCGGGACCGTTCCCAGGAAACCAGGGACGACTGGCGGATAAACGTAATTCACTTGGAATTGTACAACAAATTGAAATACTAATAATTGATATACACAAACCATAAGCGGACCTTCCCATAAATCCCTGGGATTTTGATATAAAAAGGATCATCAAATCCAGGTTAGAAGACAAGACCTAGTTTTGCTTCACACGAAAAATAACATATCATGGATTTTGCCGTGATTGCAGACAAAAGAGTAAAAGTGAAAAGGCGAAAAGCTCGATAATGCCTGGATCTCGTCAGAGGGCTGAAGAAGCTGAAGAGCATGAAGGTAACAGTGATACGTTAGGGCCTTTGGAACAATCCACGGGAAGCTGGAAAAAAGTATTGTGGAATTGGAGATGAAATGAAGAATTTATACTATCCAAACCACAGTAATACTAAAATTAGACAGGATACTTAGATGTGTTTTTCAGAGCTCAGTAGACTGTATCCTTCAAATTCCAGTGAAGAAATATCAGTTAGAGTGAAAAACGTCTACTATTACTATTACTACTACTATTACTTTCGTAATATCGTGGCAACACCGGTCGCGGTTCCGGCTTAGAGGCTTTTAGCCGTTATCGCACGGAGGCAGCTTGGCACCGCCGCTCGTTCGAGCGAGAGCGCGAACCGTTGCTTCGATCCCGCAGTTCCTCTCATACTGGACGGGATAGCGGTGGCTACGGCCGACGTAACACACGTACCGATCGGTAGGATAAGACTAACCTGTCTCACTACTACTGATAATAATAATAATAATAATAATAATAATAATAATAATAATAATAACTGCTGTTATAAGAGAAGAAGTATACTTTTCACTCAATTGGCGGAAACTTCTCCCAGAAGAACAGAAAGGATGTCGCAAGGGAAAAAGAGGAACCCACGACTTACTCTATATAGACCAATACATTCTTAAAGAAGTCAAAAATAAACGGAAAAATATTGCAATGGCCTGGATCGATTACAGAAAAGCCTATGACATGGTCCCACATACCTGGATTTTAGAATGCCTAGAAATGTATAAAATTTCCAACAACATTATAAACTTCATTAAAAAAGCCATGGAAAACTGGCGAGTTCAATTAAAAGCTGGAAAACAATCCCTGGCAGAAGTAAAAATCCAAAGAGGTATCTTCCAAGGAGACTCATTATCACCACTACTCTTTATTATTGCAATGATGCCGCTAAACCATATACTTAAAAAATGTACCGGGGGATACAAATTTAGTAATTCACAAGAAAAGCTCAACCACCTTATGTACATGGATGACATTAAAATTTTTGAAAAAATGAAAAAGAATTGGAGAGCCTAGTACAAACTATTAGAATATATAGCCAGGATATAGGGATGGAATTTGGAATCGAAAAATGTGCTATGCTTGTAATAAAAAGAGGTGAAAGAAAACTAATGAATGGAATACAACTACCAAATCAGGAAACTATAAAATCTCTTGAAGAAAATGAAAGCTACAAATACTTAGGAATTTTAGAAGCGGACAATATCCTGCAAGCAGAAATGAAAGGAAAAGTTAAAAAAGAATATCTCAGGAGAACTAGAAAACTTCTAGAAACGAAACTTAACAGCAGAAATCTGATCAAAGGAATTAATACCTGGGCTGTCCCCATTATAAGATACTCTGGACCATTCTTAAAATGGACAAAAGAAGAACTCAGACAGATAGACCAAAGGACGAGAAAATTAATGACCATGCACAAGGCTCTCCACCCTAGAGATGATAGAGATAGATTGTATGTGTCAAGAAAGGAAGGGGGAAGAGGTCTTGCCAACATAGAGGAATGCGTAGAAACCACAATCCAGCAACTTGAAGATTACACAAGGAAGAGCAAAGACAAATTACTTATGGCGGCCAACAATAGTAGAAACGGCAGATGGACAAACAGAAAAACGACAAAGACTAGAAAACAAAAATGGGAAGAAAAACAATTATATGGACGCTTCAAACGACAAATAGATGAGGTTGCACATGGAAAGACTTGGACATGGTTAAGAAAGGGAAACCTCAAAAGAGAAACAGAATCACTTATAATTGCTGCACAAAATAATGCCATAAGGACAAACTACATCAAAGCGAAAATTGATAAGACCCAACAAAATAGTAAATGTAGACTTTGCGGTAATAGAGATGAGACTGTTAACCATATACTCTGCGAATGTAGCAAACTAGCACAACGAGAATACAAAAATAGACACGACTGGGTTGGGAAGGTGATCCACTGGGAATTATGCAAGAAATTAAATTTTGACCACACAACAAAATGGTATATGCATAAACCAGAATCTGTTCTTGAGAACGAAACGCACAAAATTCTCTGGGACTTTGAAATTAAAACGGATCACCTTATCCCAGCAAGAAGACCAGACCTAGTGTTGATTAACAAAAAAGAAAGAATTTGTCAACTGGTGGATTTTGCAGTGCCAGCGGATCACAGGGTGAAGTTAAAGGAAAATGAAAAAATTGACAAATATCTGGACCTTGCCAGAGAACTGAAAAAGTTATGGAATATGAAAGTGAAAGTTATACCAATTGTAGTTGGTGCATTTGGAACAGTCCCAAAAGGATTAGAAAAAGGTTTGGAAAGTTTGGATATCAGAGGAAGGATTGAAACCATTCAGAACACTGCACTGCTGCAATCTGCCAGAATACTCAGAAGAGTCCTGGAGACCTGAGGAGACTTGCTGTCACTCAGACTCCAGTGAAAGACCATCAGCTAACACTGATGTGAAAACTCAAAAGGAATAATAATAATAATAATAATAATAATAATAATAATAATAATAATAAGATGAAGAAGAAGAAGAAGAAGAAGGACATAGATGAGAGAAGAATATAAAGCTGCAAGGGCCACGAGCAACAGATAACCTACTCAATACAGAACAGCATGTCCTCAAGGAAATAAAACATGGCAGAAACTGCAACAATGGCTAGTATTGACTCCTGAAAATTCTATGATTTGGCCCCGGAAGCTTGGATAGTTGAATGTCAGAAAATGTTCAAATTATCCGAAATTTTAAACCTTAAAACTGGAAAGTGGAATTATCAGAAGGAAGACAAACTCTTGTAAATGTTTCAAATCCAAGGGAATATCTTTCTGTCTCCACTACTACTTGTTATGGCAATGATGTCACTCTCGTAGATAGTTAGGAATTGCACAAGAGGCTAAATATTTACAAAGCCACTGGAAAAAATTGTTCACCTCAATTATATATATATATATATATATATATATATATATATATATTCTATATATATATATAATATACAATAATATATATAATATACAATATATATATATATATATTCTATTAGGTATTTGCCTTATATATATATATATATATATATATATATATATATGTATATTCTATTATATATATAATATACAATAATATATATAATATACAATATATATATATAATATATATATATATATATATATATTCTATTATATATATAATATACAAATATATATATAATATACAATATATATATATATATATATATATATATATATATATATATATTATATATATAATATATATATATTCTATTAAGATATTTGCCAAAAATGAAAGAGATCTAGAAATCATTCCTCAGACCATAATAATATACAGGCAGGATATAGGAAAATAATTTTAGATTGATAAATATGCCATTTTGATAATAAAAAATGGAAAACAGAAAACAACATATAGAACTACCAAATCAGGAAAATATCACAACACGAAGTGGAAAAGAAAGTTACAAGTAAAGTCGGGGGTAATGGCCAATTATCAGTATCAGCCGAATAGCTCTCACTTAACCACGCAGGTCAAGGTTGTGCTACATATGCCCTAACTTCGCGAGTGCCATTATCGAACATGGAACCTTGTGGTTCCTTGGTGGATGTTCTACCGACTAATCATTGAATATTGGAGGCAAACACCACCAAGCAAACAGATTAATAAGAAAACTAAGAAATTAGTACTTTAAAACTGAATTAATAAAATAAATAATTTATTCGCACTTTAAAAATTTTCTTCAATAAAAAAATCTTTTGATATTAGATTCAGTACCAATTTGTCTGTAACTAAAACTATGTCACTATAAAATTAATAAATCAATTAAAGTAATAAAAAAACAACAATGCCAAAATATGCCAACAACTTTAAAAGGACGTTCAACATTTAATGATTTTAGTAATTGAAATCATCAAATTCATTAAAGGAGTTAAAAAATAAACAATTTGAAATAGAAATTAGGAAAATTAACTTTTCTACACCAAAATTTTTCCTGAAATAATATTTAAAAATAAAATTAAATTCAGTTTATCAAATAAGTAAAACAAAACCCTCGGGCGGTGTAAAAATAAACTTTTGAAAAATATAGCCTGAGGGGAGTGGGAGTTAAAATTCAATGTTAGAGGGGTAGTAAAATTAATAAATCAAATTAAAGTAATAAAAAACAACAATGCAAAAATATTTTTTTTAAATTCCTCCTTTTATTTTAATAGATAAATCGGCGGACCTGAGCATCTGGAACCCCCCATCTAAATTTGATTTAAAGGGCATCATCGGGTAACTTGGAAGTTTTTTCTAATATAGAAGGAAAATTGTTGACGTAAATCGTCATGGAACAACGTTTTGTTTTTGCATGTAACGCTTTTAGGTTCAGATTTCCTGAACATTTATTCAGTGCCTAATAGCACATCGTATTTACGAAGTATACCGTACTTATATATGCTTATATATGTATAGGAGTGCATCACTGACAAGTAGTTATTAGATGAAATATGATCAGAAATGTTTAATATATAATTTTCGTCTATGTGTTTAATATTTACCATCAAAGAAAATGCATGGGTAAGTAAGTTAATTACTTCGAAAAATAAATAGTTTAAATTGTAGTTTAAAATATATACTTATTTCCAAATTAGGCTGCAGACATATAAAGTCTATGTATATATACTGGTATATTTGGAGATGCCTGGTGTTATGGTTAGAGTTGTAGGAAATAGACTCTTCAAACCGAGTTCAAATCCCGGACGAGCCTGTTTACATTTCACATTGGGAAAGGTATGTATCCAACTACTCTCCCTCCAGCAATGGGCAAATAGTAGGAAAAACTGGGCTCTTTTAACCTTGGCTAGGTAACCAGTCTAGGGGAAGGAAAACTCAGAATTCAAACCTGTTAAACTCCGCTTAAGAAATTGGAGGGGTTGTGAAATATATATACTGGTATATTTTGTGCATGCTTTTATAGACGTATGTAGAATACAAGACGTATTTTGTGAGTTGTCTATGTCTCATACGAATTCAAAATGTACTAGATTTTTTTGAAGCTTGAAAGAATAATAAAACTAAAGATTTAAATAGGTGAGTTAAAAAAATTCCGCTAACTTAGCTTTATCATGCAGATTAATTGTGTGATGACACTGGTCTAAATATAGCATCTGGTAATCATATATATATATATATATATATATATATATATATATATTATATTATATATATATATATATATATATATATATATATATGGTAAAATCATCGGAGTGGCCTGAAATCAGTATCATCCAGACTGCGAGCAAGTCTATCGCCTTTTCTCTGCCACTAGACAAAGGAGATTGTTTTTTAGCGTCTGGGGTGCGCACCACACCTATCATCAGCTCCTCACTTTATCACACAGATAACTGTCCTACTCTATATGTTTGATTTAATTATTATTTTTATTTTTGTATTTTTGACGTTCTTTCTTTCATTATTTTTATTTTTATTTCATTCTTTCATTGTTTAACACAAATTTACCAATAAGTTTCTGAAAAAACAACTTAGTTTCTTATTGGAAAACACTATAAATAAACACTATAAACACTAGTACAAAATAAAAAAACACCCTCCGGGCGATGTAAAAATAGATTTTTGAAACATATTGACTGAGGGGTGGGAGTTAAAAATTCAATATCAGCGAGTTTGTACCCTAAGAAAGTAAAATCATCAAATTGATTAAAGGATTAAAAAATAAAACAATTTGAAATGTAAACTTTAAATATGTATTAAAATAAAACAAACTATATATAGATATATGATACCAGTCATGTACTTATTTAAAATTGTTTTAAAAAACAATGCGGACTGTCAAAAATTTGCATGTTCAAATTTTGAGTGTATTTATTCTATGTTATGACAGGATTATGGGTAATGTGGCGTAAGCAGTGACGTAATTTTTGTTACAGACAAAAACCGGAAGCGAATCTCCATTATTAATAGATACATAAACTTGATGGAAAAGATTATACATAAAATATGTTCATTTGTTGTTGTTTACATTTATCATTGTTTACATACTGTAAGCTAAAAGTGTTCCGGGAATTAAAATTATTTTCTTTTCATAAAAATGATGTTAGAACTACATTTTGCAGTCCTTTAAATGGAACAAAGTAGCGTTCCCTGTGACTTTTCTTGAGTTCACCATGATAATGGGACGAGAGTCTGGAAATACATCAAATTCGACAACTAGAATCTCAGCCGGAATATCGTGTGAGTGTCATGTGTCAGATTTATCGATAGGTCCTCACTAAGTAATTCACATGTGTAGAAACACCACCGAGTAAATGAAAGAGCTGTGACCAATAGCGTTAAGCACCATTGCTTCAGTATTGCATTCCATTTACTAGATTAAAAGTTTGTATTCGACGCAAAAAAATAAATACGGGCGGTCGGAGAGGCCCCCTCCCATCAATTGGCTGGCCATGTCAAGTCCTAGCACCTATATGATTTTCCCAACCCTATTGCCCTTATGGTAAGCCCCAATCCCTTTTTATCATATGGGTGCTAGAAGGCGATGGCTACGGGTCTACATCTCCTGGGAATGACGTTAAACTCTATCTGATGGTGAGGTTCCAGTTCTGGAGGTTTTGGGGAATGTGGAGCACCCCTTCATCACCATGGCTCCCTGGTCCACTCTGACCCGGAGTGGTAGTACCAGTTAGGGTCCCATCTATGGGTTAAATAGAAAACATGAGTGTATAAACGAAATTGTATTATCCATTAAAAATGAAATTATTTCAAAACTTTGTCGGCATTAAACATTTTTGAATGCCAAATTACCAATGGAAGTATTCGGCATAAAATAACCCAAGGAGTTGACATGCCGTAAAACCCAACCAAACAAAAAAATAAATAGATACCTCACAAATATCTTTTTATTATCTGAATCAACTTAGGACATCTTAATTTATAGCGGAAGTGGTTACTGGGAATATACTTTTGTGAACAGAAAACTTGAATCGCTCGTGTGGGTATGCATGTAATTGAGTTTATTCCTACGAGACTTTTCGGGCATACAAAAGAACAACTTTGGTTACCAATTAACATAGCGATGTGTGTATTAAAACAGTTAAAATCCCCTTCCCATTCTGTAAGTGATGACAGCCTAATGGTTAAGGTGTCGGACAGACACCCAACCGATCGGATTTCAATTCCGGCTGTAGATAGCTTACAAAATGTCTAGCCACACTGAAGAGACTTGATAAGTCGAAACACATGTCTGTGGATGACCCTATAATATATATATATGTATATATATATATATATATATATATATATATATATATATATATCAGGTGCATTATATCTTGACTGTCAATGTAATTCCTGCAGTTAGTGGGAACAATTCATTATTGTTTCACAATCTCAATCAAAATACAACCAATAGAACTCCAACAGAATTATCACTTAATAATTTAATCATTAGAGACAAAAAGGCAACAAAAAGATGAAGTGATAATTCTTCCTTCATTTCCTTAATGTAAAAGAAAAACGAATCCACTAGAGATTATTATTAATTGAAGTAAAAATACAGCTTTCGTGGTTTATCGAATAACTCTGCTGGTATTTTGTATATTTAATCAATATCGTCGGGGGGGGGGGGCAGCCTAAAGCTCCTTCAATATAAAAGATTAACATAAAACTGTAAATCGTCCATATTTCTTCAACATTAATTTACTTATTCGTTCTGATTTCTAAGCCCATGTAAGAGTATGTATTTAATATTATTTAACAATTTTGTGATTAAAATTAACAGCAACAAAGCATATTAACGGGAAAATCGGAATCGAATTTTGTTAGAGATACTGTCCAAGACTGGGAAATCAATCTGTGTTAGAAAGTGATTATTTTCGCCAATCATTGTCCGATATAATCCAATGAACCAAAAACTAACATTTCTGTCTCTAATTCTCATTCTCAAATCCATATCTCTCTTATAATCTTGTTTTATTCAACATCATCACCCACCGCACAAGATTCATATTTTTCAACACGATTATTATTTCTACAAAGTTTGATTAAAATTCATTCAGGCAAATTGAAATTCACTCATACTCATAAGACATTTGATTGCATATGCTTCGCTTGGAATCAATGAATGCTTGTTTCCTGAAAACCCAATATTATTTTTAAATGTGTTTATATTTTTCAAGCTGTGGTGTGTATGGTCAAATGTAAAAATGATATGGTATGGATGACAATATATCCTACTCACACCCTGATGGGTTTGAAGTGGATTTCGCTGACGACCGTCAAATAAAGCTGAAAAGTACGGATGGACCACTGTCTGGCGGCCTTTACATATATACAGATGTATATTAGTTAAAAGCCCCCCCCCCTCATTCTGTAGGTTTGGATGGCCGAGTGGTGAAGTAGCTTGACTGATGATAAATCGATCGGGTTTCCATCGCGGCTAGAGGTAGCCTTCAAATGTCTAGCCACACTGTAGAGACGTAATATGTCGAAACACGTTGTCTGAGGATTATATATATATATATATATATAATATATATATTATATATATATATATATATATGCTTCGTTCTCTTGGTACCTATAAACTCCTACACAATAAACTCCTACATTAAGTGGAAAATTCTGATGAAACTTTACTTATCTCAAGGCGAGTTTTAAAGGTATTTCCAGGGAATAAATTGATCAGGAAATTCATATTTGTGAAGAGGAGGGATATTTTTGGGAAAGAATAATAAGATAATTTTGCAGATAAAATATATATTTTTATAATATTTGTGTTACTTCATTGCTTTTAGTACATGAATCATATCAGGGGGGATAATGAGAGATAGATAGGACAAGGGTATGAATTCATATACATAAAAACACAAATATCTGGATAAATAATTTCAGGTTTGGGTTGTTTGTTTAACGACATGTTAACCACTGTAGATTTATTCTATATTGAAATCAGTTCAACAATCATAATATCCTATTATCTACCGTATGAATCTATCTTCGTTCATATTCCAAACAGGTAAAACAACGTTTTAAAAAATAAGAAATATTTATTTCCCCCACACCGAATAAGGCTTAACACTTCTACGTGGCAATATTTGTAGGACATCCAGCGAGGATCGACCTCGCTCTTCAGTAATACTATTTATGCGGAACTTGATTTTTAACAATTACACCAAGACGGGACACATTATGAATTAATGTATTATTTCATTTTTTTTAAAATCCTGTATTAATGCATTTAAGAAAAAAAAATTCTCCTGACCTGCCGGGCTATTTTTACCTGAGGAATTTTGAAACATCCAGCGAGTATCGAATTCGTTAGTCAGTAAATCCTTGTATGCTATAATAGATAAGCGAAACTAACACAAATATTTACACCACGGCGGAACGCTTACAATGTTTTAAGAACTAATCGATTAATGTAGTTTTAAAAAATTCCAGATTGTGGACAAGTCCGTTTAATTCAAAGTCCTTTGTACCTGGGAATATTTTTAGGAGGAATACAGGGAGGATCGAAATCACCATTCACTAAAAGGTATGTGCTATAAAAAAGCTTGCTAACCATTACACCACGATGGATCGGCTAAAACTTTTAAAGAATTATTGTAATTAAATAAAATAGTGATTATTTTCCGGATTTTCTGCCAGACCGGATTAACGCACGGTCTTTTATACAAAGGAATTATTTATGGGCATCGTGCGCGGAAAGAACTCCATATTCAGTAATAAAATATCTGAGAGACTACCTTGCTTACTATTACACGACGATTGAATGCTTTCAACGTTTTAAATTAATGTATTAATGTAGAAAAAATCCTGAACTCTCAACAGGCTGGATAAACACAATATTGTTTTCACCAGAATATCTTTTATAGGGCATCCATCGATGATCGAACTCGCTATTCAGTAACAGATATTTGTGTGAAAATAAGTTGCTGACAATTGTATCAGCACAGACGGCGAGCAATTAAATCATAACTAATGTATTAATATATTACACCAGCACGAAAGTTCTGCAACGTTCCAAGAACTAATCCAGTTCAAAAAATGTATTTTCCTGAAATCCAACCAGGCCGGATTAACACCCGGTCTTTTCTACCTGGGGATTTTTATGGGGCATTCACGGAGGATACAAATCTCTATTCAGTAATAATTGTTTTTTTTTTTTTCAGAGATCTCACCAGGCCGGATTAACACATGGTATTTTCTACCTGTGGATTGTTAGGTGGGTGGAACATCCAGCGAGGATCAAACATGTTATTCAGTAAAAACGGATACTCGAAGTTAGTTTTATATTACACCACGAGGTAACGATGTCAATTTATTTACAATTAATGTATCAATGTAGTTTTAAAAATCCTGATATTCAATTAGGCTGGGTTCTCAAAAGGTATTTTATACGTAGGAATCTTTTTATGGGGCTCGCTCCGAGGGACAAACTCACTGTTTAGGATCCGCGAGAATAGTGTGCTTAAGATTACACCACTTCAACGTTAAAAGTACTACATTATTAATAACATTGAAAAGAAAAACATAGATATATTTTCGTGATCTTTCACCATATCGGATTTAACAAACGGTCTTTTATACGTAGGGATTTTTATGAGGCGTCTAGGGAGGATTGAAATCGGTATTTAAAAATACCTGGTTGGCGAGGATTGCTTACTAACCAATACACCCCTACGAACTGTCGTTAAAAATACATGAACTAATGTAATAATGCAGTTAAAACTTATTTTTTATTGACCCCGCCACCAAGACGGATTATCCCAAAGTCTTTTTTTATCTAGGTGATTATTTTATGGGGCATCAAGCGGGAATAGATATGCGAGACCAGCTTGCAAATCAATATACCACGCTGAAATGGTTTCACCGTCTTAAGAACTAATGTATTTATGCAATTAGAAAATATGTTTTTCTGACTTCCAAACCGGCCGGATTAATAGAAGGTCCTTTGTATATGGAGATGCTTATGGGGCCTCCAGTTAGTATTAAACTCGTTATTCAGTATTAAGGATCTCCGTGATTAGCTTGAGAACAATTACACCACGACGGAACGCCTTATACTTTTAAAGAACTAATCTATTATTGCAGTTCAAAAACACTTAAACCGGTTTTCCCTTCATTCTTTGTTGCAATATCGGTGTTTGAAGAGCAAAATATATTAATAATGTTTATAATTATTTTAAACAGGTAACAACCAACCAAAACAACTTCATACGCTCCTAAAGAAAACAACAATAACCTGGGGAGATAAACAGATTCAAGTGTCCTATTAGTGTCTGGAGTGAACAGATCCATTGCTTTCCCGTCACTGTAATCCACGATATGTGACGTGAAAAGTAAAATAAATGTCACCCCAAATGTTATCTTATGGTCAAATTTTATGTTGATTGTGTCAATTAGAGGAATATATTACTTGTTATCTCTCACTATAAATCTATTCTCTTACGGCTAATAGTCATTTTAATTGAGGTCAAGTTGAGTTCTCCTTATTGGATTTTGACAAGCCGGTTATATCAATTATACATTTGTTTTTCTTATCTTATCTTAATTAATTCATTAACTTTCTTAACCTTAACGTTTTTCTTTGTTCTTATTAGAATGATTGTTGGTTATGCCAATGTTGTTTATTTCCCTTTTTGTTGAAAACACACACACACACACACACACACACACACACGCACACGCACACCCCCCTCTCTCTCTCTCTTCTCTCTCTCTCTCTCTCTCTTTCATTCACACACACCACGCACTCAAACATACGCACGTATGCGCACACATACACACACACACACACACACTCTCTCTCTCTCTATCTCTCTCCCTCTCTCTCTCTTTCATTCACACACACCACGCACTCAAACATACCCACGTATGCACACACACACACGCACACACACACACACTCTCTCTATCTCTCTCTCTCTCTCCCTCTCTCTCTCTCTTTCATTCACACACACCCACGCACTCAAACATACGCACGTATGCACACACACAGACACAGACAGACAGACACACACACACACACACACACAACACACACACATATATATATATATATATATATAAATCGCCTTTTTATAAACTTCCCTTTTTACGGTCTCATTTTTTGCATATCTTTTATTTTATTTTTTCTATTTCATTTCTTTCTTTTTTCTTATTTTTTCTACTTACCTTTGTTTATTTTCATTGTTCTATTTATTTCACCTTCTTTATTGTACATATAATTTATAATATGATATATATTGTACAATAATACATTTTTCATTATATTTGAATATAGTCCATTATACTTTCTTTTCAGGATCCATTTTCTCGCTTCTTCAACTTTCAAACTGTTTTCCACTTCCTTATTATCGTCTTTTATGCCCATGTGTTCTTACTTTATTTAACCTTCAATATTTTACTACTATTAACCTTTATGTACTCTTCTAGAGTGCATCGTTTTTTTGTTTGTTTTTGGTGGGGTTGCTTTACACTCTTCTTACCTTTTTCTTAGGCAATATTTTTATGCACCTACTTTCCATCTTACTGACACGGTCACATTGTTATCATTAACGTGTCTAAAGAACACTCCTTAATAACAATGTATGTTTAATGCGCCTCAAGGAAATTGAAGTCATTAACATACAAATGTAAATCCCGTTTGTCTTGTAATTTTTTAAACGCAATGATAATAATAGTAATTGTTGTGGGGTTTTAAGGGGTCAAATAAGAACAAAACGACGGGTAACAAATGTAGGAAAATGTATTAACAAAAGAGTAGATATTTACAGTAAAGAAAGTGGGAATTGCATCCGACAAATAGAGTTATGAGCTGACTCACATTGGCTTTACTCTCAAGCCATAATTGTCCCTGTTACTTATAGTAACCGTCGGCGCATTCCATTAGTTTATAGGGTATATCACCTATAATAATAATAAATAATAAATAATAATAATAATAATAATAATAATAAACAAGATTTTTAACAAGAATGAACAAGAATTAGAAAACCTTATTCAAACTATAAGAATATGCAGCCAAGATGTAGGGATAAAGTTCGGCATCGACAAGTGCGCCATGTTAGTGATGAAGAAAGGAACAACTGAAACGGCGAATGGGATATAACTACAGAATCGAGAAGAAATTAGGACTCTTAGAGAAAAAGAGAACTATGTATATCTCGGAATATTAGAAACATCAAACAAATAGAAATGAAAGTAAAAGTAAGAAAGGAATACTTCAGAAGAACAAGAAAGCTCCTAGAAGCCAAGCTATGTAGCAGAAACCTTATCAAGGGAATAAACACATGGGCTGTCCCTCTCGTAAGATACTCGGGACCATTCCTAAAATGGACAAGAGAGGAGTTCCAACAGATGAACCAAAATACAAGGAAACTCATGACCATGCACAAATCATTTCACCCGGTAGACGACACGGATAGACTATGTGCCAAGGAAAGAGGGAGGAAGGGGTCTCGCCAACATTGAAGACTGTGTAGATACGACAATCAGAAGGTATTGACATGGCTAAAAAAGGAAACCTCAAGAGAGAAATCGAATCGCTTACAATCACTGCACAAGTCAATGCCATTAAAACAAACTATATAAAGGCAAAAATTGATAAGACGCGACTGAATAGCAAGTACAGATTGTGTGCAGATAGAGAGGAAATGGTAAATCATATAATAAGCGAATGCACAAAGAGAGTACAAGACTAGGCACGACTCTGTGGGAAAGGTAATCCCTAGGAATTGTACAAGAAATTCAATTTTCACCATACAAACAAATGGTATATACACAAACCTACACCTGTCTAGAGAACGAGATGCATAAATTCTGTGGGAAGTCGAGTTACAGACGGATAACTTAATCACGGGAAGGAAACTGACAAGAAGAGAACCTGTCATCTCGTGGATTTTGCCGTCCCGGTCGACCACCGAGTGAAAATGAAAGAAAGTGAAAAGTAGACCTTAGATAGACAAATAGACCTTAGACCTTGCCAGAGAACTGAGGAAACTTTGGAACATGAAGGTAGAGGTCGTACCAATTGTAATTGGTGACATTGGAACGATCCCCAAATAGTTTGTTAGTATTGGAAATCAGAAGAAGAATCAAGACCATCTAAACTACAGCACTACGGCTAGAATACTCAGAAGAGTCCTGGAGACCTGAGGAGACTTCCTGTCCCTCAGCCTGCAGTGAACCACCAGCTACGACAGCGGTGAAAAACTAATAATAATAATAATAATAATAATAATAATAATAATAATAATAAATATTTTTGCAAAAAATTAAAAAAGAACTGGAAACCTTTGTACAAAACATAAGAATATACAGCCAGGACATACTAATTTTATTGGGGATTGAAAAAGTGTACCGTACTAGTGATGATAAACGAGGAAAGAGAAACAATGGAAGGAATACAACTGCCAAATCAGAACAAGTAAGATCACTTGAACAAAAGGAAAGTTACAAATACATTGGAATTTTAGAAGTGGACACCATCAAACAAACGGAGATAGAAGAAACAGTTTTTAAAAGAATACACCAGAAAAACAAGAAAATGCGTAGAAACCAAGCGCTGCAGCAGGAATCTCATCAAGGGATTACATACCTAGACAGTCCCCCTTATAAGATACTCTGGGCTATTATTAAAATTGACAAAAGAAGAACTTAGAGAGATTGAGAAAATGACAAGAAAATTAATGACTATGCGCAAGGCCTTTCACCCGAGTGATAATAGAGACAGGCTATATGCATCAAGCAAGGAAAGTAGAAGAGACCTTGCCAACATGGAGGATTGAGTATATGCCCCAATCCAAGGATTCGAAGAATACACAAAAAAGAGCAAATAAAGATTAATTACGGCAGCCAATGACAGCAGCTGCAACATATGGAACAGCAGAAAAGCAATAAAACAAATTTAGTTTGTTTTGTTTTGTTTTACGGCATATCAACTTTATGGGTCATTTAATACCCACACAGTTTTGAAATACTTAATGGATACTCAATATTTTTATAAACACATTTTTCTATTTAACCCATAGATGAGACCCTAACAGGTACTACCATTCCGGGTCCGAGTGGACCTGGGAGCAATGGTGATGAAGGTGCTCCACATTCCCCAAACCTCCAGAACTGGAACCTCACTACCAGATAGAGTTAAACTTCCTTCCCAGGGCAGGAAGACCCTCTGCGACTGCCTTCTAGCACATATCTGATAAAAAGGGTTGCGGCTTGCCATAAAAGCACTACGGTTGGGCAATTATATAGGTGCCAGGGCTTGACAAGACGAGCCGATTGATCAGAGGGGACTTCTTCGACCGCCCGTTTAGCCTAAAGGCCAAAGCAGAGTATTTGCATGTCATGGACTGCTCAGCCAGCTGGGTTCCATCTTTAAGCATCACGGGTTGCCACCCACGGCCAACAAGTGGTCCCATTGGGGGAGACAGAAATTGGAAGAAAAACAATTATATGGATTCTTCAAACGACAAATTGGGGAGATTGTCCATGAAAGGCATGGACATGGTTTAGAAAAGGAAACCCCAACATATGGTAAACTAATGCTACAAACTAATATAAAAGAAGTGCAAGGCGACGCATAACTTGGAATTGTGCAAAAAAATCAAAATATGACCATTCTACCAAATGATATATGCACACAAAAATCAGTCCCAGAGAATGGGACATATTAAATTAGTGATCGAACTTTGGTTTCTTTCCCAATTTCCACTCTATCATATCTAATATTGCATTCCTATTGGTCCAGTTTATTGCATTCACGTATGATGTAATTAACTTTTTTCTTTTTTGTCATCACATACCCACACTTGTTACTTTATTTATTATAAAGTTTTGCATTAACACTTCAGTTCTTATTACATTATTATTTACTGCAATTGAAATAGATTCAATTATTATTTACTCTTGAGTTTTCACAACTGCATTAGCTGATGGTCTTTCACTGGAGTCTGAGTGATAGCAATTCTCCTCGGGTCTTCAGGACTCTTCTGAGTATTCTGGCAGATTGCAGTAGTGCAGAGTTCTGAATGGTTTCAATCCTTCCTGTGATTTCCAAAGTATCCAAACCCTTTTCCAATCCTTTTGGGACCATTCCAAGTGCACCAGCTACAATTGGTATCACTTTAACTTTCATATTCCATAATTTTTCAGTTCTCTGGCAAGGTCCAGATATTTGTCTATTTTTTCATTTTCCTTTAGCTTCACCCTGTGATCTGCTGGAACTGCAAAATCCACCAGTTGACAAGTTCTTTCTTTTTTGTTTATCAACACTAGGTCTGGTCTTCTTGCTGGGATAAGGTGATCCGTTTTTATTTCAAAGTCCAAGAGAATGTTATGTTCTCAAGAACAGATTCTGGTTTATGCATATACCATTTTGTTGTATGGTCAAAATTTAATTTTTTGCATAATTCCCAGTGGATCACCTTCCCAACCCAGTCGTGTCTAGTTTTGTACTCCCGTTGTGATAGTTTGCTACATTCGCATAGTACATGGAGACGTTGTTTAGGGTCGGTACATATGGATTCCAATATTAAGAATTTTCATTATTATTATTATTATTATTATTATTATTATTATTATTATTATTCAATACCATTTGCTAGAACATTGGGATAGAAAATGAGAAAAATATATTGCGTGTGGGTATTTCATATTTTGTATTAGTTACAACAATGATCAAGGGAAGGAACTCTGTAAATATTTATTGATTATTGCTATGTATTAAGTCCCTTGGATAATCCAATACAAATTTGGAAGGAAATTAATGGCGACCTTACTCGCTGATAATATAGCTAGCTACCATTACATTAATGGTAGCTAGCTATATTATCAGCGAGTTGTTAACGAGTTCGATTTTCACCTGGTGTACCATATATCTGTTTTTTGTAATTACTAAGATGAAAATTCTTAATATTGGATCCATATGTACCGACCCTAAACAACGTCGCCATCTATTTCAAGCGTGTAGGCGCGCCATGACACCTGCGGAATAATCAGTGGAGATGAAAAATATATATGGGCACTTTTTAACCCCCTTAAAAACTAAAAAAAAAAAGTATCGCGTGCGACGTGTGGAACACTGGACAGCTGTTTCAACCTTTATCAGGTCTTACCAGCAATGTATACCGTGATCTCCTCCCGACAGAAATCAAACCAGTGACCACAGTCGATCTCTGTCGGGGGTAGATCACTATACTTGTGAGACCTAATATAAGTCGAAACAGCTGTCAAGTGTTCCGCACGTCGCACACGATGTTTGCCGAATTTGCATGTCTTGGTTATTCAATCATAATGACATCCTCTACACACACAGACACAGACACAGACACAGACACACACACACACACACACACACACATATATATATATATATATATATATATATATATGGAGTGAAGGATTTGAATAGATCCGATAATATGTGGTTAAGAATAGAGGAAAGTGTGGATATAACAACACAGACAACTGAATTCAATTGATATATCGCTTTATTGACATAACTACTTGTACATTCTGCTTTTATAGTGAAAAGGTAAATAGGTGGGGGTAGGGAAAGTCGCTGGGGTTGGTGTGTAAGTAAATGGTATTTTTATTTTTCTATGGGGTCAGTCGGTTGACTAAGAAGAGAATTTAATATTTGGAGTGTGGTTCAAATTTGTTGAAGTCTGATGTCTATCAGGAGACCGGGGATATTTTTGTTTGAAAATATTCTATATTATTTATAATATAAATGCATTTATTATCCGCTTTTGTATGTTTAAAAGTTAATTGGATAAGGGAATGGCAGGGGGAGAGTAAAAGACGACAGTGGGGTTTTTTTTGTATGTGGAAAGTGCATTGAATAAATTTATCCACAAGAATTGTTGTTATATCCACACTTTCCTCTATTCTCAACCATATATATATACAGTCACAGTAAGCACTGCAGCTTCAGGGGCACACAAAAAACGTTATCATAGTCTTTCGAGACTGAATTGCCAATGAATGAATGATATATATATATATATATATATATATATATATATATATATATATATATATGTGTGTGTGTGTGTGTATGTGTGTGTTTGTGTATATATATATATATATATATATATATATATATATATATATATATATATATTCGGTTTCTGTCTTACGTCACAATATCCCCAGGAATTACGTAGGTTAATCCATGAGTATTGAATTTATTGTCAAAATCATTAATACATAGAACAGCCCTGAATTATATATACTCAGAAATATGCAACGTTAAAAGGTCCACATTGTTTGTTAAACAAGGTTTGATAAATACATGTCCCGTATTATTGATTTATATATAGTTTGTTTTATTTAATATAGATTTATTGTTACCTAACATATATAATTTTATGAGAACATTATTTACAAACATGAAATAGTCACATAATATTCTTATATATTAAGTTTGAAGATGTTTGTCAAAGATATTTTTATGCGCATTCATGAGATGAGGCTGAATATGAATAATTATGATATTTGGACTGTTATCTTAGCCGGAGGAAATTAGATGCAATTGTTGCATTTTTGGACCTTCTCATTTTATGTTCTTGGTCATATTAGGTGGTTAGGTAAGTGATAACAGGTTTACGATATTTCGAAATTTCATTTTTTTGAATATGTGATTTTTCTAAATCTAATCATAATTTTAGAGGAGATTATGATGCTTGGAGAGCCCCTAAGTGAGCAGTAACGATAAAGCTCCGAAACTGCGTTTGAATTCATGCGTAATCGTCAGAAGATGTCTTATTTTCAGGTAATTAAAATAAATAAATAAAAAGAAACACCTAAAACAAAGCCTGAGGTTACAGGGGCCTGAACGTTGTGTTTATACACAATAAAGATGAGGACAACAGTTCAAAATATCATAATTATTCAGATTCAAAGATCTATTTACATTCTTTAAAAAAATACCGTGGCACAATTTCCTTTTACCTAATTTTGGACGTGAATAAATCGAGATAAAAATTCAAAACATATATACATCTTTATACACTAGATATGAATTATTCATTCAATTTTCATAAGATTTTGTAGAATTATGTAAAAGAGAGAATATTTGATTTTATTTATTTTTAAATATTATATGTTTTATATTATTTATTTGATCCACCTCTACGTAATTAATTTTTACACCGTCAGTGTTCAATATGATCATATTGATTATCTAATGTATGAATTTGCGCTTTTTACAATTTGAAAACATGAATTTAGATCTTTTTGTCTCCCAGATTTCGATTATGTTATCTTGTCTGTGGAATTGGTTGTCTTTATAGTATATATTCTTTATCTTAGCAAGGTGAAATGGCTACAAAACTTCAGACCACGTTGAAATCCCCCCTGAAGTATGGATGACAAGGACATTTGATATGAGGTATGTAATACAGCGAAGTAAAAAAAAAACGAGAAATGGACGAAAGGCAGCATCCTCCCCTTTCCGAAGGAATGTGAACTCGGAATCAATAAGAACTACAGGGCATAACACTTATTGTCATATATGCTAAGGTATATAACGCTAAAGCATTTCAATCGCATCCGAACATAAGTGAAGGAAATTCTTAGAAATATCAAAACGGATTTACGAGAAATCGATTAACAACTTCTAAGATTTTGACTATTTGTAGAATCGTTGCAGGAGTACTGCAAAATATATCGAGGCAACAATTATCATAGTAGATTTCTCCAAGGAATTTGGCTTTATACACATTGGAAAATATT
>CM042145.1:72600134-72660134 GCA_023376005.1 Doryteuthis pealeii
TTATCAATCATAAGGGAATCTGAAAAATAAGATGGAAACTACAAAAGGATGCTACGTTCTGTAGTGTACAAATCCTGGAAACTGCACCCCACAAAAAAGCATACGTACACAAAATTTCCTCCCATCTCACAAACTATCGAAGAATCAAAACATGATGGAAACTGCTGAAGATGCAAAGACGAATTCATAAACGACGTTCTCCTGTGGACACCTGCTAACAGAGGGACCAATGTAAGCCGACTAGGAAAACATTATACTTATCAGATCCATGCGAATGATAGATTACTTGTAGAGGATTTGCCAAGAGGGGTAGAAAGAGATTCAATAGGAATCCGTGTTGTAAACAGGACTTGTGATATAATTATATATATATATATATATATATATAATATATATATATATATATATATTATATGTAAGTTTTCCAATTAGTTATTCAAAGAAAATATATTCATGAATATATGGATGTTTATCTTCCATCATTGCAATATTCCAAATGTTTTTTGTACATTTCTTGGAACATATGATCAAGTGGAGACGTAAAATTTGTATAACACATATAAAACGTCTAATAATTTAGACAACCTATAGTTCTCTAATACACAAAAAATAATTACTGAAATAACGTTTTAAAAGACTCGCTGTAAAAAATAATTCAGATTGCATGAAAACCGATTAATAGTTACATAATTAGGAACCTTGACTCTATCTCTTTCCAACACGATATAAATCGTTTTAAAATTTCAATTTTTTATTTATATGCGGGTCCACAGGTATAGACCCTGATAATATTTAAGAGCGTTTTAACTCAAAGAAATTTTGAAAGCCACTGCCCTTATAACTCAGGTCAATTCTGATATAATTAATACTAATTCATATTGTAATTGACCTGGGTTGTTAAGTATGATGAGTTGGTAGTTTTTGATAATTTTATAATGAAACATTTCTGAATCATGCTAAATATATTTTTTCGTTAAAGGTAGTTACTTTATGAGCATGCTTTTATGGCATTAATGTCCTTGTTGAGGTCACCTCCTATTTAAATCATTTTTAATAATTAATTCCATATATAATTAACAATTGAATGTCCCCTTGAGAAATAAATGATTAATTGAAAAATCTCAACTAAAATTTTACTCGTGAAGATAATCGTTGAGAGAATCTGTCAATATTACATGCCTTTTATACAAAGGTGAGTCAAAACCTTTTAAATATTTGTTGTAAAGTGAGGCACAAATCCGCAGCTTTAAGGATGCTGTTTGCCAAGTGTAACTGTAAGATACTGAGAGCGACTCCTATTAAGTGTCACAAAACGCTTCTGTATATACAGTTCTTGCAGTCTCGGAGTGAAATTTTCTTGAAATATCGGTATAACTTACTAAGTGCAACTAACCATCATCTTGCCGGCACATAAACTGGTTTTGTAGTGGCTCCCACTGTGTTTTGGTTAGTAAAAAAAAAAATCGTAAAGTT
The DNA here is from genome assembly GCA_023376005.1 of Doryteuthis pealeii. Lineage (NCBI taxonomy): Eukaryota > Metazoa > Mollusca > Cephalopoda > Myopsida > Loliginidae > Doryteuthis > Doryteuthis pealeii. Next base: position 72,601,608 of record CM042145.1, read on the forward strand.
TAAAGTTTCCCAAATTAGGGTACGTTGCCCTTTTAGTTGTGTGGCTTTTATATTCACACTGAGAGAAGCAATGGACAAACCTCACAATGCCCTGCCTCATGTGAGAAACGCGCCGCAAAAAAAAAAAAAAAAAAAATCAGAATATACCTAAAACTTTTTTCTCACCCTAGTATACGTATATTATATAAATATATAGTATATATATATATATATAATAGTATATCAAGAAAATGAAAAAACACAGGTTTAAATGTGTTAATTGGTGAGTTTATTGGCCGACGCTGCAGTGTTTCGATCTATTAAATAGATCATCTTCAGGACATAAGATAAGAAAATTATATATCACAGAATGATGAGAAAAAGTGAGTGGTAATCCTTCTTATTCAGTCTGTTTAAAAATTTTTCTGAGTTTGAGAAAAGGAGACGGTTTTGAAATATGACATCAAATATTCTATTTTAAGGTGTGAGTATGTAGCGCTGTTAGTGTGTGTATTGAAAGGAAAACATTGTGCATTTTTTAGGTAATGTGGTAGTGTGTGTGTGTGTATAAATTTTTCTGTAGCGATAAACGACAGCGGAAGTGTAAAACTCAAGGTTGTGTGTGTGTTGCAATATGACTTGTGTGAGCTAGAACTGCTAAATGGAAGGAGGAGAATAAAATAACAAAGGTTAAAAAATAGTGGTGAACCCAAAAAGAGGAGAGCGATGGTTTTGACCGTAGCGTGACCCCGAACGAAGATATGAGGGGCAAGCGGAAGTCGGGTGTTGACCGGAAGTCGGTGTTGACCGAAGTCACGTGGTGACGCGGGGGAAGTAAGAAAGGTTTCGTCGTCTTTTTGCCGGCGTCCGTCGTGGGGGACAGACTTCATTAGAAGCCCAGTAATCTAGTAGTGTCTCTCTCTCTCGTTCTCTCTGCCTCCCCTCCTCCCTGGTAGAAAGCCACTAGACGAGCACGTTATAAGGCTGGGAGTTGTGACGACAATGTTTCTCGTGTTATGATTTTTTAATCGGAGTTTTAGTACCGTGAGTATTGCAACGTAACATATATCGTTTTGGTGCCCGTTGACCTCGAGTTCAGACACGGACTCATAAGGAACCATTTTTACCACGACGCAACGAAGGGATACGAAAAAAAAAAAGACATCGGCCGTAATTTGTAACAGAAACTAACGTAAAGCGAAAGAAGAGCGAGTCAAACAAACAAAGAAAAAAGACCCACGTGTGACGAAAAAGAAAGGGAGTGACCTGTTGAGAAACAGAGAGAAGAAAAGAAAAAAAAAACAGGAAAGAAGTAAAAAGAAAAAAGAAAGAAAAAACAACAACATCGAGCTTTGAGGAGAAAAAAGGGCTAAAAAAAAAGAAAACAAAAGAAAAAGACCCACCCCTTGAAAAAAGAAAAGGGAGCAACCTTTCAGAATCTTATTAAGGAGATGAAACGACAACAAACGAGTCAACAGACAATTGAACCTTTAAAAAAAAACGGACCCACGTTGTGAAGAACAAAGAATTAAAAAAAAAAAAGGAAGCCACGTGTGAAGAAAACAAAAAGATTTAAAAGAAAGAAAAGGACTTATAAAAGAAGAAGGAGAAACCCCACGTGAAAAAAAAAAATATATATATATATATATATATAACGTCCACGTGTGAATTTAAAAAAAAAAGAAGAAAAGACGGAATTAATGAACATTATAAAAAAAAAAAAAGAACTTTTAAAAAAAAAGGAAAAATAACGTAGAAGTGACAAGGTAGGTGATAATTTTTTTTTCTCTTGTTCTACAGTTGTGTATTTTTTTCTCTTCACTGGTTATTGATATCATTAATATTAGTATAAGTCTTCTATTATTCTGTGACTGAAATTGTTATGCGAAATGGAGTCTCAGACCATTAAAGAGTTCTTACAGAATCTCAACCGCAGGCTTGGTTGATGCATTAAATTCTGTAACGGTGCCTTAAAAAGCGTTGAAAAGGGGTGGATAGGGCCTATCAAAGAATCTCTTTTAGAGGAAGTGATTAAGAACAAGTAACAATAGAAAAAAATTAACAAGCAGAGTAGAAACGTACCTACAGTGAGGAATTGCAATGTGCATCCTCAGATAGGTGATAAGACCAGACTAGACGTTGTTGGGGGTGTAATGCAAGTATCACCTATTAAGAATTGTCCCGTAAAATTAATAAAAAGTGGATGGCACCTACCCTAAAAGAACATCCGAACAAATTAAAAATAGGACAAGCATGGGATAGCCCTCAAAAAATCAGCACCACGCTTGTCTTAATATGAATGGCAAAACTAAGGAGGCACACAAGTCCATTCTACGACCTCTGAAAATATCACAAGAAAATAGGGATAAATTACACAGCTATTACAGAGGAAAACTCCGATAAGTCATACTAATACTTCACAATAGTGATGTGGATACTGAGGGTACGCATCACACGGGGTGAAGGTGATAGGAACAATGAACAAACTATTGTCCCAATAGAAAAGAGAAAAAGAAAGAGAATTGAACAGACAGGTGGACGTTAATAATAAATAAATTATATTTGGAGTAATGGCTAAAAATGGAAGCCACAAAATAACTCCAACAAGTAATAGCATCACAAAAGATTCCCCTAAAACAGTAAGGGCTAAGGTAAATACCACACCCGTCAGATAGTGACTACAGAGAAATAAAAGAATATGTCCCCCTAATGGAAAGGGAATAGCTATGCTTAGAGTTGCAATGAATAGAAAGTATTGAAGAACGCTGGGAGTACAAAAGATTATGGTAGTAGCAGCGAGCTCACCCGGGGTCAACCAGTGCTGCCCACAAGGGAACAATGATACTCCACCAAACAGCGACTATGAGATAGCTTTAAAGGCCTGTGGTTTCAAGTGTTGTTCACACAGCAGATACCTTCCAGAAAAACACTAGTTTGGCGCTCGGAAATAAATTAGAGATAGATGAATGAAACAAAAAAAAAAAAGAAAAGAAAAAGGATGAGAAAAATGAGTAAATGAAAATACGAATTACACGGAATATGAGATGGAATAATGACGAAAAAAAAAAAGATAAATAATGAAAACTGAAAAAGGATTAAAATGAATAGATAACAAAAAGAGAAGGAATAATAGAGAAAAGAATTATTGACCAGCTTGAAAAAGGCGACGATAACGCCGTTGCTTGAAAAAAAAGCTATAAATCAGTATAGGTCTGCAATTGATAAAAATGAAAAATAACTGAGTAATTTTTTTTTAAATTCAAATTGGAGAAGAGTAATTCCAAAAAAAAAAAAAAAAAAAGAAAAAAGAAAGAAAGAAAAAAGAACAAAATAAGTAGTAAGTCAGAGCACAATTGTGGAACAAAGAGGAGAAATACCCTGCTTTAAATAGTTGTAAATGTCTCTTTTACTTCATATATGTAATGTGTTTTTTGTATTATTGTAAATTGAATGCTCGTGTGGCTCTATCGGAGAGAGGAAGGTCTATATCGGGAAGAAAGAAAAAAAAAAAAATCTAATGATATAATTACGCATATTCTTGAAAAAAAGAGTTACTTTGAAAATTTTTAAGGGTAAAATTTTAGAATGATGTAAGGGGAGGAGTGTTGCAATATGACTTGTGTGAGCTAGAACTGCTAATGGAAGGAGGAGGAAAAATAACAAAGCTTAAAAATAGTGATGACCAAAAAGAGGAGAGCGATGGTTTTGACCGTAGCGTGACCCCGAACGAAGAATTGAGGGGCAAGCGGAAGTCGGGTGTGTGACCGGAAGCGGGTGTTGACCGGAAGTCACGTTGGTGACCGCGGGGAAGTAAGAAAGGGTTCGTCGTCTTTTTGCCGGCGTCCGTCGTGGGACAGACCTCATTAGAGCCCAGTAATCTAGTAGTGTCCTCTTATCTCTCTCGTTCTCTCTGCCTCCCTCCTCCCTGGTAGAAGCCACTAGACGAGCACGTTAATAAAGGCTGGGAGTTGTGACGACATGTTTCTCGTGTTATGATTTTTTATCGGAGTTTTAGTACCGTGAGTATTGCACCGTAACAGTGTGTGTGTGTTGTGTGTATGTGTGTGGAGTGTGTGTGTGTGTGTGTGTGTATTGGTAAGGGGGTAGGGGAGAGGTGTGTGGTGTATATTGGTAAGAGGTAAAGGGAGATGTAATGAAAATAAATTTTCATGTTTTTTATTAAAGAGAGGAGATGGAAGTTTGGGTGTGTGTGTGGGGGATTGGGGATTTAAAAAAATGAAAAGATTTATTTAATTTTATTTTATTTATTTTTTTGTAAAAGAGTATTGTATTGTTTTATAGTTAGTAATTGATTATTTGACGATTAATATATATTAATCATTACAATTACGTATAGGTGAATGAATTATTGTTATTATTATTGTTATTAATTATTATTATTATTATTTAGTTTGTTTTTTTATTAATATCTAAATACATTATTAATTATATATATATATTATATATATATATATATAATTATATATATACATACATAATATATATATATATATATATATATATATATTATTTTATTTAAAAAAATATTATTGTTATACAAGATAATTGTTGTTATAGTAATATCGTAATCGACCGGTTTATATTCAGTCAATATAATATATATATATATAATTATTAATATATATATATATATACATAATTCAGTTTCATCTTCGTTGTCTTGACTGATAATAATCACTGATCCGACTGAAGGTTACGCAGAAATGTATGGACATTTCTAACTGCTATTTTTGGTTGTAAGCCAATACATTTACAAAGTGTCATTATTTTTGTGTGTATTAGAGAAATTATTAGACGTTGCCTGGTTTATATGTGTTATACCAAATTTACGTCTCACTTGATCATATGTTCCCAAGAAAATGTACAAAAATATTTAGGAATATTGTAATGATGGAAGATAAAACATCCATATATCATGAATATATTTTCTTTGAATAACTAATTGAAAACTAATATATATATATATATATATATATATATTATATATATATATATTTATCAATTCCTGTTTACAACACGGATCCTATGAATTCTTCTTTTTCTAACACTCTCTGGCAAACTCCTCGACAATTAATCTATCATTCGCATGGATCTGATAAGTATTATGTTTTCCTAGTCGGCTTACATTGGTCCCCTCTGTTAGCAGGTGTCCACAGGAGAAAACGTCGTTTATGAATTCGTCTTGCATCTTCAGCCAGTTCCCATCATGTTTTGATTCTTGAGATAGTTTGTGAGATGGGAGGAAATTTTGTGTACGTATCTTTTTTGTGGGTGCAGTTTCCAGGATTGTGTACACTACAGAACGTAGCATCCTTTTGTAGTTTCCATCTTGTTTTTTTCAGATTCCCTTATGATTGATAATTTGCCTATACCGATTCCCATGCCCTTTCTATACGCATAATGGAGGCGCGTGGTCTAATGGTTAGAGTCGTAGGAAATGGACTCGTCAACGCGAGTTCAATTCCTGGACGAAGCGTTGGAATTTTCACCGTGGCGCAAAATACCTTGGGGAAGGTATGAATCTAATTCTCCCCCAGCTATGGGTAAATAGCAGGGCAGAACTGGACTCTTTAACCATAGCTAGGTAACCAGTCTAGGAGAAGGAAAACTCGTGAATTCAAACCTGTTAAACTCCGCTAGAAAATTGACCTTGTGTCGCATCCTGCGTCGTGCAGAGCGGGTTGGTTAAATAGAACTAATCGCATACTGGACCTTCTGCTTATTCTGTAGAGAATCACTATTGGACTGGTCTTACTAAATTTTAGATACGTTGTATCAATAAGGATGCATACGTCCTCCGTCTTGATTCCTTCCCGCATTTGCACTCCATTTTACATTTTTGACATATTGCAAACTTGCCTTGATCTCCTCACGCTTAGAGCGAGGCTGATTTGGCTGTCAGGCGGCTTACTATATCGCACGAAGCGCAAAGTCATATACATGAGGGGTCTGCATCGTTGCTAGTTCTGCAAGATATCAATTGACATTCTTGCTGTTTACCCTGACTTTTTTTCATTAGATCTAATGATTGTTCGTAGTAGTGGAAATAGCATTTATAAAGTAGATATGATCCCTTAATTTATCTCCTTGGGATACTTAGTGCGGTAGAGTGTTTGGCTAGAAACAAGGTTCCTAGTTTCGATACTGCGGCCCACGCCAACCGTAGTGCAGAGAATCTGTGCGGTATAAGTAGTGAGCTGATGCGTAAGGTTGGTGGCACAAAAAAACAATCTCCTCCGTATCTAGCGCTAGTCGAAAAATAAGTATAGCATGTGTATGATGTTGGAGACAGAGAGGAAATGATTAAATCCTACTAATAAGGAAAATGCTGCACATTTGCCCAAGGGGGGAACACGACTAGGCCTCGACGTAATGGGAAATTGTGCAAAAGATAAAGAGTTTGACCATGCTATACCAAAGGATATTGCACAGATCCAGAATGAATTCAATGAATTAGATGCAAAAATCATGGACTCTTGAGATATAAACTGATCACCTAATCCTACCAGAAAACCAAAACCCGTTTGTTAATTATTAAGAAAATAATAATTGGTAATTCTAGTAGATTTTACGGTTATGGCAGGCCACAGAATGAAATAAAAAGAAACGAAAAGATAGATGAACACTTGGATCTTGTCAGAGAAGTGAAAAAGTGTGGAACATGAAGTAAGGTGATAAGCAATTGTAGTTAGATTGTTGGAATGGTCCTCAACGTTGGACAACGGCTAGATGAATTGGAAATCAGGGAAGATACGAAACCATCCAAAATATATACTTTGGGCTGAATACTGAGACGGGTTGGAGATCATTACCCCAGTTAAAAATCTCGAAAGGCGTCATATAATAATGCAACAGAAAGAAGTAACGGTTTTGTGGAAGAGAGAGAGGAGAGAGGGGAGGAGAGAGAGATAGGGAGAGGGAGAGAGGATAGGAGGAGAGGGAGAGGGGTAGAGGGAGAGGGGAGGAGAGGGAGAGAGAGATGGGAGAGGGAGAGGGGAGAGGAGAGAGGGAGGTAGAGAAGAGAGATAGGGGGAAGGAGAGATCAGAGAGAGAGATAGGGGGAGGAGAGGGAAGATAGATAGGGGAGAGAAGAAGGGAGAGACAGGGTAGTAGAGAGAGATAGGGGGAGAGGGAGGAGGGAGAGAGAGATAGGGGCAGAGGAGGGAGAGAGAGAGACAGCAACAGAGAGTAGAGAGATGGGGATAGGGAGAGGGATAAGAGAAGCACATACACACACATCAGAGAGAGGAAGAGAAGGAGATCGGGGGAGAGGGAGAGGGGAGAGAGAGAAGAGAGAGCTGAAAAAATGTTATCCATAATAAACGAATGCAAAAAAATGGCACATTGAATATAAAAGTAGTAACGACGAATGGAAAAGTTGATACCACTTGGGAATTGGTTGGGCAAGAGAAAGAATAGGAGTAGGAGGTAAAGACATATGATTTTCGAAGAACAATAACAAAAACTGGATAGGGAGGAGGAGGAAATGGAAGGAATGATTTCAAACAAACAAAAAAAATTATTTCGCCTAAAGATGTGAGAACTGGGCGGTTTCGATTTAGTGATAGCATTTTTCCAAATGTTCGTATCTGAATAATCTCTTGGAGATTGATCCTCTCTAATATATAGACAAATCTTAACCGCTTTATATTTCACACACCACATATAATTATATATTATAATAGTACTATATATATATATATATATTATAATGATTTGTGTGTGTATCGTATGTGTGTGTGTGTGAGCTTAGTCGGATTTTATAAATTCGTATGTGCGTAAGTGTGCGTTGTGTTATGTGAAAATAAAAAGGAGTATAGTAATATTGTGCAAATTATTGATGTCTTCAACAATGAAAATGATTAGAAGAATGATTTGAAGTAATTCCAAAAGAAAAGGAAGATAAACAGATATAGTAAATCAAAAGGAATAATTTTCCTACAATCCTTCTACATCACTTACGTTTACAACTTATTATCAGTATAAAATCACGTAATAGAAATCAAGGGAAGTAATCGTTAGTAATAGATATATTAAGAGTTGCTTTCCATGGTCCATTTATAATTTGAACTTTTTATAGTGAGCTTGAAGTGTTTATTAATGATCAATAAAACAGGGTCCGGTTTTCATTCTTGGTTTGTGTTCGTGGTGGTGGTTTGGTTGGTTGGCTTGGTGTTTTATGGCATGTCACCTTTTGATTATTTTCTGCCAGAAATTCTGTTATCCAAGTAGTTGTCTAAAATTAATCATTCCTATTCAATATTAACATTTGTGTGCAACACTTATATTAGTAACTATTATTACTGAAAACAAATTTTAGGACCGTTAAAAAAATTGTAGTAATCGGGCCACGTAAAGCTCTTAGTTGATTATATATATATATATAGTATATATATATTATATGATATAATAGTATATAGTAGGGTCATCCATCAGAGCACGTGTTTCGGACTATCAGGGGTCTACTCAGTGGTGGCTTGACATTTTGTAAGCTACCTACAGCCGGAATTGAAATCCGATCCGGCACTTAAGCATTAGGCCTGTCTTCACTTACAGAAGAGAAGGTGGATTTAACTGTTTTATGACACAATCGCTTTGTGTGAAAGGCCTGTCACAGAGAGTGCTACATCCTTATAGAGAAGAGTGTCGCGTTTACGCTTGAGTTTGGGGGCTGTCATCGAAATCCCCCCCCAAGTGCTCAACCCTTTTAGGGTATGTGGGGAGCGTCTGTATAAGATGCTTAAAATCAACGCAACAGCTTCCCCATTTTTTGCTAGTGAAGTGTTGTTGGGGGTGGGTATGTGTGTGTATATTTTTAAATGATAATTAATGGAAAAAAATACCATTATTGTAATTGAAGTACGTCATCCCCCTTTTATTATCTAGGTGATAACTGTGTGAGGTGATTTTAATTTAGCTATTCGTTTATGAAACTTGTTGTTTTTCAATTTTTTACAATATTACATACTGTCGGATTTCACTTCCATGTTTTTCTTCCACACACGATCAGTCACACACACACAGTTAATTCACGCCGCACACACACACACACATACAACAACTACATACACACTACACCAGCACCACACACGACACACACACATATTATTATATATATATAGTATATATTATACATTATAATATACTAGTTTGTCATCAATGATCTAAAATCGTGGCAGAATGCACGAATTCCCATGATTTTTCTCGCTCTCTGTCCCAATAATGCATCGCTCCTTGGCAGCTCTCAAACATATGCATCTAATTTCCATACACAGCACTTATGTGCAATCTCTGCTAGACGGACAATTGGTTTGTTCAACAGGGGAACTCGACTTAGAGTGTGCTCTTCTTTCTACGATATTCCCCATCATGTTTGTTCGTATCATTTGCCTGATTTGTGTGTATGGGAGTAATGGCATGTATTAGCTGCTATTTTTGGGGTCTGCTTCCAAGATTTGTCAAGAACGGGGTTGCAGCATCCTTGGGGTAGTTCCCATCTAGTTTTCCCCAAGCATTTTTCTCAAGTTCCCAGAATACTGACATACAGTTGTTTTACTGATCAGAGCTACCACTTGGACGGAAACTCCGCTTTATGGTTATAGAGAGATTGATAGCTGTCCATATGATCCGATAACATGCCAATGAACAGTCTATATGCTTTCCTATACGTATAATTGATATCACAGTTATGCCAGATATATAGTTCTAAGCCAGTGTATGTTAAGCAAGTCTCTAATTTCAGGAGTTTCAGGGTTGGCTCAATTTGGTTCAAAACTAGACTGAGTTTTCATCTAGTTCACGTTTAGATCAAATGCCACTTGTCACCTGCACTAAGTTTACACAGCAGAGATCTTGGTTTGGATATGGTGCATTTGCAAGAAAGCGTTAGATTCATCTGCGGGTGTGTGCATCCATGATAGTTTAGTGTAAATACATCTCTGGTTTTTGCCGTTGTTTTTTAGGTACGAAATTCATTTTCGCGTCATTATTTCTAATGCAAATCTTAGTACGTAATCTAGCAGATTTTAAATAGAGAATTATTGTTATTCTATCTGAAGTACAATCATCTATATATGTCCAAAGAAAATTATTGGGTGCCAAAACATTGCCTTCTCGTGTCTTTGTAAATGCATCATTTTAGCCAGTATCTGTTTTAATGAGGACATATGCTTAGATAGTATTATAATATTTGTTTCCAATCGTGTAATAATAGCCAAAATGCCTAGGAGAAATCTAACTATGAATAATTGTTGGCCTCGTCGAGTATATTTTGCAGACTCCGCAACGATTCTACAAATAGTCAAAAATCTTAGGAAGTTGTTAATTCGATTTCTCGGAAATCCGTTTTGATTTTTAAAGAATTCCTTCACTTATTTCGATGCGACTTGATAATGGCTTGACGTTATATACCTTTGCATATATGAAAATGAAGTTTTGCCCCTTGTAGTTCTGATTGATTCCGGTAGTTCACATCTTCGGAAAGGTGAGGATGCTGCCTTTCGTTCCTTTCCGTTGGGGTTTGTTTTATTCACTGTATTACATACCTCATATTCAATGTCCTTGTCAATCGCTACATTCAGGGTGGATTTCGACGTGGTCTGGAAAGTTGTAGCCATTTTCAACCTTGCTAAGATAAAAAGAATTATACTATAAAAGACAACAATTCACAAGCCAAGATAACATAATCGGAAAATCTGGAACAAAAAGATTTAAATTCATGTTTTTCAAATATTGTAAAAGCCAAATTCATTACATTGATAATCAATTATGAATCATTATGTGATACACTGACGGGGTAAAAATTAATTTACGTAGTAGGTGGATCAAATAAATAATATAAAAACATATATATAGAAAATAATAAAATCAAAATATCTCTCTTTTACATAATTTCTACAAATGCTTATGAAAATTGTAATGAATAAATTCATATCTAGTGGATAAGATGTATATATGTTTTGAATTTTTATCTCGATTTTCATTCACGTCCGAAAATTAAGGTAAACAGGAATTTTGCCACGGTATTTTTAAAGAATGTAAACTCTTTGAACTGAATAATTATGATATTTGAACTGTTGTCCTCATCTTTATTGTTGTATAAACACAACGTTTCGGGCCTCTGTAACCTCAGGCTTTTTTAGGTGTTTCTTTTTTATTTATTTATTTAATACCTGAAAATAAGACATCTTCTGACGATACGCAATGAAATTCCAAGCAGTTTCGGCAGCTTTATCGTACTTGCTCACTATGGGGTCTCCTAGCATCATAATCTCCGTCCAAATTATGATTAGATTAGAGAAAAATCACTATTCAAAAAGAATTGGAAATTTCGAAATATCGTAAACCTGTTATACTTTACCTAACCCCTAATATGACCAGAACATATAATGAGAAGTCCAAAAATGCAAACAATTGCAATCTAATTTCCCTCAGGCTAAGAAAACAGTCCAATATCATAATTCTTCATATTCAGCCTCACTCATGGAATGCGCATAAATAATCTTTGACAAACAATCTTCAAAATTATGTAATAACAGAAATAATGACTATATCATTGTTGTAAAATAATGTTCTCATACAAATTATATAGTTAGGTAACAATAAGTCTGTAGTTAATATAAAATAAACTATATATTAAGTCAATAGATATGGGCCATGTATTTATTAAACCCTTGTTAAATACAAACTATGTGTGACCTCTTTTTAACGTTGCATATTCTGAGTATAAGTATAATTCAAGGGCTTGTTCGACGAATGTAATTAATGATTTTGCAATAATTCAATACTCAATGGATAACGTAAACGTCATTTCCTGGGGATATTGTGACATTATGTACGACAGAAACCGAATATTATATATATAATATAATTTATTATATATATATATATATTACAAACACAAAACACAACACCCCACACACACACAGACATATATATATATATAAAATATATATAAATATTCTTCATTCTTGGCAAGTTCAGTCCTCGAAACTATGAATACGTTTTTTGTGTGCCTCCTGGAAGCTGCAAGTGCTTACTGTGACATGTGTTATATATATATGGTTTGAAGAAATACGGGAAAGTGTGATATGAAACAACAATTTTGTGAATAAAATTATTCAAGTGCACTTTCCACAATATCAAAATAACCCCGAACCTGTCCTCTTTTACTCTCCCCGCATTCCTTATCCAATTAACTTTAAACATACAAAAGCGGATAATAAATGCATTTATAGTTATCATAATAATTGAAATCATTTTCAAACAAAAATATCCCCGGTCCCTGATAGACATCAGACTTCAACAAATTTGAACACACACTCCAAATATTAAGATTCTCTTCTAGTCAACCGACTGACCCCATAGAAAAATAAAAATAACCAATTACTTACACACCCAACCACCCCGACTTATCCTAACCCCCACTCTTAGTTACCCTTTTCACTATTAGAAAGCAGAATGTACAAGTAGTTATGTCAATTAACGCTGATATATCAATTGAATTCAAGTTGTCTTGTGTTGTTATAATCCAACATTTTCCTCTATTCTTAACACCACATATTATCGGATCATCAAATCCTCCTCCTCATATTATATATATATATATATATTACTATAATATATTTATATATTATTATATATATAATTATATAGTGGTGTGTGTGTGTGGGTGTGTGGTGCTCGTGTCTTTGTCTGTGTCTGTGTGTGTGTGTGTTAGAGATGTCATTATGATGACCTAACCAACGACAGCAATTCGGCAAACATCTGTGCGGACGTGCGGAACACTTGACAGCCTGTTTCGACTTATATTAGGTCTCATCACAAGTATAGGTGCTCTAACCCCCCGATCAGAGATACGACTGTGGTCACTGGTTGATTTCTGTCGGGAGGAATCACAGTAATCATTGCTGGTAAAGAACCTGATAAAGGTTGAAACAGCTGTCAGGTGTTCCACATCGTCGCCGCGAATTCACCGAAATTTTCTTGTTTTTTTAAGTTTTTAAGGGGTTACAAAAGTGCCCATGATATTTTGTCATCTCCACTGTTTTCCGCCAGGTGTCGATTGTGCCCCCACCGCTGAAAATAGTCGAGTTCTGTTTAAAGGTCGTACCAGATTCCATATTAAGAATATTTTCATCTTGAGTAATTACAGAAGAACCAGATTATTGGTACCATCCTGGGAACATTCGACACTCGTTAACAATCGCTGATAATCTAGCTATCTAGACTTTAACATTACGTAAGGTCGCCATTAATTTCCATTCCAAATTGTATTGGATTTACCAAGGGGAACTTAAATACATCAGCAATAATCAATAAATATTTACAGAGTTGCTTCCCCTTTCTCATTTTATAACTAATACATTATAAATACCCAACGCAATATAATTTTTTCATTTCTATCCCACTTCTGCAAATGGTATTGAATAATAATGAATATAAAATAATAATATAATAAATGAAAATTCTTAATATGGAATCCATAGTACCGACCCTAAACAAACGTCTCATGTACTATGCGAATGTAAGCAAACATCACAACGGGAGACAAACTAGACACGACTGGGTGGAAGTGATCAACTGGGAATTCATGCAAAAAAATTACATTTTGACCATACAACAAAATGTATATAAGTGCATAAACCAGAATCGTTCTTGGAGAACGAAACATCACAACAATTCTCTTGGACTTTGAAAAAAACGGATCAACCTTACCCAGCAAGAAGCCCAGGCCTAGTGTTGATATAACACAAAAAGAAAGAACTTGTCAACTGGTGGATTTTGCAGTTCCAGCAGATCACCGGGTGAAGCTAAAGAAAAGGAAAAAAATGGACCAAATATCTGGACTGCCAGAGAACGAAAAATTATGGAAATTGAAAGTTAAAGTGATTACCAATTGTAGCTGGGTGCACTGTGGAGGTCCCAAAGGATTGGAAAAGGGTTGGACAGTGGAATCACAGGAAGGATTGAAACCATCAGAACTCTGCACTACTGCAATCTGCCACGAATAGCTCAGAAAGTCATGCAGACCCGAGAGAATTTGCTATCACTCTCAATCCCAGTGAAGACCATCAGTAAGCAGTTGTGAAAAACTCTAGAGTAATAATAGATTGAATCTATTTCAATTGCGTAAATATAATGTAATTAAGAACTGAAGTGTTAAGCAAAAACTTATAAATATAATAAAGTAACAAGTGTGGCGTAATGTGGGTGACAAAAAGAAAAAAAGTTAATTACATCAACGTGAATGCAATAAACTGGACCAATAGGAATGCAATATTTAGATATTGATAGAGTGGAAATTGGGGAAAGAAACACAAAGTTGATCACTAAATTTAATATGTCCCATTCTTCTGGGACCAGATTTTTTTGTGTCCAAATATAAATTTGGTAGAATGGTCATATTTGATTTTTTGCACAATTCAAGTTATGCGTCGCTTGCAACTTCTTATTAATAGTTTGTAGGCATTAGTTTACCATATGTTGGGTTTTCCCTTTCTAAAGCCATGTCCCATCCTTTCATGGACAATCTCCCAATTTGTCGTTTGAAGATCCATTATAATTTTTTTCTTCCAATTTCCCTGTCTCCCCCATGGACCCTTGTTTGCCGTGGGTGCAACACCGGATGCTTAAAAGAGGAACCTCAGCTGGCTGACAGTCAGACATGCAAATACTCTGCTTTGGCTTTAGGCTAAAACGTGCGGTCGCATAAGTCCCCTCTGATCAATCGGCTCGTCTGTCAAGCCTGGCACCTATATAATGCCCCAACCGTAGCTCTTATGGCAAGCTGGCAACCCTTTCTTTATCAGATATGTGGCTAGAAGCAGTCGCAGAGGGTCTTCCTGCTCTTGTTGAATGCAGTTGACTCTATCTGTAGTTGAGGTTTCCAGTTCTGGGAGGTTTGGGGAATGTGGAGGTGCACCTTCATACACCATTGCTCCCAGGTGCACTCGGACCCGGAATTGGTATACCTGTTAGGGTCTCATCTGATCGGGTTAAATCGAGAAAATTGTTTATAAAATATGAGTATCCATTAATTCAAAACTGTGTGGTATTAAATGACCCATTAAAGTTGATATGCCGTAAAACAAAACAAAAACAACTAAATTCTGTTTTATTGCTTTTCTGCTCGGTTCCTATGTTGCAGCGCTGTCCATTTGGCTGCCGTAGATTAATCTTATTTGCTCTTTTTGGTGTATTCTTCGAATCCTTGGATGGGGCAATACTCAATCTCCTCCATTTGGCAAGGTCTCTTCTACTTTCCTTGCTTGATGCATATATGCCGTCTCTAATATCACTGCGGTGAAAAGGCCTTGCCGCATAGTCATAATTTTCTTGTCCATTGCCAATCTCTCTAGTTCTTCTTTGTCAATTTTAATAAAGCCCAGATATCTTATGGGGACTGCTAGGTATGTAATCCCTTGATGAGATTCCTGCTGCAGCGCTGGTTTCATGCATTTCCTTGTTTTCTTGGTGTATTCTTTTAAAAACTGCTTTGCTTCCATTCTCTGTTTGTTTGATGGTGTCATCTTCTAAAAATTCCAATGTTTGTAACTTTCCTTTGTTCAGTGATCTTACTTGTTCCTGATTTGGCAGGTGCATCCTTCCATTGTTTCTCTTTCCTCGTTTAATTCACACTAGTTACGGTACACTTTTTCAAATCCCCAATAAAATTAGTATGCCTGGCTGTAATTCTATGTCTGTACAAGGTTCCAGTTCTTTTTTAATTTTTGCAAGAAATATTATTAATTATTATATATATGTATTATTTATTATTATATTTATTATAGTTAGTTTTTCCAACAGATGTCGTAGCGTGGTTCACTGCAGGCTGAGGACAGGAGTCTCCTCAGGTCTCCAGGATTCTTGCTGGAGCTAGTCCGTGTGCTGTAGTTTAATGGTCTTGATTCTCTTGCTGATTTCCAATATAACAAACATTTTGGGGATCGTTCCAATGTAAACCAAATTACAATTGGTACGACCTCCACCTTCCATGTTCCAAAGTTCCTCAGTTCTCGTGGCAATGGTTGCTAAGGTCTATTTGTCTATCTAAGTCTTACTTTCACTTTCTTTTGTCATTTACTTGGTGTCGACCGGGAACGTGCAAACCACGAGATACAGGTTCTCTTCAGAACGAGAACCTTCATCTCGTGGATTTTGCCGTCCGGTCGACCACCCAGTAAAATGAATAGAAAGTTGAAAAGTAAGACCTTAGATAGATCAAATAGACCTGACGCTGCCAGAGAACTGAGAAACTTTGGAAACATGAAGGTGGAGGCGTACCAATTGCTAATTGGTGACATTGGAACGATCCCCAAAATAGTTTGTTAGTATTTGGAAATCAGAAAGAAGAAATCAAGACCATCTAAGACTTACAGCACTACGCTAGATATACTCAGTAGAGTCCCCTGGAGACCTGTAGGAGACTTCCTGTCCCTCAAGCCTGCAGTGGAACGCACCAGCTACGCATCTGTGAAAAACTAATAATAATAATAATAATAATAATAATAATAATAATAATAATGAATAATAATATTTTTGCAAAAATAAAAGAACTGGAAACCTTTGTACAAACAATATAGAAATATACAGCCAGGACATACTAATGTTTATTGGGGCTTGAAAAAGTGTACCGTACAGTGATGATTAAACGAGGAAAGAGAAACAAATGAAGAATACAACTGCCAAATCAGAACAAGTAAGATCACTTGCAACAAAAGGAAATTTACAAACTACATTGGCGATTTTAGATGTGGACAACCATCAAAACAACAGAGATGGAAGAAACAGTTTTTAAAAGAATACAGCCAAAAAACAAAAAAATGCATAGAAACAAGCGCTGCAGCAGGAACTCATCACAGGGATACATACCTAGACAGTCCCCCTTATAAGATACTCTGGCTATTATTAAAATTGACAAAAGAAGAACTTAGAGAGACTTGAGCAAAATGACAGAATATTAATACTATGCGCAAGGCCTTTCACCGAAGTGATAATAGGAGACAGGCTATAATTCAATCAGCAAGGAAAGTAGAAGAGACCTTTGCAACATCGTGATTGAAGTAATATGCCCAATCCAAGGAATTCGAAGAATGACACAAAAGGCCCAAATAACAGATTAATTCGGCAGCCAGGACAGCAGCTGCAACATATGGAAACAGCAGAAAAGCATAAAACACATTTAGTTTGTTTGTTTTGTTTTACGGCATATCAACTTTAATGGGTCATTTAATACCCACACAGTTTGAATACTAATGGAGTACTCAATATTTTTATTAAACACTATTTTTCTAATTTTAACCGCATAGCATGAGACCCTAGAGCAGGCTACCTACCATCCGGGTCCGAGGGACCTGGGAGCAATGGTGAATGAAAGGTAATATTAACGGGGAGGGGGAAGGGGGTAAGGGTGCACTCCACATTCCCCAAACCTCCAGAACTGGAACCTCACTCCAGATAGAGTTAACTTCATTCACAGAGCAGGAAGACCCTCTGCGACTGCTCTTAGCACATATTCTGATAAAAAGGGTTGCGCTTGCCATAAAGAGCACTACGTTGGGGCAATTATATAGTTTGCCAGGGCCTGACAAGACGACCGATTGATCAGAGGGGACTTATTCCACGCCCGTTATGCCTAAAAGGCCAAGCAGAGTTATTTGCATGTCATGGACTGCTCAGTCCAGCTGGGTTCCATCTTTAAGCATCACGGGTTGAACCCACGCCAACAAGTGGTCCATCTGGGGAGACAAAATTGGAGAAAAAACATTATATGGATTCTTCAAACGACAAATGGGAGATTGTCCATGAAAGGCATTACATGGTTAGAAAAGGAACCCCAACTATGGTAAACTAATGCTACAGAACTAATAAAAAGAAGTGCCAAAGCGACGCAGAACTTGGAAATTGCTGCAAAAATCAAAATATGACCATTCTATCCAAATGTATATATGGACACAAAAAATCAGTGCCCAGAGAATGGGACATAATAATTAGTGACAAACTTGGTTTCTTTCCCAATTCCACTCTATTCATATCTTATTGCATCCTATTGTCCAGTTTATTGCATTTCCACGTATGATTCATTAACTTTTTCTTTTTGTCCCACCTACGCACCACTGTTACTTTATTTATTTAAAGTTTTGCAATTAACACTTCAGTTCTTAATTACTTATTATTACTGCAATGAAAGATAGATTCAATATTATTTTTACTCAGAGTTTCAGAAAACTGCATTAGCTGATGGTCTTTCACGGAATCTGAGTGATAGGCAATTCTTCCTCGTGGTCTTTCATGACTCTTCGAGTATTCTGGCAAAGATTGCAGTAGTGCAGAGTTCTGAATGGTTTCAATCTTCCTGTGATTTCCAAAATGTCCAAACCTTTTTCCAATCCTTTTGGACCATTTCCAAGTGCACCAGCTACAATTGGTATCACTTTAACTTTCATGATACATAAATTTCAGTTCTCCTGGCAAGGTCCAGATATTTGTCCATTTTTTCCGCTTTTCCCTTTAGCTTCACCCTGTGATCTTCTGGAACTGCAAAATCCACCAGTTGACAAGTTCTTTCTTTTTTTGTTATCACACTAGGCATGGTCTCTTGCTGGGATAAGGATCCGTTTTTATTCAAAGTCCAAGAAATGTATGTGTTTCGTTCTAAGAACAATTCTGGTTTATGCATATACATTTTGTTGTATGGTTCAAACATGGTAATTTTTTGCATAATGTCCCAGTTATCACCTTCCCAACCCAGTCGTGTCTAGTTTTGTACTCCGTTGTGGAATAGTTTGGCTACATCGTCATAGTCATGGAGACTGTTGTTTAGGGTCGGTAACAGTATGGATTCCATATTAGATTTCATTATTATTATTATTTATTTATTATATTATTATTCAATACCATTGCCTATAAAAAAAAAAAAAAAAAAAGAAAAAAAAAAAAAAAAAAAAAAAAAAGACAAAAAAAAAAAAAAAAAATAAAAATAAGAACATTGGGTAGAAATGAGAAAAAATATTGCGTGTGGGTATTTTATTATTTTGTATAGTTATAACATGAGAAGGGAAGCAACTCTGTAAATATTTTATTGATTAATTGCTAGTATAAGTCCCTTGGATAATCCAATACAAATTTGGAAGAAATAATGCACCTACGTAATGTAATGGTAGATTAGCTAGATTTCAAGCGATTTTACGAGTTCGCAACTTTCACCATGTACCATCTATCTGTTTTTTTTGTAATTACTAAGATGCAAATTCTTAATAGTTGGGAATACATATGTACCGACCCTAACAACGTCGCCACTATTTCATGCGTGTGGGGGCGCACCAATGAACCTGCGAATTCAGTGGAGATGAAAAATTATATGGGCATTTGTACCCCCTTAAAAACTAAAAAAAAGAAATTCGTGAATATCGCGTGCGCGACGTGTGGAACACTGGACAGCTTGTTTCACAACCTTTATAGGTCTTCCAAGCAAGTATACTGTGATCTTCCTCCCGACTAGAAATCGAAACCAGTGACCACATCATCCTCTGTCGGGGGTAGAATCACTTATACTTGTGAGACCTAATATATAGGTCGAAACAGTGTCAAGTGTCCGCACGTCGCACACGATGTTTGCCGATTTGCATGTCTTGTTATTCAATCATAATGAACATCCTCTACACACACACACTACAGACACGAGACACGACACACACCACACACACACACACACACACACACAATATATATATATAATTAATATTATATAATATATTATATATATATATATATAATATATATTGAGTAGTGAAGGTTTAATAGATCCGATGAATAGTGGTTAAATAGAGGAAATGTGGATATAACAACACAGACAACTGAATTCATTGATATACTCGCTTTATTGACATAACTACTTGTACATTCTGCTTTTATAGTGATAAAGGTAAATAGGTGGGGGGTTAGGGAAAGTCGTGGAATTGTGTGTACAGTAAAATGGAATTTTTAATTTTTCTATGGGGTCAGTCTGACTAAGAGAATTTAATATTTGGAGTGTGGTTCAAATTTGTTGAAGTCTGATGTCTATCAGTAGACCGGGGATATTTTTGTTTGAAAAATATTCTATATTATTTATAAATATAAATGCATTATTATCCGCTTTGTATGTTTAAAAAGTTAATTGGGATAATAGGCGAATGCGCAGGGGGAGAGTAAAAGAGGACAGGTGGGTTTTTTTGTATGTGGAAAGTGCATGAATAAAATGTTATCCACAAGAATTGTTTGTTAATATCCACACTTCCTCTATTCTCACCATATATTGATTATAACCACAGTCACAGTAAGCACTGCATGCTTCAGGGCACACAAAAACGTATCGATAGTCTTTCGAGACTGAATTGCCAAATGAATTGAATGATATTTAAAATATATATATATTAATATATTATATAGTCTGGTGTGTGTGTGTGTGTGTGGTTTTGTGTGTATATAGTATATATATATATATAATATATATATATATATGTATTATATATTTATTATTATTCGGTTTCTGTCTTACATATGGTCACAATATCCCCAGGAATTACGTAACTTATCCATGAGTAATTGATTTTATTGTCAAATCATTAATCATCGAACAGCCCTATATTATATCTCAGAAATCAACGTTAAAGGGTCAACATTGTTTTAACAAGGTTTAATAAATCATTCCGTATATGACTTATAAATATAGTTTATTTTAAATTTAATAAGACCTTATTGTATCCTAGACAATATAAATTTTTATGAGACATTATTACAAACTGATATAGTCCACATTAATTCTTATACATTAAATTTGAAGATGTTTTGTCAAAGATATTTTTATGCGCACTTCATGAGATGAGGCTAATATGAATATATTGATATTTGGACTGTTATCTTAGCCGAGGAATTAGTATTGCAATTGTTTGCATTTTGTGAACCTTCTCATTATATGTTCTTGGTCTATTAGGTGGTTAGGTAAGTGATAACAGGTTTACGATCATTTCGAAATTTCATTTTTTGAATATGTGATTTTCTAATCTAATCATAATTTTGACGAAGATGTAAATATGCTTTGGAGAGCCCCTAAAGTGAGCAGTAAACGATAAAGCTCCGAAACTGCGTTTTAATTCATGCGTATCGTTCAGAAATTCTTATTTTTCAGGTAATTAAAATAAATAATAAAAAGAAACACCTAAAACAAAGCCTGAGGTTCAGGGCCTGAACGTAGCTGTTTATACACAATAAGATGAGGCAAAACCCCAAAACAGTTTCAAAATATCATAATTTTCAGATTCAAGTATTTACATCTTTCAAAAAATACCGGGTGGCAAATCTCCCTTTTACCAATTTTGGACGTGAAATGAAATTCGAGATAAAAATTCATAACATATATACATCTTATCACTAGATATGAATTATTCATTCATTTTCAAAGATTTGTAGAATTTATGTAAAAGAGAGAAATATTGATTTTATTTATTTTTAAATATTATATGTTTTATATTACTTTATTTGATCACCTCTAAACTAATTATTTAGCACCGTCCAGTGGTTCAATATGATCATATGATTAATCTAATGTATGAATTTGCGCTTTTACAATTTAAAAACATGAATTTAAATCCTTTTTGTCTCCCAGATTTCGATTATTTATCCTTGTCTGTGGAATTGGTTGTCTTTATAGTGATATATCTTTAATCTTACGCAAGGTGAAATGGCTACAAAACTTCAACCACGTCGAAATCCCCCCTGAAGTATGGTGACAAGGACATTTTGATATAGGTATTAATACAGTAATAACAAAACCCAACGGAAAGTATTTTTTTTGTTTTGATGGACGAAAGGCAGCACTCCCTTTCCGCAAGGAATTGAACTCGGATCAAATAAAGAACTACAGGGTCACTAACACTTATTGTCATAGTATGCCTAAATAATACGTCAAGCATTTCAAAATCAGCATCCGAAATAACGTGAAGGAATTCTTTAAAAAAATCAAACGGATTTTACGAGAATCGATAACAATCTTCTAAGATTTTGACTATTTGAGAATCGTTCAGAGTAACGCAAATAATCGAGCAAACATTACATATACGATTTCTCAGGCAATTGGCTTATACACATTGGAAAAAATATTATAAATACTTCTAGCATATGTTCCTCATAAAAACAGTTACTGCTAAAATACTGCTTACAACAGACCACGAAAGCAATGTTTTGAGCACCCAATAATTTCTTTGAACATTATAGTATGATTGTCTCAAGATCAATGGAAAACATATCTCTATTTAAAATCTGCTAGATTAGTACTATGAATTTTGCAGCCTTAGATCTAAATGACGGATAAATGATTTCGACTACAACCCAGCTAAACCAGATGATATTTAACTAAAAACTACATGCGATCACAGCACCCGCAGAATGATCTACGCTTCTTGCAAATGCGACCTATCCAACCAATCTTGCGTGTAACTTAGTGCAGGGACCACTGGCATGATTCTATACGTGAACTCAGATGAAACTCAGTTCAGTTCTTGGAACAAAATTGAGCAATCCCCTGTAACTCCTGAAATTAGTAGACTAGTTAACATACCTTGGGTAGAACCTATAATATCTGCATAATGTGATATCAATAGACGGTAAAGGAGCATAGACTGTTTATTGCATTTACTGTACATATGAAGTATATACATCTCTCTTAATAACTAAAGCGGAGCTTTCTCCAATTTGTAGCTCTATCAGATAACACTGTATGGCAGTATCTCTTGGGAATCGTTGAGAAAATTGCTTGGGGAAAAAATAGATGGGAACTACCCAGGATGCTGCACCCCGTTTTGTAACAAAATCTTGGAAAGCAAGCACCCAAAAAATAGCACTATACTGCCACTTCTTCCATCAGCACAAATCATCGCAAAATGATACAACAAGACAATGATGGTAATACTGTAGATAAGAGAGCACAGACTCATAAGTGAACGGTTCCCCTGTATAAACAAAACCATATTTGGTCCGTCTAGCAGAGATTGCACATAAGTGCGTGTTGAAATTAGATGCTAGTGTGAGGAGCTGCAAGAGCGATGATTAATTGGACAGAGAGCGGAAATCATGGGAATTCGTGCCATGTCTGCACGTTGTAATGATGACACTATATATATATATGTTATTATATATATATTATTATAAATATTATGTGTGTGTGTGTGTGTGTGTGTTGTGTGTGTGTATTGTGTGTATGTGTGTGTGTGTGTGGCGTGCGTGAATTTGTGTGTGTGTGTGTGGGTGTGCAGAAAACAATGGAAAAGTGAATCCGAACAGTATGTAATATGTAAAAAATGAAAAAACCACAAAGTTTCATAACGAATAGCTAATGTAAATCACCCTCTACACATTTATCACCTAGGTATAAAAAGGGGATGACGTTACTCAATAAACTCCACAGATCATTTATTCTATTAATACACTTACACTAATAATCTACCATACCACACAACCCCACACACCCTCACTTAGCACACATCAGACGCACTGATGCTTATTAAATATTATGACGCCTCCCACTAATCAACCCTAGGTTGAGCACTGAGGGGGAGGATTTCGCTGACCCTAAACATAACCAACACTCTCTCTAAAGAATGTACACTCTGTGACGGCCTTTTACACCACATTATGTTAAACAGTTAAAAACCATCCACTCCTACTATAAGTCGCCTCATGAGCCGAAAAGACGAATTTCAATCACTATATCACATCACTAGGAGACCTATATAAGTCATATGTGTCCTATATATATATATATATAAATATATATTTATAAAAATAATATCAAACTAAGAGCTTAAGTGCCGTACTACAATTTTTACTGCTAAATTGTTAGTAATTAAATAGGTTATACATATTAGTGGTGTGCCACATTATAATATTGAATGGAATAATTATTTATGACCAAGCTAATGAATAACGAATCGCAGAAAATAATCCAAGAAAGGTGCTGACATCATAACCAACCACACCAACCAACCACCACCACCAAGCACCCAACAAATGAATGAACGACACTGTTTTATGATCATTAATAAATCAATTATATAAATTCAAATTATTAGAATTGGACATCGGAACAAGCTCTTAATTATTATAAACAGTTACTTCCCTTGATTTCTCAATACTGATATTTATCTGATTAATAAGTGTAAACGTAAAGTGTGAAGGATGTAGAAATTATTCCTGTTTGATTCTATGTTGTTATCTTTCCTTTTCTTGAATTACTCAACATTCATTCATTCTAATATCATTTTTTGTGAAGCAACATCAAAATAATGCACAAATATTTATAACTTCCTTTTTACTTTCACATACCACAAACGGCACACATATCGCACATACCACATTTATAAATCCGACTAGCTACCACACCCATACATACACACACAAATCAATATTATTATATATATTATATATTATATATATATTAATATATATATATTGGGTGTGTGAAATATAACACGGTAGATTGGTGTTATATATTAGAGGTCAATATCCAATGATTATTCATATACGACATTTGAAAATCTATCATTAAATCGAAAACCGCCAGTTTCAAGCTAATCTTTTAGGCGTAATAATGTTTTTTTTTGTTTTTGAAATTCACTCCTTCCATTTCCTCCTCCTCCCTATCCGTTTTGTTAGTTTTACTTCGGAAATCACTATGTCTATTACCTCCTACTCCACTATTCTCTCTTGGCACTATTCAGAGTGTCAACTTTCCCATTCTGCCGTACCTACTTTATTATCAATGGTGCATTTTTTGCATTCGTTTATTAGAGATTAACGATTTTTTCATCTCTCGCTCTCTCCTCTCCCCCTCGTCCCTCCCCTATCTCTCAGTCGTCTCTCTCTCAGTCTCTCTGTGTGTGTAGTGTGTCTCTCTCTCCCTCCCTCGTGTGTTCCTTTACTCTGGACCCATGCGTTTTTTTTTTTTTTTTTTTTTTTTTTTTGGTTTTTTTTTTTTTTTTTTTTTTTTTTTTTTTTTTTTTTTTTTTTTTTTTTTTTTTTTTTTTTTTTTTTTTTTTTTTTTTTTTTTTTTTTTTTTTTTTTTTTTTTTTTTTTTTTTTTTTTTTTTTTTTTTTTTTTTTCACTTTTTGTCAATTTCCGCCCATCTCTCTCTCTGCTGTGTCTCTCTTCATCTGGGCAACTCGCCTTTTTTTTTTCTCTTTTCCTTTTCCTCTTCCTTCCTTCATCATCCTCCTTGTCTTTCTCCTTTCTCATAATTATTTTTTCTTCTTCTCTCACGGTTCCTCTCTGCCTCTCTTCTCCCTCTCCTCTCCTCTCCCCCTATCTCTCCTCCCTCTCCCTCTCCCCTATCTCTCTCTCTACCATCTGTCTCTCCTCGTCTCTCCCCTATCCCCCCCCCCCCCCTTATCTCTCTCCTCTCTCTCTCCTATTCTCTCTCTCGTCCTGCCTCCCCCCTATCTCCTCTCTCTAACCTCCCTCTCTCTCTCCCTCTCCTCTCCCATATCTCTCTCTCAGCCTCTCTCTCTCCCTCTTCCCTCTCTTCCCTCTCCCTCTCCTCCTATCTCTCTCCCTCTCCCCTATCTCGTCTCCTCCCCCTCTCTTCTCTCTCCTCTCTCCACATAACTATACTTGTTGATTCTGTTTGCATATTATACTGACGCCTTTCGGATTTTAACTGGGGTATGATCTCCAAAACCCGTCTCAGTATTCTAGCCAAATATATTTGGGATGGTTTCGTATCTTCTGATGTTCCAATTCAACTCTAGCTTTGTTTTCAACCCGTTGAGGAACCATTTCAAATATCTAACTACAATTGTTATCACGCTTCACCTTCATGTTCAATTTTTCAACTTCCTGACAAGATCCAAGTATAATCTATCTTTTCGTTCTTTTATTTCATTCTGTGGCCTGCCTAAGACGAAAAAATCTACTAGATTACCAATAATTTTTTCTTAATAAATTAACAACTGGTTTGGTTTTTTGGTAGGGATTAGGTGATCAGTTTTCTCAAAGTCCAGAGTGATTTTGCATCTTATCATTGAGATTCTTCTGTGATTGTGCTATATCCTTTGGTAGCATGGTCAATACTTTTATCTGTTTGCACAATTCCCATTAGTCGAGCCTAGTCGTGTCCCCTTTGGGCAAATTTGCAGCATTTCCTTATTAAGGATTAATCATTTCCTCTCTGTCTCCAAACATCAACCTACTCATCATACTTTTTTTCACTAGCGCTAGTCCGAAGGAGATTGTTTTTTTGCCACATCTACATCACTCCTTACTTACTCGCACAGATCCTGAGTGGCGGTGGGCCGGTATCAAACTAGGAAACTCATGTTTTAGCCAGTACACACGACACCTGTCTACGACTGAGATAACCCGGAGATAAATTAGGATCATATCTATTTAATAATATGCATATTCCACAACTACAACATCATAGATCTAATGACAAAAAGTTCGGTAATTTTTAAGTAAATTCTATCCTGTATTTCACTGGTTAGCTACGAACCTAGTCAGGATTTTAAGAAACTAGCAAATATATAATATAAATATATAATATAATAATAATTATATTAATATATATAGTATAATATAATATATATATATATAATAAAGATTTTTTAAGGCAATTTACAATGCAATATGGTTGAAAAATTATATTTATTTAAATTTTTTTTTTTGAATTCTGTTGTTTTAAGAAAGTTGAACAGCACCAAAATACCATTTAACATCACGGAAATTAACCGAAAAGAAAAAAAAATCAAATATACGCGTTTCTTCAAAACTTCTTAAATCAACAGATGTTACACCATGCCGTGGGATAATTATTAAAAAACACCTAGTAATTTCAATAACTGATTGGATTGAATTTTAATTCCGAAATATTTGAGAATTAAAAAAAAAAAAGTTAAATAAAGATAATTTTCAACACATATTGCCATATGTAAATGCCTTCACAAAAATCTTTTATATTACACATACACACAATGCTTCAAAGGCATTACTATAAAAAAAACTATTATATATATTATATATATATATATATTGCATTTTATTTCATATATATATTATATACTTATATATATATATTGTGATTCACATAAACTCATGTTTTCGCTCTTTAACGGTCTTCAGTGTCACTAGACAAGGCAGGGTGCTTCAGGCTAGATTCAAAACTCGACTTAATTGTATCAGTCATACATCTTACCAGGTGGCATCTACACAACCTACGTTTTGAAATGAATTTTTACTGTTATAACCCACTAGGCTACTTAGCGGCTGCTCTGTCCGTTAAGAAGAGTATATTTTTTTCTCAATATATATATATATATAATTATATATATTATATAATTATATAATATATATATTATATATATACGTCTTCAGACATGAGGTCTATACATCATATACATTCAAAACGTAAATATTACAATAGTTTACTAGAGATAGAATATCATGATTACCAGAAATGGATGGATTTTATTTTGCTAACTTCGTGGAAAAAAAAAACTCCATCAATATTCTTCAAGGGATGTCGAGGAATGATCCTCAATCGCCGTTGGTTTAAAATCACTAAACAGTTATAGATAAAATCCAACGAGGATGAAGTGTATCCACATTTAATAGCCAATCCATGCACAAACAATCACCTCATGCCACAATGATCAGTTATGAAACGGACATCGCCACATTATCTTCCCTATTTTAGTACACATGGGTAAGCACCACGTCCTGGATATTTAGGCCAATACATAATGCTCAGATTACGGCAAAGACGAAAATATGAAAATATTTTTTCATATTTCCCATAAAGAAACTGTGAACTAGCCGAGTTACTCTCTTGAGAATAACCCAAAAACTCAAAGGAATATCTAGAAACATATCAATAAACAAGAAATGGATAAACAGCGTAATTGAACTGCGAACCTATTACTCTCCTTTGAAGTGGTATCTATCGATTACAAAAATCGTTCTCAGTTAAATTTTACGACTGAATCAACACAACAATAAGCAAAATCAGTAAATCTGCACGGTTGACTGGTGCTCACTCGACCAATAAGTGATATAAGCAATCACAATTCGCGTCACTGTAGGAAACAAGTTTAATAGTCTTTCAAAAGATATGAGCGGGATATACACCAATGACAAATGTGAAAAACTGTGCAGTGTCCACTAAGGAATCAGCCGCCAAAAATAAATTCAGTTTCATGGGAGACAAAAGTATTCGAGAAAAACAAATAATAAACAAGTATCTCAAATGATAAAACCAAACCAACAAACAACAATGTCGGAAAAAATCTTTAAACATCCAGAATTAGAAGCAAAGTAAAAACTGTGGACAAAAAGAACATTCTACAATACACTGAGGCCAAATAAATAAAATCAGAAATTCGGTAGAAATAAAGGACAATCCCAAATTAGCATAGCAGACAGTAAAGAAGTTTGTGTTAGGAGAATCAACTCGAGAACAAAGCCAAAAGCTGCCAGTCAAGAGATAACATCTGAATGAAAGAAAACTTCAAGAACTACTTGGTCCACTCCTAATTTACAGAAAATAATACCCAATAAATTGTTAATGACTAACAAGTAGTTGCAAATTCCTCCCGCTAAATGCATTACACATGCAAATATATAATGTTAAATTTTGAAATCTCGAATATTTACATTTACAAATTGCGTCTTTTTTGACCTTCCTATTTTTTAAATCAAATACTTTAACTTTGCCCTCTGATATTTTCTTTTCCACGGACCCTAGAAACAAAAAAAAACCACTTGTTGACTTCCAGTGTTTCTATTTTGAGTGCAAAATTTAAAGATAAGATTTACCTACTTTGATTTGAAAAACAAAACAGCATTATAGTGTAAAATTTATCTAAAAAACCGGTTCATATTTTTGTTTTCAGCTGTTCGACCGAAAATACGGTTTTAACTCGCCTGTAAAAAATAATTCAATGATGAAACCGATAAAGTTACATAATTAAGAACCTTGACTCTATTTCTGTCCAACCATATAAAATGCTTTTAAATTTCATTTTATTATATCGGGCCACAGTATAGACCTGATATTATTAGAGCGTTTTAACCAAAGAAATTTTTGAAACCACTGGCCTATAACTCAGGTCAATTCTATATAATTATACTAATTCATATTCGTAATGACCTGGTTTAGTGATATGGTGGTAGTTGATATTTTATGAAACATTCTGAATCATCAAATATATTTTTCGTTAAAGTAGATACTTTATGAGCATGCTTTTAGTGCAATTAATGTCCTTGTTGAGTCACCTCCTATTTAAAATCATTTTTATAATTAATTCCAATATAATTAACAATTGATTCCCTTGAGAAATTACAATGATAATTGAAAAATTCTCACTAAAATTTTACTCGTGAAAATGTAAGGGAATCTGTCAATATTACATGCCTTATACAAAAGGTAGTCAAAACCTTTTAAATATTTTTGTTAAAGTGAAGCACAAATCCGCAGCTTTAGGATGCTTTTTGCTCAAGTCGTAACTGTAAGATACTGAGAGCGACTCTATTAGTGTCACAAACAAACTCTTCGTATATACAGTTCTTGCATCTCGAGTAAATTCTTGAAATATCTGGTAATTTTACTAAGATCAACTTAACCATCATCTTTTACCCACAAGTAAATGGTTTGTAGTGGCTCCCACTGTGTTTTGGTTCAGTAAAAAAAAAAATCGTAAAGTTTAAAGTTTCCAAATTAGGGTACGTTTTGCCCTTTTATTGTTGGCTTTTATATTACACACTGAGAAGAAGCATGACAACCTCACAATGCCTGCCTCATGTGAGAAACGCGCCGCAAAAAAAAAAAAAAAAAAAAAATCAGAATATCCTAAAACTTTTTTCTCACCCTAGATATATATATATATATATATATATATATATATATATATATATATATATTATTCAAGAAAATGAAAAAACACAGTTTAAATGTGTTATGTGAGTTTATTGGCCGACGCTGCAGTGTTTCGATCTATTAAATAGATCATCTTCAGGACATAAGATAAGAAATTATATATCACAGAATTATGAGAAAAAGTGAGTGGTAATCCTTCTTATTCAGTCTGTTTAAAAATTTTCTGAGTTTGAAAAAAAGGAGACGGTTTTGAAATATGACATCAAATATTCTATTTTAAGGTGTGAGTATGTAGCGCTGTTAGTGGTGTATTGAAGGAAACCATTGTGCATTTTTTAGGTATGTGGTAGTGTGTGTGTGTGTATAAATTTTTTTCTGTAGCGATAAACGACAGCGGAAGTGAAAACTCAAGGTTGTGTGTGTGTTCAATATGACTTGTGTGAGCTAGAACTGCTAGGAAGGAGGAGGAATAAATAACAAAGGCTTAAAAAATAGTGATGACCCAAAAGAGGAGAGCGATGGTTTGACCGTAGCGTGACCCGAACGAAGAATTGAGGGGAAGCGGAAGTCGGTGTTGACCGGAAGTCGGTGTTGACGGAAGTCACGTGGTGACGGGGGAAGAAGAAAGGGTTCGTCCTCTTTTGCCGTGCGTCCGTCGTGGACAGACCTGATTAGAGCCCAGTAATCTAGTAGTGTTCTCTCTCTCTCGTTCTCTCTGCCTCCCCTCCTCCCTGTAGAAGCCACTAGACGAGCACGTTAATAAAGGCTGGGAGTTGTGACGACATGTTTCTCGTGTTTGATTTTTTATCGGATTTTAGTACCGTGAGTATTGCAACGTAACATATATCGTTTTTTGCCCGTTGACCTCGGAGTTCAGACACGGACTCATAAGGAACCAGTTTACACGACGCAACGAAGGGATACGAAAAAAAAAAGACATCGGCGTAATTGTAACAGAAACTAACGTAAACGAAAGAAAGAGCGAGTCAAACAAACAAAGAAAAAGGACCCACGTGTGACGAAAAAAAAGGGATGACCTGTTGAGAAACGAGAGAGAAAGAAAAAAAAAAAACAGAAGTAAAAGAAAAAGAAAGAAAAACAAACAACAGCGGCATTTGAAGAGAAAAAAGGGCTTAAAAAGAAAACAAAGAAAAAGACCCACCTTGAAAAAAAGAAAGGGAGCAACCTTTTAAAATCTTATTAAAGGAGATGAACGACAACAACGAGTCAACAGACAATTGAGAACTTAAAAAAAAACGACCCACGTGTGAAGAAAACAAAAAGAATTAAAAAAAAAAAGGAGCCACGTGTGAAGAAAACAAAAAGATTTAAAGAAGAAGAAAAGGACTTATAAAAAAGAAGGAGAAACCCACGTGGAGAAAAAAAAATATACGTCCACGTGTGAATTTAAAAAAAAAAAGAAGAAAAGACGGAATTAATGAACATTAAAAAAAAAAAAAGAACTTTTAAAAAAAGGAAAAATATACGTAGAAGTGACAAGGTAGGTGATAATTTTTTTTCTCTTGTTCTACAGTTGTGTATTTTTTTTCTTCACTAGTTATTGTATCATTAATATTAGTATAATCTTCTATTATTCTGTGACTGAAATTGTTTATGCGAAATGGAGTCTCAGACTATTAAAGAGTTTTCAGAATCTCACCGCAGGCTTGGTTGATGCATTAAATTCTGTAACGAGTGCCTTAAAAAGTGTTGAAAAGGGGTTGGATAGGCCTATCAAAGAACTCTTTAGAGGATAGATTAAGAACAAGTAACAATAGAAAAAAATTTAACAAGAGAGTAGAAACGTACTACAGTGAGGAATTGCAATGTGCATCCTCAGATAGGTAATAGAGACCAGACTGGACGTTGTTGGGGGTGTAATAGCAAGTATCACCTCATTAGAAATTGTCCCGTAAAAATTAATAAAAAGGATGGCACCTACCCCTAAAAGCACATCCGAACAAATTAAAAATAGAGACAAGCATGGGATAGCCCTCAAAAATCAGCACACACGCTTTGTCTAATAAATGGCAAAACTAAGGAGGGCACACAAGTCCATTCTACGACCTCGAAAATATCTCAGAAAATAAGGATAAATACACAGCTATTAAGAGAGAAAACTCCGATAAGGATACTAATACTTCACATAGTGATGTGGATACCGAGGGTACAAATCACACGGTGAAGGTGATAGGACAATGAACAACTATGTCCCAATAGAAAAAAGAAAAAGAAAGAGAAATTGAACAGACAGGTGGACGTTAATAATAATAAAAATAATTTTGAGAATGGCTAAAATGGAAAGCCACAAAATAACTCCAACAGTGAATAGCATCACAAAAGATTCCCCTAAAACAGTAAGGGCTAAAATAAAACCACACCGTCAGATAGTACTACAGAGAAATAAAGAATATGTTCCCCTAATGGAAAGGAAAATAGCTATGCTTAGAGTTGCAATGAAAGAAAGCATTAAAAACGCTGGGAGTACAAATGATTATGGTAGTAGCAGCGAGCTCACCCGGGTCAACCAGTGCTGCCCACAAGGAAACATGATACACCACCAAACAGCGACTATGAAGATAGCTTTAAAGGCCTGTGGTTCAAGTGTTTTTCACACAGCAGATACCTTCCAGAAAAACCTAGTTTTGGCGCTCGGAAATAAATTAGAGATAGATGAATGAAAAAAAAAAAAAAAAGAAAGAAAAAGGATGAGAAAAATGAGTAAATGAAAATACGAATTACACGGAATATGAGATGGAATAATGACGAAAAAAAAAAAAGATAAATAAATGAAAAACTGAAAGGGATTAAAATGAATAGATACAAAAAGAAAAGGAATAATAGAGAAAAGAATTATTGACCAGCTGAAGAAGGCGACGATAACGCCGTTGCTTGAAAAAAAAGCTATAAATCAGTATAGGTCTGCAATTGATAAGAATGAAAAATAAATGAGTAATTTTTTTTAAAAATTCAAATTGGAGAGAGTATTTCCAAAAAAAAAAAAAAAAATAAAAAAGAAAAAAGAAAAAATGAACAAATAAGTAGGTAAGGTCAGAGCACAATTGTGGAGCAAGGAGGAGAATATCACCTGCTTTAATGATTTTGTAAATGTTCTTTTTACTTTATATATGTATGTGTTTTTTGTATTATTGTAAAATTGAATGCTCGTGTGGCTCTATCGGAGAGAGGAAGGTCTATATCGGATAGAAGGAAAAAAAAAAAAAATCTAATGAATAATTACGCATATTCTTGAAAAAAAAAGAGATACTTTTGAAAATTTTTACGGGTAAAAATTTTAGAATGATGGTAAGGGAGGAATGTTGCAATATGACCTTGTGAGCTGAACTGCTAATTGGAAGGAGGAGGAATAAATAACAAAGGCTTAAAAAATAGTGATGACCCAAAAGAGGAGAGCGATGGTTTTGACCGTAGCGTGACCCCGAACGAAGAATTGAGGGCAAGCGGAAGTCGGGTGTTGACCGGACCGAAGTCACGTGTGACGTGGGGGAAGAAGAAAGGGTTCGTCCTCTTTTGCCGGCGTCCGTCGTGGGGACAGACCTCATTAGAGCCCAGTAATCTAGTAGTGCTCTCTCTCTCGTTCTCTCTGCCTCCCTTCCTCCCTGGTAGAAGCCACTAGACGAGCACGTTAATAAAGGCTGGAGTTGTGACGACATGTTTCTCGTGTTATGATTTTTTATCGGAGTTTTAGTACAGTATGCAACGTAAACAACATTACGTTTTAATTGAATATTTAATGAATTTTTTACTCATTAATTTTTTTATTTTAATATTGCAAAATTCATTTTAAAACCGTTGTTACGTTGCAATACTCACGTACTAAAACTCCGATAAAAAATCATAACACGAGAAACATGTCGTCACAACTCCCAGCCTTTATTAACGTGCTCGTCTAGTGGCTTCTACCAGGGAGGAGGGGAGGCAGAGAGAACGAGAGAGAGAGAGCACTACTAGATTACTGGCTCTAATGAGGTCTGTCCCCCACGACGGACGCCGGCAAAAAGAGACGAACCCTTTCTTCTTCCCCCGTCACCACGTGACTTCCGGTCAACACCGACTTCCGACTTCCGCTTGCCCCTCAATTCTTCGTTCGGGGTCACGCTACGGTCAAAACCATCGCTCTCCTCTTTTGGGTCATCACTATTTTTTAAGCCTTTGTTATTTATTCCTCCTCCTTCCATTAGCAGTTCTAGCTCACAAAGTCATATTGCAACATTCCTCCCTTACCATCATTCTAAAATTTTTACCCGTAAAAATTTTCAAAAGTATCTCTTTTTTTTTCAAGAATATGCGTAATTATTCATTAGATTTTTTTTTTTTTCCTTCTATCCGATATAGACCTTCCTCTCTCCGATAGAGCCACACGAGCATTCAATTTTACAATAATACAAAAAACACATACATATATAAAGTAAAAAGAACATTTACAAAATCATTAAAGCAGGTGATATTCTCCTCTTTGCTCCACAATTGTGCTCTGACCTTACCTACTTATTTGTTCATTTTTTTTTTTTTTCTTTTTTTTTTTTTTTTTTTTTTTGAAATACTCTCTCCAATTTGAATTTTTAAAAAAAAATTACTCATTTATTTTTCATTCTTATCAATTGCAGACCTATACTGATTTATAGCTTTTTTTTCAAGCAACGGCGTTATCGTCGCCTTCTTCAGCTGGTCAATAATTCTTTTCTCTATTATTCCTTTTCTTTTTGTATCTATTCATTTTAATCCCTTTCAGTTTTCATTTATTTATCTTTTTTTTTTTTTCGTCATTATTCCATCTCATATTCCGTGTAATTCGTATTTTCATTTACTCATTTTTCTCATCCTTTTTCTTTTCTTTTTTTTTTTTTTTTCATTCATCTATCTCTAATTTATTTCCGAGCGCCAAAACTAGGTTTTTCTGGAAGGTATCTGCTGTGTGAACAAACACTTGAACCACAGGCCTTTAAAGCTATCTTCATAGTCGCTGTTTGGTGGAGTATCATGTTTCCTTGTGGGCAGCACTGGTTGACCCCGGGTGAGCTCGCTGCTACTACCATAATCATTTGTACTCCCAGCGTTTTTAATGCTTTCTTCCATTGCAACTCTAAGCATAGCTATTTTCCTTTCCATTAGGGAACATATTCTTTTATTTCTCTGTAGTCACTATCTGACGGTGTGGTTTTACCTTAGCCCTTACTGTTTTAGGGAATCTTTTGTGATGCTATTCACTGTTGGAGTTATTTTGTGGCTTTCCATTTTAGCCATTACTCCAAAATTATTTTTATTATTATTAACGTCCACCTGTCTGTTCAATTTCTCTTTCTTTTCTTTTTCTATTGGGACATAGTTTCATTGTTCCTATCACCTTCACCCGTGTGATGCGTACCCTCGTATCCACATCACTATGTGAAGTATTAGTATACTTATCGGAGTTTTCTCTCTTAATAGCTGTGTATTTATCCTTATTTTCTGTGATATTTTCAGAGGTCGTAGAATGGACTTGTGTGCCCTCCTTAGTTTTGCCATTCATATTAGACAAAGCGTGGTGCTGATTTTTGAGGGCTATCCCATGCTTGTCTCTATTTTTAATTTGTTCGGATGTGCTTTTAGGGGTAGGTGCCATCCACTTTTTATTAATTTTTACGGGACAATTTCTAATGAGGTGATACTTGCTATTACACCCCCAACAACGTCCAGTCTGGTCTCTATTACCTATCTGAGGATGCACATTGCAATTCCTCACTGTAGGTACGTTTCTACTCTGCTTGTTAAATTTTTTCTATTGTTACTTGTTCTTAATCTATCCTCTAAAAGTTCTTTGATAGGCCCTATCCAACCCCTTTTCAACACTTTTTAAGCACTCGTTACAGAATTTAATGCATCAACCAAGCCTGCGGTGAGATTCTGTAAGAACTCTTTAATAGTCTGAGACTCCATTTCGCATAAACAATTTCAGTCACAGAATAATAGAAGACTTATACTAATATTAATGATATCAATAACCAGTGAAGAAAAAAATACACAACTGTAGAACAAGAGAAAAAAAAAATTATCACCTACCTTGTCACTTCTACGTATATTTTTCCTTTTTTTTTAAAAGTTCTTTTTTTTTTTTTAAATGTTCATTAATTCCGTC
Source organism: Doryteuthis pealeii (assembly GCA_023376005.1). Taxonomy (NCBI): domain Eukaryota; kingdom Metazoa; phylum Mollusca; class Cephalopoda; order Myopsida; family Loliginidae; genus Doryteuthis; species Doryteuthis pealeii. The sequence goes on from CM042145.1 coordinate 72,637,646, forward strand.
TTTTCTTTTTTTTTTTAAATTCACACGTGGACGTATATATTTTTCACGTGGGTTTCTCCTTCTTCTTTATAAGTCCTTTTTCTTCTTTAAATCTTTTTGTTTCTTCACACGTGCTCCTTTTTTTTTTAATTCTTTTTGTTTTCTTCACACGTGGGTCCGTTTTTTTTAAAGTTCTCAATTGTCTGTTGACTCGTTGTTGTCGTTCATCTCCTTTAATAAGATTAAAAGGTTGCTCCTTTTCTTTTTTCAAGGTGGGTCTTTTTCTTTGTTTTTCTTTTTTTTTTTAAGCCCTTTTTTCTCCTCAAATGCTCGATGTTGTTGTTTTTTCTTTCTTTTTCTTTTACTTCTCCTGTTTTTTTTCTTTTCTTTCTCTCTCGTTTCTCAACAGGTCACTCCCTTTTTTTTCGTCACACGTGGGTCCTTTTTCTTTGTTTTTGACTCGCTCTTTCTTTCGTTTACGTTAGTTTCTGTTACAATTACGGCCGATGTCTTTTTTTTTTCGTATCCCTTCGTTGCGTCGTGGTAAACTGGTTCCTTATGAGTCCGTGTCTGAACTCCGAGGTCAACGGGCACCAAAACGATATATGTTACGTTGCAATACTCACGGTACTAAAACTCCGATAAAAAATCATAACACGAGAAACATGTCGTCACAACTCCCAGCCTTTATTAACGTGCTCGTCTAGTGGCTTCTACCAGGGAGGAGGGGAGGCAGAGAGAACGAGAGAGAGAGGACACTACTAGATTACTGGGCTCTAATGAGGTCTGTCCCCCACGACGGACGCCGGCAAAAAGACGACGAACCCTTTCTTACTTCCCCCGCGTCACCACGTGACTTCCGGTCAACACCCGACTTCCGGTCAACACCCGACTTCCGCTTGCCCCTCAATTCTTCGTTCGGGGTCACGCTACGGTCAAAACCATCGCTCTCCTCTTTTGGGTCATCACTATTTTTTAAGCCTTTGTTATTTATTCCTCCTCCTTCCATTAGCAGTTCTAGCTCACACAAGTCATATTGCAACACACACACAACCTTGAGTTTTCACTTCCGCTGTCGTTTATCGCTACAGAAAAAAATTTATACACACACACACACTACCACATACCTAAAAAATGCACAATGTTTCCTTCAATACACACACTAACAGCGCGCTACATACTCACACCTTAAAATAGAATATTTGATGTCATATTTCAAAACCGTCTCCTTTTTTCAAACTTCAGAAAAATTTTTAAACAGACTGAATAAGAAGGATTACCACTCACTTTTTCTCATCATTCTGTGATATATAATTTCTTATCTTATGTCCTGAAGATGATCTATTTAATAGATCGAAACACTGCAGCGTCGGCCAATAAACTCACCACTTAACACATTTAAACTGTGTTTTTTCATTTTTCTTGATATATATATATATATATATATATATATATATATATATATATATATATACTAGGTGAGAAAAAAGTTTTAGGATATTCTGATTTTTTTTTTTTTTTTTTTTTTGCGGCGCGTTTCTCACATGAGGCAGGGCATTGTGAGGTTGTCCATTGCTTCTCTCAGTGTGTAATATAAAAGCCACACAACTAAAAGGGCAACGTACCCTAATTTGGAAACTTTAAACTTTACGATTTTTTTTTTTACTGAACCAAAACACAGTGGGAGCCACTACAAACCATTTACTGTGGGTAAAGATGATGGTTAAGTTGATCTTAGTAAAGTTACCAGATATTTCAAGAAATTTCACTCGAGATGCAAGAACTGTATATACGAAGAGTTGTTTGTGACACTAATAGAGTCGCTCTCAGTATCTTACAGTTACGACTTGAGCAAAAGCATCCTAAGCTGCGGATTTGTGCCTCACTTTACAAAAATATTTAAAAGGTTTTGACTCACCTTTGTATAAAAGGCAATGTAATATTGACAGATTCTCTCAACATTTTCACGAGTAAAATTTTAGTGAGAATTTTTCAATTAATCATTGTAATTTCTCAAGGGACATCAATGTTAATTATATTGGAATTAATTATAAAAATGATTTAAATAGGAGGTGACTCAACAAGGACATTAATTGCCACTAAAAGCATGCTCATAAAGTATCTACTTTAACGAAAAATATATTTAGATGATTCAGAATGTTTCATAAAATTATCAAAACTACCACTCATATCACTAACAACCCAGGTCAATTACGAATATGAATTAGTATAATTATATCAGAATTGACCTGAGTTATAAGGCAGTGGCTTTCAAAATTTCTTTGAGTTAAAACGCTCTAATATATCAGGGTCTATACTGTGGACCCGCATATAAATAAAAATGAAATTTAAAAAGATTTATATGGTTGGAAAGAGAATAGAGTAAGGTTCCTAATTATGTAACTTTTATCGGTTTTCATCAATTGAATTATTTTTTACAGCGAGTTAAAACCGTATTTTCGGTCGAACAGCTGAAAACAAAAATATGACCGGTTTTTTTTAGGATAAATTTTACACGCTGTTTTGTTTTTCAAAATCAAAGTAGGTAATCTTTATCTTTAAATTTTGCACTCAAATAGAAAACACCTGGAAGTACAAGTGGTTTTTTTTTTGTTTCTAGGGTCCGTGGAAAAAAAATATCAGAGGGCAAAGTTAAAGGTTATTTGATTAAAAAATAGGAAAGGTGCAAAAAAGACGCAATTTGTATGTAAAATTCGAGACTTTCAAAATCACATCTAATATTTGCACTGTGTAATGCCATTTAGCGGGAGGAATTTGCACTACTTGTTAGTCATTAACAATTTATTGGGTATTATTTTCTGTAAATTTAGGAGTGGTACCAAGTAGTTTCTTGAAGTTTTCTTTCCACTTCAGATGTCTATCTTCTTGACTGGCAGCTTTTGGCTTTGTTCTCGAGTTGATTCTCCTAACACAAACTTCATTTACTGTCTGCTATGCTAATTGGGATTGTCTTTATTCTACCGAATTTCTGATTTTATTTATTTGGCCTCAGGTGTATTGTAGATGTTCTTTTTTGTAAGTTTTACTTTGTTCTATCTGGATGTTTAAAGATTTTCCACATTGGTGTTTGTTGGGTTTGTTTTATCATCTTGAGATACTTGTTTATTATTTCGTTTTTCTCGAACTACTTTTGTCTCCCAGTGAACTGAACATTTATTTTTTGGCGGCTGATTCTTAGTGGACACTGACACAGTTTTCACATTTGTCATTTGGTGTATATCCCGCTCATATCTTTTGAAGACTATTAAACTTGTTTCCTACAGTGACCGAATTGTGATTGCTTATATCACTATTGGCGAGTGAGCACCAGTCATACCGTACAGATTTACTGATTTGCTTATTGTTTGTGTTGATTCAGTCGTAAATTTACTGAGACGATTTTGTAATCGATAGATACCACTTCAAAAGGAGAGTATAGTTCGCAGTTCATTACGCTGTTTATCCATTTCTTGTTTATTGATATGTTGTCTAGATATTCCTTTGAGTTATTTGGGTATTCTCAAGAGAGATAACTCGGCTAGTTCACAGTTTCTTTATGGGGAAATATGAAAAAAATATTTTCATATTTTCGTCTTTGCCTATCTGAGCATTATGTATTGCCTAAATATCAGGACGTGGTGCTTACCCATGTGTCTAAATAGGGAAGATAAATGTGGCGATGTCCGTTTCATAACTGACATTGTGGCATGAGGTGATTGTTGTGCATGGATTGCTATTAAATGTGATACACTTCATCCTCGGTTGGATTTTATCTATACTGTTTAGTGATTTTAAACCACGGCGATTGAGGATCATTCCTCGACATCTATGAAGATATTGATGGAGTTTTTTTTCCACGAAGTTAGCAAAATAAATCCATCCATTTCTGGTATCATGATATTCTATCTCTAGTAAACTATTGTAATATTTACGTTCTTGAATGTATATGATGTCTATAGACTCATCGTCTGAAGACGTATATATATATATATATATATAATATATATAATATATATATAATATATATATATATATGAGAAAAATATATCTTCTTAAACGGACAGAGCACGCCCTAGTAGCCTAGTGGGTTTATAACAGTAAAATTCCATTTCAAAACGTAGGTGTGTAGATGCCACCTTGGTAAGATGTATGACTGATAACAATTAAGTCGAGTTTTGAATCTAGCCTGAAGCACCCTGCCTTGTCTAGTGACACTGAAGACCTGTTAAAGAGCGAAACATGAGTTTATGTGAATGACAATATATATATATATATATATATATTATGAAATAAAATGCAATATATATATATATATATATATATATAAAGTTTTTTTTATAGTATCTTTGAAGCATTGTGTGTATGTGTAATATAAAGATTTTTGAAGGCAATTTACAATGCAATATGTGTTGAAAATTATATTTATTTAACTTTTTTTTTTTATTCTAAATATTTCGGAAATAAAATTCCATCATCAGTTATTGAAATTACTAGGTGTTTTTTATAAATTATCCCACGGCGATGGTGTAATCATCTGTTGATTTAGAAGTAGAAACGCCGTTATATTTTTTTCTTTTTCGGTTATTTCCGTGATGTTAAATCGGCTATTTCTGTGATGTTCAACTTCTTAAAACAACAGAATTAAAAAAAAAATTAAATAAAAATATAATTTTCAACACATATTGCATTGTAAATTGCCTTAAAAATCTTATTATATATATATATATATATATATATATATATATATATATATATATATATATATATATATATATATATATATATATATGTTTATCTGTAAATCTCTGACTAGTTCCGTAGCTAAACCAGTGAAATACAGATAGAATTACTTAAATACATTAGGTTTAAGCCTTTTTTGATTCCTCTATTATGGAATAATAAAGAAATACAATACTTAACGCAAGTGAAGAACATGCATAATTCTCAAAGTATGAAGAAAAAAGCTTTTTATTTTAAGATTTTAGCATATTCCTCACATTCAGAAAGGACAATTTAATACCATGGGAAAAGGACGCATTCCGATTAAATATTTAAAAAAAAAAAAAAAGGATTCTTTAGAATTTTACAAATAGAGATGATTTTAGGTTAATAAGCCAAAAAATAACCACAATTTTCTTTGAAACTCTCCGTATTTTTCATAATGCTGTTTATTACAACCGTCTGTTTCTTGGTTCTTAGAAAGTTAACAGCAAATATATAATAGTACATCGGTTCACATACAATAGATAATGTCTTATCATTTATGAACAGTTGAATAGAGTCAGGAATCTCTTTAATTCTACAGAATTCCATCAATGTCAAGGCTGTAGAAGAGGAAATGTAGAAAAAAGACACATGAATTCTGAAAGATAATATATGACTCTGGTGAAAATCATTCCGGAAATCAGTGACGGCAGTCTGAAGCCAATATCGTGGCTCGTATGAGATTTGATGTCCTCAGAAAATGTTATCATTGTTTTTATTCATCCATATATTCATCTTACTTTGTAACATTGTTCTGAACGTCTATCTTAACTTTTCTTTTGGTTGATATTTTCATTATGTTCGTCTTTTTGGTAATTTGTTTTTCAACCAGTTTTTACGAAACTGTCTCTCGGTCTGTATGTATATTTATTTTCTATTCAGGTATTTTCATATCTATCTATCTATCTATCTATCTATCTCTCTCTCTCTCTCTATATAATATATATATTATATATATATATATATATATATTCCCGCCTAATTCATTATTAATTAATTAATTTTCAAAATTAGGTACGACTCTAATTAAGCACTTATTCTCCCAAAAATTATCGGCAAAAAGCCATTCAAAACAAACCGTGTTTACATATATATATATATATATATATATATATATATATATATATATATATATCTCAGTGACTATCCCAGAAGATCTATCTCTCTATATATCTATCTCTCTATCTATTTATCTATGCTGGTAGGTAGCTAGCACAGGCTGTTCAGGTTAAAGTATCTATCTAACTAGTTAGCTATCTTCTGTTTCGTCTTTAAGTTCAACTAAATCCAGTATAATTTTTCGTATAATTTTGTGTCAAAGCTAATAGCCACGCCAAGCGGCAAGCACCAACAACGTCCTCCTCCTCATCATCATCATTCTCCTCCTCCCTCTTCTTCTTCACTATATCGATTACCAACTCCTCCTACTTCTCCTTCTCATACCACTACTACTACTAGTACTTCTATTTCTTCAAGTGTTTTTTCGCCTTGTCGGCTGGGGCGTTAGAATGCACCGACTGCACCTCTGGAAAGGGGTGAGACTCCCCCTATGAGGCCACCTGTTGGCCGTGGGTGGCGACTCGTGATGCTTAAGGATAGAGCCCAGCTGGATGAGCAATTCATGACATGCAATACTCCACTTTGGCCCTATCTTGGGCTAGACGGGCGGTTGGAGAGGCCCCCTCTGATCAATCGGCTGGTCACATCAAGCCCTAGCACCTATATGATTTTCCCAACCCTATTGCCCTTATGGCAAGCCCCAACCCGTTTTTATCATATGCGTGCTAGAAGGCGGTGGCTGCGGGGATACATGTCTTGAGAATGACGTTAAACTCTATCTGATGGTGAGGTTCCAGTTTTGGAGGTTTGGGGAATGTGGAGCACCCCTTCATCACCATTGCTCCCTGGTCCACTCTGACCCGGAGTGGTAGTACCTGTTAGGGTCCCATCTATGGATTAAATAGAAAAACATGAGTTTATAAAAAAAATGTATTATCCATTAAGAATTGATTTATTTCAAAACTTTATCGGCATTAAATGACCCACTGAGGTTGATATGCCGTAAAACAAAACAAACCAAAAACCAAATCAAGTGTTTTTACATCTTAAACAGTTCTTGCTAACTTATTATCGGCTTTACTTGAGCTATAGATTCTTTATAATCTCGTTTCACTTCTTAATGCCATTTTCAGATACAGGGTGCGATAAATGAATTCTCGCCATTTAAAAAGAATCGCGCATGGGGTTTGTTTGTTTCAGTTCTTCTACTATGCTGAAAACTAAATTAATTTTGGGCTCTGTTTGTGAGAAAAGCAGCACGATTACTTCAATTTGAAAACGAACACTGTACTGCTTGACATTCACGCCATAACTCCAATATGAAGACTTCAGAGTCTTTAGGCACAAATCTAAGGACAGTGCTGAAGATTTGAAAAAAGTTGGTTGAGTCCAATGGTGATTAAGAAGATACGGCTGCTCTGAAGTCGCATTTTGATCGTTCTGATAAGGAAGGAATTCCTGATTGACTGGTGACATCCAGGCTATGGTTGTCAACAATCCCAGTGTAAGATCCAAAGTGATAATACTTGAAGATGAAACTCCGACAAAGGTTGATAGACAAAACATTTTATATACAGCACAGAATAAACAGGGTACATAATACATAGAGGTGTACATAAACATACATACATACGTAATACAGAGTTACAATATAAAAGTATAAGCATAAAAGCAACAGACATGAGACTAGGAATAGTTCATGATGTATGAATCACTTACAGTAATGTAAGGGGTGCCACCCCAACAAGAGGGGGTAGACCAGAGTCTAACCCATAGTGGTGTCTCGGAGGTCGAGCAGCAGGGAAAAGAGAGAGAGAGACGTTCAAATCAGCCGCTTAAATATCAAAGGCCCCTAGCGGGAACCAGCGAAACCAAACGGGCAGACAACTCCCCAAGCAAATCCGAAAATTACGCCTACACCAGCGACTCAATCAGGTTTCATAGATACATGGGAGAATCTAGGTTCCTTATCCGACTGGAATTGTATTGAAACCTTCGGAATATATCAAAAGATATATGAGAAAAGATTAATTTTCATTAATGGCCATGAAAGACAGGATGAAAGACCCGCTGCAAAACTATTCAATAAATTTAAGCATCATCTCCATCCGAATTTTTTTGTTTTTTCTCGGAAGAGAAATAATAATGCCAGGATCATATAATGAACTCATAGATGAACCGTTGGGTTGCTCTGTCCACAGAAGGGGTACTGGTAGTGATGAAAGCCAAACACCGTTCACATCATGAGATTTAGGGTGATCACTAACCATCCCACATAGCCTCAACCTCATTATGGACTTCCTCATCAAGGGCGTAGAGTTGGTAGTGCTGCTCTGAATCAAGAAAAGGCTTACAAAAGATTCTTCTGAAAGTCACACCAGTAGAAGAACTCAGTGTTAGCTGTTAAAAACTTCAGCGAATACATTACACTAAAACCGGCCACCTAACCAACCAGATTGCAATCTCCTTGGTTATTATATTTGGGACATGGTTGGATCCAACAAAATTCTGTGCAACATCAAAAGTGAATTCAAGGCAAGAACAGGGACAGCATTTCCGAATTAAAAAAAAGGAGACCGTCGAAGTAGTCTAAAGGCTGTGGTTGAAGACATTGACAGTATCTTTGATGACATTTAATTCAATCTTATCTCAAAATATTTCAGGTAAAATATGTGATAAAGTGATTAATTACATATTTTGCGTAATTTTTATCACAATTTACTCATCACCACTGCATATCTAAATCACTCGTCAATTAATTAGGTCTATTCTGTTACCCTCTCTGTCTCTGTCTCTGTCTCTGTCTCTCTGTCTCTGTCTCTGTCTCTGTCTGTCTGTCTGTCTGTCTGTCTGTCTCTCTCTCTCTCTCTCTCTCACACACACACACATACACACACACACACACATGCATAATAATTTCTTCAAATAAGAAATTTTCTCCTGACGATGACCTAAGGTCGAAACTAGTTGAGAATAAATAACATATATAAAAATGTTCCTGTTTGTCTTATTAATTTTTGTTCATACTATATATATATATATATATATATATATATATATATATATATATATATTGCTAGGTGGCTGTCAAGTTATCTATTCATCTAGTGAGCTGTCTTTTGTTTTTAAAGAAAGCATCCATCTTTAAAAATCTCTAAATATGTTCGATTTATTGTTCGTCAAACTTATAGCCGCCCCCCCCCCCGAAAAGAAATCTTCCTCTTGAGATTCACCACCACCATTATTGTTCTTGGAATGTTTGTCTTTTCCTTTTTCTAACATTCCAATTTTTCTATTATTTTTAATGCACAATCTTTTCTTACTATCTTATTGTTGCTTTTACGTCAAACATATATTCTTTATTCACTCTTTTTCCCCCTTTTAGCGTCAATTCCTCTCTTAATTATTTTTCATGCACCAAAAACGGACATTAAAAACTGTAGAAATAACAACATTCCCGACTGTTACCTTTGCTAATATTACCATTACTTACTTTAGCTTTGTATATTTGTTTTATCTAATTCATTATACTTTCTCATTATCTTTATGGACACATCTGTGGTCAGTAATTAGTGTTTTATATTCATCTTAGCGCCAACCATCATTAAATTATAATCATTTCTTTTTTGTATTTTTCTTATCTCTCTAGACTTTGTCAGCAAATCTAGTTGCAGCACTTTCTCCCCCTTAATATTGATCACAAAACCAACGCATGAATTTATAAATACCCGGCATTAAGTGTCATTATCGAACGGAATTAATTATTATTTTTAGATGTAAAAAACTGTCACTTTCTCTTACATAAAGAAAAAACAAGTTATCTGGATTATATATTATGTGTTCATACAATTGTCTTGAAAGAGACAGCCCGTCGCCGCAGAGTCTTCCTCCTGAGTCTGTTGTTTAAATGGATAAACAAATCACAATAGTATCTCTTGAGTCAACAAAGGAGCCAATCAACACACTAATTACTCACAGAAGCACAATTAATCGTTATAAAGATATAAAAGCCAGAGAGAAATACGAGCTAAAGTAAACGTTTTCCCGCCACAGTTGTTGATTTACTTCTTGAAATAAAGAAGACAAATTTAGTTATCCCCAAAAGGCAGACACTTTAAAAGCACAACACTTAAGTGGGTAATTAGTATTTTTTTGTAAAGTCTCCGTGTGATTGGATACATCTATACACAGTATTAGATTTTACTATGCAAATCTATTTTTTTACAATAGAAATGATGTTGCTGAGGCTTTAAGGATAGATATATATTATATGAAAAACGATCGATGGATTGATTTTAAGAGCAGGGCAAACCATCTAGGGTTATATTATGTCATGAATTTAAGAAACCACTTTCATTGTAGGAGCATCTTTTCATTTTGTGCAATTGTTCTCATTTAAGATTTATTGAACTGTCGAATAATTGTTAAACAAATCTATTTGGCCCATAGATAGGAACCTAATAGCTACTAACACGCCAGGTAAGAGTGGAACCTGGGAGTAATGGCAATGAAAGTGTTATAGGTGATATACCTATAGACTAATGGAATGCGCCGACGGTTACTATATGTATCAGGGACAATCATGGCTTGAGGTTAAGCCAATGCGAGTCAGCTCATAACTCTATTGTCGGACGTAATTCCCACTTCTTTGTACTGTAATTGTCTACTCTTTTGTTAATACATTTTCCTACATTTGCTACCCGTCGTTTTGTTCTTATTTGACTCCTTAAAACCCCACAACAGAATGGATACACCATACCCCTAAAATCTTCAGAACTGGCGCCTCACAAACAAATGTAGTTTAGTGTTATATCCAGGATACCCCTTTAAGGGGGGTATACTCTGTAGGAGATACAGGCAGCGTATTATGAGCTCCACCAAAACACGTTGTAACACCGTTGTGAGAGTGACCCATAAGGATGTCGATGATTTTTAGGACGAAGTGAAAGATTATAAATAACATTTAAGAGTAATTTCAGTTATATTATTGAGATATGTTACAATTCATTTCCGTTGAAATTTTGGGATATACTGATAAGTATATCCCTTATATTATTGAGACATAAAAATATTAATATTATAACTAATATAATGGAAGTAACTGTTAAATGATAATTAAAATCTTTAAAAAAATTAAGATAGTGGACGACTAAAACAAATAACATATATCCAACAAAATCATTAATCAGTTGTAAATTAGACTGGAAATTGCTTTATTCTCTGGTAGAACGTAAGCAGATGTTTATGATAATTCCTCTCCAGATCTTGATGATTTCTCGGGGATGATCGGCTTTGGATTTAGGAGTTTAGACCAGAAGGGTTTCCACCTTCATCTGCTGTTAAAATGTTCGTCGTAAAAAAAGAAGTCGTGTCATGGTGATCCGATTTCTGAGGTACAGATCATTCGTCTGAACTAGTGTCAGACGGTAAGTGTTCTCAGCTCATGGCGGCCCTCGTGGCGGCCCTCGTGGCAGGTATACAGGTAGTGATGTCAGCAGGACTTTTTCTTGGCGAAATACCGGAATTAGATATTACGAGTTACCTGTTTTGCTTTATTTTCTGTGGGTACCAGATCTCTCATAAAGATTATCTTGTCTTCCGTATGAGTATTGAGCTCGTGCATATTGGGGTCTGTCTCTGTTAATTTTATCTCATCCACCAGAGGGTCTTTTACTCTGATGAAAATGACGTTTTAGCTGTAGAGTTCCAGATTGTGAGAGTCAAGAATCGAATGATGTACTTGATGAGCTTCGTCTAGGGAAAATATCCTTTCGTGAGGTGTAGCATTAGTTGTGTTCTTATAGCATATAAAGCCTCGGGGAGGAGTATTTCCCCGCGGTCGAACGAATAGCCATGATTACCAGCTTCCAACGGTAAATTCTTCCAAATTATGCCCTTATACATTTCCCCTTGGCCATTGTGGGTTATTTGGCGCTGTTTTGCTTACGGCCACTCTTGTTCTCGCAAAAAACCCGCTTAACACTCCTATCAATAAAGGCGTTAATATAACAAAGAGGATTACTGGTTTCAATAAGTGAATCAATAGAAACAACATTAAATATTAAAGCTTTTTAAAGTGAGTCAGGGGATGTAGTATTACAGTAGCTATCATTAGATAAAACACGCATACGTTTTAGAACGACTGGTGTTAGAAGAAATATATGAACAGACATTTAATAAAACCCCTTTCTACAGTTGTGGCAACAAGTATCTCCAGCTGGACAAGAAAGTCATAGATGAAACTTGAGTCTGTAAAATAGCTTTTCTGAATTGCTGAAGCAGTGGGAGACACTTGATTAGACATAGAAATTACATAGGAGGAACCCGGTCAATATTTCATATAAGACGAGGACGTCAATAATAGTGTGCACCCAAAGATGCACCGACTGTAGCAGACTGTAGATAAAAGGGTACTAATTTTGGGGTAACTTCAAACGTATAAACCTGTTCGTAGATATCCTTAACTTGAGGGATTTGTTCTAAGATGTTCCCCATTTTGTTCCCGGACAGCAGGTAAATGCCAGGCAAATATTTCGTTAGTGATAGGACAGTTTTACGTCCCATATGAATAAAAATTCAACAACTCGTAAGAAAATGTATGAAAAAATGTATTGATGAAGTAGAAGGATTAAAAAAATCACATGTATAAATGATTTGTTTTACAGTCTTTAAACCAGGAGAATTTTATAAGTTTATAACTGTATCTGTCAAAACTGGTGTTACACACTGGACCAGTCAAAGAACACAAACACTTGTATTTAGGAAAATGTAAGATGAGATGTTTATTCCCTCGGTTGTGTACAGCTGAGAGTCGTTGGCAGGGTTACGCAAACGTGGAGCCTTCGGGAGTTCTTTTCAAGTGATATCGAACCTGATCGTTATCTGTCTAATCGATCTCTACGGGCTTCTTTTATTGTAGCCTGACCCCCGGTGTCACGCCTCTTTGTTCGTGACACCTACACATTTTTTCTGTAAACACGCCTCTTCGCCCGCGCAGCCTGTTTTCATTGGCTATGGGCTACGCCTACAGATTTCTGCACCTAAATCATGTAAAATGTTCACCTGCATTTCCAGGTGCAACAGGTCAGGTCAGGGCCACAAACTGTTTTCGTTTCCAGGCTGCACCAGACCCCCATGCACTTCCTATTCAGCCTGGTCATTGGGTGCACTGATCAGACACTATATTACACTGGTGCATTTTTCGTTTTTTTCTCTTCTTTGGAAGATGTGCTCTTTTTAATGGAATTTATTGCATTGTTATAATAAAGAAATTCATGGAACAAAGTAAATTGAGACTCGATTCTAATGGAAAACTTAAAATGAGTGACAATTTAGAATTTACAACACTTATATAAGGGTTTAATCGTTAAAGTCATAGGAAAAATACTTGTCGCCCCGAGTTCAAATCCTGGACGTGGTAATTGCATTTCACTTAGTGTTAATACCCTTAGGAAAGGTATGAATTCTACTCTCCCTCCTGCTAAACCTTGGTTATGCAACCGATCTAGTTAAACTCCGCTTAAGAAATTGACTTGTTAAATATATATATATATATATATATATATATATATATATATATATATATATATAGGTTTAAAGAAACGAGCAGTTGCTGTTACTGAAATTTTGACCATACGTACATTAATGAGCTTTACGTGAATTACATTCAGAAACAGTAGAGCCTCTTCATAGGTAAAAAAATCAGTGTGTACTAAGAGTGAAACATAGTTCGTTAAATGTCCGAGGTTGTTTATATGATGGTTTGGCTTCTCTGTTTGTATTGTCAGAATAAGATTTTAAATGGTTACCAACTAGTGCATCCACTGCCTTCCAGTCGTAACAAAATGCCGATCGACATCGTATCGCTGTGGTTGCATACGTTTCATACTGGTTCTAGTTTTAATAGATAAATAAATTATTATGAATAAATTGACAGAATATTGCTTCCAAAGTTTGTTCAGCTACTGCATGACACTATGCAGCCACCGTATTTATAAGGTAAAGCTACAGCAAGGAGGCGGTAATTTTATGCAAATTTTATTAAGAAATAAATATCATACACATACATAAGGAAAATTCCTTGAATAAAAAATTGAATATATATATATATATATATATATATATATATATATATATATATACTCACTTTAAAACAATCATATACTGTGTATATAATTAGATACCCGCCATGTGAGTATAGATGATGGATTAAAGCCACCTGTTCCCTTTTAAAACAGCAAATAGCTATTCAAATAACTAAATTACTAGACTTGAAAAGATTGAGCTAGCTACCTAGTAAAATAGATATCAAACTATGGCATTGCTTTGGGTTGGATGATTTTCCGGTATGTCAATTGTTTTTTTGCCAGCATGAGTGTGAATTTTGGGAACTTATAAACCTAATGTCTTGATTTGGCTAGAATATCTACCTATTTTACTTTTGTATGAATTTTTACCCATACGCATATTGTTTTTTTTTTGTTGTTTTTTTTTTCAATCTAATCTGGCCTTCTTAATTATGGGTTCCCATATTGTATTCATTTCTATGCCAGGTCTACTTAACAGCCCAGTACAGTCTATCATATGTGCTGATTCCTTGAGGCGTCTTCTCTTCCAATGTTCCTCTCGATCTATAATTCATTATAAGGGCAGATGGTTCCCCTTTTCATTCCATATATGGTCAGCCATACCCGACTTTTCTATTTCTCCTCGGACCACTGCTTTACGATGTTCTTCTAGTCTTACTTTCAGTGGCGGCATGTTTCACCTTTGTATTCTTTGCCACAGCTGCATGGGATGGAATACACACAATTTTTGGTCATGTTATATTCTATTGAGGGCTTGACTCGGACGAGATGTTTACGAAGAGTTGAGTCACTCCTGAATGTTGTCCTGATGTCATAGGGATTACATATCTTTTGAATCTTTTCAGCCAAGCCTTTCACATAAAAAAAAATTGCATTAATACCACATCGAATAAAGATAGAAATATAGTAAAAATATGTATATCTTTAAATTTCAGTCGCAGAAATATCAGCCCGATTGGAATGATTCTTTTTAAAATCGGTGAAATAAGAATTCGGCGTATAAGCTACACCAGATACTCAGGATTTACATTTCATCTTCGACGATTTGCATACAGTTATATGGTTTCAAATATTCCTATCTAATATAAATAATTCTGAATGTATTTGATCCATAGACAGGATATTCTACACAATTTAACACTCGATGAAGGTTGCAAAAACTGAAACGTTATAATGTCGACTTGTCCATCAAGAATAAATTCATGTTTTTTTGAAGACTTGTTTTTCTTTTTTCTACATAGATGTGATCCTAATAGATACTTACCCTCCAAATCAGAATAAACCAAGGAATAGTGTAACTCGACACTCAACAGTGTTCCGAAACTCTAGCCTCATCACCGGATACAGTTTCGTGTTATATCTAGAAACCCCTTATTTTTTGCACAGTCTTACCCTGAGCAGAGACGACAGGCTATTCATTCTAAGCCTCACCGAAGTGCCGAATTTATCTCACAGTTAGAAATGTCATCTTTTCAAAACAATATAACTACACATCTTCTGTGTACTTTGTCAGGGAATTTAGTGAATGAACTGTACTGACATGTGTTAACGGGTAATCGATAGACAAACGGCTTTAATACGGGTTCTCGGAAAACTCCCAAATGGGAAACATCTATAAAGAAAAAGAGATATAGACAGATATCTGAAGCCTTGGGGTGTTGTCGATATGGGTTGGGACGATGGAGTGGACTGATACTTGATCGATTGGCCGAAATTGCAGAGTCGAAATTAAAGTCTGCTTGCGGAGTTTGGAAATATAAATATTAGAATTCTTAAGAAAATAGAGAAGTAATTAATGCCAGCGTCCGAGAGGCCAGATGCCATGGAAGTTTGTAAAGGAAGTGAAATTCTGTATATTAGAGTTTCCCGCGGAAATAAGGAAATAATAATTACATGAAAAAGGCAATTTATCAAAGTCAAAGGTCCGGCATCGAGGTGAGCTGGATGTGAATAGCACTGGTTCAATAACAAGTTGCCCTTGTCTAGATTCTCCATATAATTACGGTTTCGTTCAGTTTCCAGCAATCACTGTTATATTTACTTGAGGTAAGATTAGAGCTAGAAAGCTGTGATTTCTTTCCTGGTCCTGGTCTGGCTCTGTCATGAAACTACGTTCAGGGGCTTGTTCAAAACACAAAATCATTACGGTTTCCTAATAGAGTATCAACCACAGTATTCAACTACCACTTTGCCAGTGGGAGTAAAAACATCTAGCTGCTTTTCATATTTTTCAAAATTGTATCCCTACAGACAAGAGGAGAAATAAAGGTAAGTATCAACAACAGAGTACAGTTGGATCACCATTGCCGTCAATTCAAGAGATACACTGATTAAACAGACCAAAATATAACGAGCAATCCAACTGGTTGTTCTAATTACGCATTTCGTGATTATACGAGTCTACTAAATAAAATCCCGTAGAAAGGTAGTGGTCAGAGTGTCGAAGCGGGTTAATGTATCAAACATAAGGGATGAGACCTAAGATAAAATTGTAGACAGCGGGAAATCAGAAGCCAACATAAAAAGATGAGGTATCACTTGCTTTTCTGTGTTATCCTGGTCTAAAGACCAGAATTTTTTATTTCTTTATTTGTTCGCGCACACACACACACACACACACACACACACACACACACACACACACATATATATATATATATATATATATATATATATATATATATATATATATGATAAGTATGTAAACACGATGTGTTTGGATATGGCTTTTTGGTGACAATTAAAATTTTCGGCAAAAAAGCTATATACAAACACATAGTGTTTACATACTTATCATATCGTCGTCTAATAAAAGTCACTACTAGAGGAATATTAACCTACTCTAAACAAATCGTAAAATCTAAGAAGTCCGTTTGGTGTAGGGGTTATGTTACTCGCCTGTCAGCTTAACAGTCCGGTTTCGAATCACGCACAGGGCGGTCTTCCTATCTATAGCTCTGCTGATGAGACCTAATAGGCCGAAATGTGCATACAGAGATTGATTTTTTTCGATTTGTTTAGCCTTACATTTAAATAGGCATTCCCGCCTAATTAATTAATCATTAATTAATTTTCAAAGTTAGGTACGACTTCAATTAAGCACAATATATATATATATATATATATATATATATATATATATATATTTCTTTTTTTTCGAAACCATACGCAAGATGTCACCGGAATGAAAATATGTGTAATTGTATAATCTATTATATTTTAGTGTTGTGCTGTTCTGCTTTAAAACAACATTTAATTTTCCTTTTTTCAAAAAAATTACAATTGTGATAGCGTAGCCTTGAGTTCTAAACCAACATATGGTTGGTTTGTAGAAGCAGCTTCTTATGTTCTCACTTGGGGTTGTCACAGTATTAGATGAAAAGGCTGAAATCTCCCAGAAAACTCTTATTCTGAAAGACGATGAGTTGTAGAAATGCAGTTTATTTCCAGTACAGTCGTGCTCCGAGTTAACTCAGAATTGTGGTAGATAGGTTCGGCAAATTGTCTCAGCAGGGATCATGGCTTGTCTATACGCCCTGTCCGGTTGTTCGACTCTAACTATCGGACGAAAATGTGTGTTGCTTTTATGTGGATTAGTCCCTTTGCATTGCTAAAATTGCCTTACCTAGTCACACAGATTTACTCTATGCATTTGTGGTGAGGCAGTCGTGTCGTTAAAATAGTCTTATTTGTTTTACTAACGCTTTGGATTTTATTTAACGGCGTGTGTTAACTTGCATTATTCTAAACATGTATACATGTATTAACAAACGTAACTGTTTTCTTTTAGCAATTAAAACACATTTTATTGGGTGAGGGGTTATTGTAAATTCTCTACTCTAGATCTTAGTTTTACCCCCTCCTCGAAAATTGAAATCTAGGACAACTTAAAAAAAAAGGTCAAGGTAAATTTTTTCAGCTTCTACCTTGTAAAACCTCTTTCCACACATGACATTGCAATCACCAGACAACAAAAATTATCGCTTTATTTTTCATTACTTCCCTTAAGTTATTATAAATCTGTAATATCACATTTCCACAAGTTTGATTCTCAGTAAAATTAAGCAGTTATAATATCTGCTCTGTTATTTTACTTAGGCTTGTGTTTTTTTTTGATAGAACGAATGTAAATACTCTACTCTAGATCTTAGTTTTACCCCCTCCTAGAAAATTAAGATCTAAGACAACTTAAAAAAGATCAAGGTAAATTTTTTCAGCTTCTACCTTGTAAAACCTCCTTTCCCACATAACATTGCAATCATATCAGTTATTTGAATACATATAGGTGTTTGCAAAAGAAGACAGACTTCAGCATTAAATGATCCTACAAGGGTTAATATATCTTAGAACCAACTAACCAATCAAGTCATTTGCACTTATATATAAGCTGTACATTTTCTGGTGGTTATCAAGCTATTTTTGGGAATTCTGTATCTCTTCTCGTGAAAGAAACTTATATTAACCTGCTCATGTGATGCTACAAAACCACAGATACACACGGAAATGCTGGACAACTGTAGTAATACACATTTAACCTCTCTTTCACCGTTCAGAAATAATAACATTTGGCATTGCTGATTGAACAGTAATTCAGCCTCCCCCCCGTCCTGGGCCTTTTTTAATCCGTCCTCTCCTCTTGCAATGTCGTGATTTATATCAAACCATAATCTAATTTGACAGTTCACTGTTACGAGGCTTCCCTGAAATCCCCAAGATACATTTCAAAACAGCGAGCAAGGTACCTAAAAACGAAATGAAATAAAAATTAATAATAATACTAATAGTTTTAATGAGAAGGATAAGGCAAGAAGGAAGAAAAGAGAAAATAGATAGAGAATAAAAAAGAATTGATGAATGAAAAATAAAGAAAGAAAGAATGAAAAATAAAGAAAGAAAGAATGAAAAACTATACGAATAAAAGAAAGGTAAAACAAGAAAGAGAAAAGATGGAAAGAGATCTGAAAGAGAAGAAAATGAATGAGAAGAGACGTACAAAAGAGAAAAACCGAAGTAAAACAATAAAAAAGGAACTGACGGATTATATAATGTCAATTTTAGAAGAAAGATGCAGTGTTGAGAGGAGAGGATAAAACTGAAAGAAAAATTAAAAGAAAAAGAGAAGAAAGGGGGAAAAAAGAACTAGAAGAAGAAGAATAAATAGAAAGAGAACTGAAAGAGAATACATAATTGAAAGCTAAGAATGAAAAAAAGAAAAGAAGAAAAAAAGAAAGTTTTGAAAGAGATTAGGAATAAAAAAGATGATAATAAACAAACAAAAAAAATCAATTTCGCCAAAGTTGTATTCATTCATTTATTTATTCATTTTAGCAAATTAGCATACGAATGAGATTAAAAGCAATAAAGAAATCTTTATTCAATAAAAATTTGAATTTGAGAAAACATCGTGAGAAAGTTAAAATATAAAATAAACAATGTTTTTGAATTTTAAGTTCTTGTTTTCCATGAGGGATTTTGCGCAATATTTTGAATCAGCAATTGTTTGTTTAAACTCTATCGGCTTATACGGCGATCCTATCAAGATTGAAAACAATTAAACTCGATCGAACGGTGTCACGATAAAGGTTTAACGTTTCTGCCTGATCCAATCAAAGAGGGCTATTAGGGGAAATGCATACGGACAGAAATGATCTTAACGATGGTCACAACGCATAGGCAATCTCTTAAAATTACTGCTACACAAGCACATATTAACATAATTTCATATATATATTATTCAAAACTTTGCACGTGTTTGCCCCACGCGCAATTGGGGCGTCACATAAGAGTTATGTATCAACACAGGAAATGAATTGGGCGAAACGAGTTCAAAACCCAGCTGCAGCTGATTGTAGTCTGTGTATTTATGCCCAAGAAAGAAAATTGATATAATATTCCCTTTACTTACACGATCACCACTAGCTGAATTCGCTAAATGATATCATCACTGGCAGGCCACACGGTCCAGCAAATTCCTTAATGACAAATACCGAAAAACACAAGCATTTCGTTTACTCTCAAATTTAAGCTTGAAGGCATGAAACAGTATTTCTGTGCACACATACACGCTCACACACACACACACACACACACACACACCACACACACACACACACACACTACAAACCACACCACATACACCCATCCACACACACACACATATATATATATATACTAACATCACCTACCACAATTAGATAAAAGCATCGGACTGGAGCACAGTCTAAAACAATAACCATAATTTGCTGCGTCATCGGGGCGGCTAAAGTTGGTATCAACCAGTCAGCGAGGGGCTCTTACTTACCGCACAGATCCCCGTGCTACTCATACGCTGAGTTGGCGAGGACCGGTATCGAACTAGGAACCTTGTGGTTTCTAGCCGAACGCTCTACCGACTGAGCTAAAAGGTAGAATGATCTTCCATATTTAAAATTGCTGCCAGTAATTATGAGTGGGAGTATGTCTTTGAACAAAGATACCGTTTCACTTCCCATAATTGCATAGAATGTTGAACGTCGTGTGTTTGGTGGCAACTCATTTCAATTCGTGAGAAAATCGTATGAACGGCTTCCCCGCCATTTTTTTTTCATCTTATAATTACTTCCTCTGAAGATTCCTGAAGGCCCAATTCTTTAAATGTAGGTCGCAGACAACTAAGTAAATGAAAGATGTTCTTCATACCTAAATCGGAACTTTTGCTTCTAGTGACACTGACTAATGGACACTGCAGAACTAAAGTGAGGCTTCGGAAGTACATGGATCATGATGGCTATCATTCGAAGAGAATAACGTATTTTCTGCAATAAAAGGCACCCATTCATCGGTAACATAATTCTATGCAAATATCACATATTCACTCAGGTCTATATTGGGCACTTGGTAGATTGCTATAAGTAACTTGTACATTTTACTGCTACCTGCAAGATCTCAATTCAAGTTCATTGTCATGGCCTCTACCTCATTTGTTATATTTGCTTCCCGACCTAAGAACATATTTAGGAAAATTATTCTTGTACCATTGTATCAAATGAGACTTTCTTAGCATAACGGTTATAGTCATAGTAAATGAAATTGGCGACTCGTGTTCAAATCCTGGACGTGGTGGATGACGTTTCACTTAATGTTACTGTCCATGGGAGAGGCACGATTTTAACTCTTGTTATGTGTAAATGTTAGCTTAGACTGGACTCTTTTATCTTGGCTAGGCAACCGATATCGGAGAAGGAAAACTTTGAATCTATACCATCAGAACACCGCTTAAAAATACCTCGAGTTGCATCCTGCTTGTAAGGGATTCTGGATAAGATTTATTTAAAGGAAAACAAAAAATGACGAAAGTTAACTACTAAATTTTGAAATCGGTAGCTACAGAGCTTGTAAAGAGGGGTAATTACTGATAGTCCCCCCACATATCTTTGTAAACAATGCGTCATATATTCCTAAAATACAGTAAACTTTAAATTTTTTTTAATAGCAAATAGGATTTATGTTGCATGCTTAGTTATACTCCAAACCCAAAAGAACATTATGTTATATATATATATATATTATATATATATATATATATATAGGAAAAAGTGTTATAGGCATTTTAAAATGTGAGTACTGCATTGGGAATTAATTTTGTTTAGGGATGGTTTATGTTGTTTTATGTATAAAGCTTCTAATATTTGGAGTAATGTAGTATACAGATTTAAATGTCCCTTAGGAGGTAACAGTCTGCCAGAAAATGAAAATGCATACACCGGTTTTACCTCAACGACATTATCACGTCGTCTAACTCTCCATTTAACAGATAATAGCACCATTTCATAGCACCTAAAATTACATTCATGCCCCCACTCTAATTACCGAAATATCTTAACGGAAAATACACACATTCTGCACAAAGAAAAAAATAAACAAATCTCCAAATACTCGAAGCTTTATACATAAAACAATATAAACCATCCTTAAACAAAATTAATTTCCAATGCAGTACTCACATTTTTAAAAATGCAATAACACTTTTCCTATCAATTCTCTTCCTTCCAGCCTCCACACATCCATTAATATATATATATATATATATATATATATATATATATTTTATATTTTAGTTCTAACAGAAATGTCTCTCTCTCTCTCTCTCTCTCTCTCTCTCTCTCTCTCTCCTCTCTCTCTCTCCTCTCTCTCTCTCTCTCTCTCTCTTATATATATATATATTTTTTCTTCTATGCTTAGTTATACTCCAAACACAAGAGAACATTATGTTTAGAACTATATATATTATATATATATATATATATATATATATATATTATTGAGAGAGAGAGAGAGAGAGAGAGGAGAGAAGAGAGAGAGAGAGAGAGAGAGAGAGAGATTGGAATCCATTTTCTTAGCATGACCTCATGATATATATTATATATACATATATATATATATATATATATATATATATATATATATATTTATATTTTATGTGTGTTGTGTGTGTGTGTGTATGTGTAAATATAGTGAACAATTTGAAAAAACACAGGTTCAATTAAGATAGAGAACACCTTGCGAATCCTCCGATATCTCAAATCCTTTTTATATGCCATTATACAACAAACTAAGGCCGA
>CM042145.1:72672634-72697634 GCA_023376005.1 Doryteuthis pealeii
TTGTCAAGGGTAAATACGTCACTACTACTACTACTATACAAAATAGAGTGGACGTTGAGAAGATCGCAAATTAGGCCTATGCTCCGGCGTGCGGAATGAGATTTTATAAATTTGCTTTAGAAGCATTGTTGAATAAAGTATATTATTATTTATTTGCTTGAAGGCAGTTACAATGGGTATATCGTATGAAATTAGATAATTAATGAAAATAATCATGACAAGCGAACTCGGCAAATAATGTCATGATTTATCGAATCGAAAAAACCCGTTTCATTCTATAATATCGACCTCCTTAACTTGTTTAGCTATCTGTTTCATATCAATAAATACATATATCCATATGCATACATACATATGCACTACATATATTCATGCAAATCTATACAGATATATTCACACTTATATATACACGCTATGTCTAGACACATACATACTCATATAGACAAGTTCGCACCTCCACGAATAGGCATTATTGAACCTACATAGGTGCACCTATGTGTTATGGTTTGGCGATCGTCGCATTTGTTTTGCGCGGGAAGTTCGAAAAGACAAAGGAAAATTGAACAAAGAGACTGGAAAGGGAAGTAAGGACTTCCGGCTGAGGGACAAAGAGAAAGATTAAAACGCGTAGGCGTTTGAGAAATACAAAAGCAGAGGGTCGAGACCACAAGCGGTCAGTGGGGACAGTCAGTCGGTTGAGTGAGTTCATTCGGACAGCAGGCAAGAGAGAGATTGACACGCTCTCCCCTCACCTGAGGGGGGCGTACCCGTTACTTAGCCACCATTCAACAATGCCCCACGTGTGGCAGATAGCAGTTTTGTAGTCCCATCTTGACTTCCTCATTTAGTAGGCTGCAACCATAGTAGTAAAGATTGTCAACGCTCGTCACCACCACTCACCACCAGGAGGGAAAAAAATAAACGTTCAAAGTCCTACAACATATGTCTACTTGTGACCTTTATACTCCACTACTAACACATACGACTCAGCAACAGGAAAAGGAAGATGCCAGTATATAACATGTACGATTTAGTGCAGGTAAAGAAGGCTATGCGACATATGTACAGAAGATTTATTGTTTGATTTAATGACATGCCAACACATGTAGGGCTGCTTTATACCTAGAATTTAGGGAATACCGTACATTGTATTCTAAACTTACATTTTTGTGTAGTTGTTTCTTAAGTATTTGTGTGCAAACAGTTATATGATAACAAATATCCCTATCTAATACCTATAATTTGCACACATTTGTATGATTTCCAGTATTCCTATCTAATACCGAAGTATCTGGTTTCAAGAAACTATATCTATTTAATAAAGCACATTTTTCTAAGTATCTAATAATAGTAATCCTTAGGAAACAATTACAGCTTCCACAACTGAAGCCTCACATTCAGATGATTTAGTCATTATCCAATACACCCTTTTTTGATAGGAAAGGCTTATCCCAATGCAGCGGATATAGACAGCGTATTCTAAGCTCCAGCGACAGAGAGCGTTGTGAAAGAAGAGCTTATAGTGTTAAAGAATGGCTTTGTGAATAATGGTATGGTTCTACACTTCCCAAAGCCCTAGAACTGGAGCCTCATTAAAAGAAGCAGTTTAGTGTCATACCCAGGCGACAGAAGTTTTACAGGATTAAAAAGAAAGAAAACATCAAAATGTTCGTCTAATCGCTGATCTACGCACAACTTAAATTCCCAGATCAATTATTAGATGTGACTGATTAAGAATTACATATAGGCCACTTCTATAAATCGTATCATTTAGTAGGACTTTATTTATTTGAGGTTAACACTCTAGTACAATATCTCAGAAAAATTACTTGTGAACTTGGATCGAATAAAAATTATTTTGCAGGTTTAGAGTGTATCAAAGTTTTATTAGGCAGTGGGACTTCAAATTTTAGACATTGCTGTATAAGATTTATGAATGTATAGTAACTTGAATAAATAGAAAAAAAAACAACTGAAATATCTACTCCTCTTGAATACAATTTAAAAACGTAAAATTTAAGTAATAAGAAAAAATATGAGTGTTATAAAGAAAAATTATATTATTAATAAAAAGAAATATAAAATAATAATAATAATAATAATAATAATAATAATAATAATAATAATAATAATAATAATAATAGATAAAATAAATTAAACAATGATTATTATTATTAAAGGAAAACAAAATTTAATCTTAAAACTCCCAAGATAGCTAGCGCACATTCCTTCTGAATTTTAACATCAAAAGACAAATATATTTCTTTTTCCAAACATCTCTTGAAGAGATCAGGTGTGTTTCACCATTTCTATGACCTAAATACAAATTTGAATATTGAATTTATGTCACATGTTTTTTTTATGTCACATACACCATCAAGCACTTTGCATCTTGATTGAACTCATTTATATACTAAGAACTAATAAACCATTACTTAAATAAAACTGCATCCAAAATAAATCATATGTGAATACGCACATATTATGTTGTATTCTATTCCCCATCATAACAAATATATCGACTTATTATGACGTGGACGCATCTAAGCATACGTATATTTGAATCCAGATGAAGCAACAATAAAAAAGACATCTAGAAATGTATTGAGCATAGCCCAAATCTATAAAATTATTTCTGTGAAATACGTTACTAGGGAGTATAGAAAAATCCTTAAGCCCTGAAGTAATTTTCAGGTTTCTTTTCTTTTCTTTTCTCGCCATTCCAAATTCAAATTAACGATAGTGCTTTCAAACTTAGGGGAAGCATTTATATTTATTTTGTTCCTTTCATTTTATTTTTAAATATTGTTCGTTAAATGATTCCCCTTGGGATTCTGAAGTATATTTGTTAATTTTATTTTTTTTTTTTATTTCTATTTTTTACCACTTTACCGTAAGGGTTTTACTTCTATTTTTTCTTGTTTAACTTCTCGTTCCTGTGCCGCCAATTAAAACAAGGTTTCAATAAGTTTTGAGGAAAACAGCTTGTGGCACACGCATTGCACATTTCACTACGCATGTGCTGATACGTGATGCATCATTCATTTTGTGGTCATTCGTTGACATACTGTGAAGTAAATTTGATTATCATATATATTGATTGAAATAGGTATAAAGCATATGGTTGCATATTTTCACATTAGCATTCACTTAAGCTAAGGACTCGGTATTAGATCAAAAAGTATATATATATAATATATATATATATATATATATATATATTATATATATTATGTATATATATATATATATATGAGTGTGCGTGTGTGTGTGTCTTGAGAGAATATACATATTTGAATTAATATATCGTAGACAAGCCGAGTCAAGTCTCAGTTTCTTAAATATATTCTTGCAGTAAATTAGATGATCATCATATGGATACAAAACTGATAATCATCATGAGCTCTGACTACCTTTCGAGGCTATACTAACGTATATATATATATATATATATATATATATATATATATATATATATATATATATATATATATATAAGGTTTTTTATAGCATTGTATGTATGTGTAAAATATAAATTTCAAGGCAATTTACAATGCAATGGAATAGGTGTTAAAATAATGTTTATTTAACTGTTTATTCCTAAATATTTTCGTGAAAAAAAAATATGTGTGTGTGTGTGTGTGTGTGTGTGTGTGTGTGTGTGTGTGTGTGTGTATAAAATATAAATTTGATGGCAAATTACAATGCAATGGAATAGGTGTTAATTTACCTTTTAATTCCTAAATATTTTCGGGAAAAAAACCATCATCAGAGGTAATAGAAGTACTTGTGTTTTTTAGTACTTATCCCACGGCGCTGGCGTAATCGTTATTTAGGAATAAAAAGGTAAATAAACATCATTTTAACACCTATTCCATTGCATTGTAAATTGCCTTCAAATTTATATTTTATACATATATACAATGCTTCAAACAAACTATTAAAAAAAAAAATTTCACCACGCGTGAGCGAGGCTTAATTTATAGTAAAAATTTTTTTTTTTAAATAAAAGAATTTCGAAGAATCTGCACGAGCGCACGTACAAACGGGTAGACATGTCATCACGGAAAACCCCGAACATTTCAAATATCTGGCTTTCCTTCAACTTAATAATAACAAACGATTAAGCCAGCGCCGTGGGATGAGTACTAAAAAACACAAGTACTTCTATGACCTCTGATGATGGGATTTGTCCCGCAAATATTTAGGAATAAAAAGGTAAATAAACATCATTTTAACACCTATTCCATTGCATTGTAAATTGCCATCAAATTTATATTTTATACACACACACACACACACACACACACACACATATATATATATATATATATACAAATATATATATATATATATATATATATATGTGTGTGTGTGTGTGTGTGTGTGTGTGTGTGTGTATGTGTGTGTGTGTGTGTGTGTGTACGCTGTGTCAAAAAGTATCAACTCAGAAACTCCTTCTTTGATATTATGCAAAAATGCGCTGACGTATTTTTTATCATCAATCTCATAGAATTTTAATTTGAAATTAATTTCCAGTTTAAGTAAGATGGAATTATTTTGAGTTGTTATGGATGTTACTGCAGTAGCAAAATTCTATGATTCATGCAAACTTGTTTCATAATTGTTATTATCAAATGTAATCTGATATGTGAAGAATTCATTTTGAAAATAGTATAGATCAGTGATTCTAAACGGGGGGATTAGCACCTTCGATGGGTCGTTTGCAGTTTCAATAGAATCGTAGGTTCCCAGGTGTATAAAGCGGCAGTAGGTTTTCAATGGCGTCACAATTCCAACAGTGTAGTAAGATAATTGAGAGCAAGCAAGCGATATATATATATATATATATATATATATATATATATATATATATATATATATAAATTTTGATAGAGGAATTATATATAATTGATAATTGAATCATATTACCGCGACCAGGTTAGGTGGCTGCGCAGTTTGAATTAATGTTACCATTGACTAGATGATTTGACATTCTCCGCTTGTGGCGCGGGCTGGTGGCCCAGTGTGTTTTCCCTGCTCTTCACGCAGTGGTCCGCTGGTTCAATCTCTAGTGGCGGAGATTGTGGTATGCACTGCTGATGAGACCAAAGGAGGTCGAAACAGCTGTCAAGTGCTCCGGATGTCGCAAATGGTGTTTGCCGAGTTGTCTGGTCGTGGTAATATGATTCAATTATCAATTATATATATATATATATATATATTATATATATATATATATATATACAGAGAGAGAGAGAGAGAGAGAGAGAGAGAGAGAGAGAGAGAGAGAGAGGGGGGGGGAAGGATTTCTAGTATTAGTAACCAGAGTAGAGAAAGCAAAGGAGCTAAATATCTTCAACAAAAAATGCTTCCTATATGTTGTATTGCATATTTCAACCGGCATTGTGAAATATGTGAGGAAGAAGGAAAAGAAAGAAGGCCAGAAGTGTCTATGGTTTTGGTGAGAATTGGAGAATTGTAATGTTGCAAGAAAAATGAATTCAAAATAGATTACGTAAAACACTTAAGACAACTTAATCCATTTAAAAGAAACTCAATGTTAACTTTCTTTTGAATTTTTACCTATTTTTCAAAGCCGTGGAGTCGCTATTAATAGTTATGTCATTGCTACAACACTTCCTTCTTATTTTGTTAAAATATTTGACTGAACAATAAATCTTTTGTGACAACACTTTCAAACATTTTAACTCTTGGCTTGGTGTTTAATTTTTTAGGCATTCAGTCAGTTCGGGGTTGCAAACCGAATACTATATGTTGGAATATAAATTATCAGATATCGTTTGTTAGCCCCGAGAATGAGTAACAAAAAAGGTGTCACCAATACTCAAGAGGATACTTGAAATATGGCGTTGTTCCCTCAATAAATAACGAACATATAACACAGTGTTTGATATGTGAGAAAGATTCTCAAATGAAGGTATGACACCTTCAAGAATAATTGAAAAACAAAGGAAATAAGTATTTAGCTATTTACGTGATTTAAACACACATTTCAAAACCGATTTATTCTCAGATAAATGTTTAAGGAATGAGGAAACCGACTTGAAGCCAATCGCTATAAGTGGAATCCCTCGTCATATTGGAGAAGCACCCATTCTACCAGAAGTGAAAGAGGTCTTTAATACAATGATGTCATGTAAGCCTGATATATCTATATAAATTCCACTAAGTAACTTATATCTCTATCTATCTCAGTCTGTCTCTGTCTCTGTCTGTCTCTGTCTGTCTCTGTCATTCTCTGTCTGTCTGTCTGTCTGTCTGTCTGTCTGTCTCTCTCTCTCTCTCTATATATATATATATATATATTAGCTACCCATAGACTACAACAGTTAAATACTGGACTACTTACGAAAAATAATTAAATGTTCAGTTTAGATGTACTCTCCCTATACACCACAGTACCTGCAAACCCAGCGGTTGATCACATATCAGAACATATCATCTCTAAGAACCTATAGTGACACAACTTAACTGCAGCGGATATACACCAGCTACTCTCCATTATAGTAGACAGTACTTACTTCACGTATAACGGACATACATACAGACAAATGATAGGATTACCAATGGGATCCAGTATTTCAGGAATACTGGCCATTTCATATATGGATCAATTGGAACGACGAGCGCTAACCATATGCCCATCATGCATTTTCGTCACCAGGTATATCGACGATATACTCATGTTGACATCATCCAGCGAAGAAGACAATGCCATAACTGAGAAGATCCAAAATATAGATAGCCATATCCAATTTAAAATAGAACATCCAGATAATACTGGGTCATATCACTCCTAGATTTTAGATTACAAATATCACCCACAGGTAAAATCTACACTAGTTTCTATTGAAAAAACACCACTACGGGTCTCTTTGTGCATTTCACATCAGCACTGTCACTCAGTGCCAAAACTTAGAAATTAGAAATGAAATTACACGAATCCACAATAGATGCAGCGAAGAGACAGATAAAATTACACACACAGCACACTTTATGAACACCCTCAGAAACAATGGATACCCAACGTCATACATGCGCCATTTAAATAATAGAAAATCACGAACACTACACACACACTCTAACACCTGTTTCCTGAAACTACCACATTTCAGCGAGACAATCACCAAAGAAATACGCAGGGCTATTTATAAAGAGGGGCTAGATATCCAAATAGCCCACTCTGGACCCTCACTACACCAACACCTAACGAAAAAAACATAACAATATTATTACAGCATGCACACCAGCCAACTGCCCAATAGAAGATCCATATATATGCCACAAAACTTACACCATTTATCGTTTAACTTGCTCTAAATGTCTTAATTTTTATATAGGAAGTACAATCAGACTCCTCCACATTAGAATTAAAGAACATATCCACACACGTGCATCCTCATTCCATAAACATTTAATCAAATGCAAAAATAAGGACAATAAGATAGAGACAATAATACGCAATGTTGGTAATTTCAGAATTAGAGAAGGTTTATTAATAGCTAAGTTACACCTTCGCATAAACAGTAGGTTAGAATTAAACACCGAATAAATAATTAATTAACATACACATTCCATAAATACACACATAAAATAAAAAAAATAAGGAATGAAATTGAAATTGATTGAACAACGTAAATCACGTCTCTTCCGTGTGGCGTTATAACAACCCACGCGACACGTGTTTATAACGTCCAAAACAAGGAACACACAAGACAGCGTCCATTTCAAAAACAGTCGCTGAAAATGATGATACTTCGAAATTGATTAGACACTGGACAATATTTTATTTTATTTTATACCCATTGAAATTGCCTTCAAAATATTAATATATATATATATATATATATATATATATATATATATATATATATATATATATATATATATATGATATGAAAAATGATAAAATGAAAAAACAAAAGATGTTTACAACTGCATGGGCTCATTAGGAGAGAGTGAGCAAAGCGTTTCGGGGCCTTGCACACTCTTTCCTGATGAGCCCATGCAGTTGTAAACATCTTTTGTTTTTTCATTTTATCATATTCATACTGTCGGATTAATTTCCATTTTTTTTCATATATATATATATATATATATATAATATATATATATATATAATATACCAAGCGTGTTGGTAGATCCTTGCGGAGAGAAAAAACCCGGCAGAGAGTTTGATTGTAAAAATATACTACAAAACATCAACCAGGAAGAAAAAAATTTTTGAAAAAAAGAAAGACCAATATATTCGTACCAACAAAAAATAATCTATTGGTATAGTATTTGGCCAAAAGAAAAAACAATTTATATGTATATATATGTATATAAGATATATATATATATTCATATAACCGCTAGGAGAAGCTAATTTGTAAAAAGTGCTCGATACCTAAGTAGAGCCAAGTAATAAAGACAATCTACTGAGTCAGACGAACCTACTATTAGTTTCGCAATAAAGCTCTTCAGGGCTAAAATCTGACTATATATATATATATATATATATATATATATATATATATATATATATGATGAGGAAAACACTACGGAATAATAAATAACTATGGTATCGACTAGAATTGAAGAAATGACCAATGGCATTAAAGCTAAACTCAACAATGACTTGAAAACAGTTGAATTTGGTTTACAAGTTGATGAGACGAAATAGCGCAATAGCGAAGCTCTATTAACGGCTTTTGTTCACTATTTAAATAGCGATCCGGCCATTATTAAGGAATTAGTATTGGCGGAACAACTGGAAATTCTCATTATTAAAGCAAAAGATGTGATAATAGAATTTTTCAACAATATAGTCTATACCTATGAAATACTTGGTTGATTTGTTCGTCAGTTATATATGTGAATTTGGTAGAAGATAGACTGTCACTATCACTATCAATAGAGATGAATTTCCACGAGAAAATTAATTTAGTTCCAAAAATACGAACCCAATTAATCCTGAACATTTAGAAATAATATATTCAAAATATATTTTACAAATAAACAAAAGATTAATCTTAATTTAATCAATAAAGAAGAATTTTTCTTTACTATTTTTACTTTTTTATTTACTCAAGTAGGACAAAATTCATTTTAATTAATGTTTGCAATTGTAAATTCAAGTGATTAGGTTTCATCATATTTTTAAATGATTTATTTGTTTTTTTCGTTTATAAATGAATAGTTTTTTCTACTCACAAAAATATTTTCTCAATGAGTATTGTAGTAAATATTAAGATTTTGATGATATTCGTAATTAATGATATTATATCAGTATGTATCAGTGACCTCACAGGTATTGCCAAACGAGGATAAAGACAACGTCATGCAGCCTTTTGGACTTAAGGTTCTAGTCTTGCTTTTCACACTCTATACAAAGTAGTCATTCGCATTCCTTAAAGGAAGAGAAAAAAAACAGCAAATGTAATCTCGAGGCTTAAATTTTGACAATATTTTCAGGGATACAACTTAGAAATAATAAAAAACCGATTGCAAAGATCTGGACATCATTGATTTTAAGAATGCTGATAAGACACCAATATAGGGAGAGCTTCAATTATCCTTCACGACCAAAATGACTATCTACTATCGCGTATATATGTTTCATTAGAGCTTATGTCAGAAGATTAAAACAATCGTTGATTGGCGAGATATATCACCTAAGAGATAACATAAATATCATTTTTACATGTATCGTATGTTGAGACCAAAGCAATACAGATACCATCAAGTTACATGACGCTGATGTATCATTTGCATGTGAAATTATATCGTATCAAATGTACTGTATACTATTATTTATCGTAGGAAACTTGTCTATGTTGAATGATTGGATAGCAGCGAGAGAATTGGCTGTCTATTTACACCGCTATCCTAGAGACACATTCGACATTAAACTTTTAATAGTAATATTAAAGAAAACTGTAGATAATAAAAGGAAAAAACAAATAAATATGAAGCAAAAGAAAGAATTTCGATATGTAATCTTCTGCATTCTGAAATTAATGTTTACTATATTTAACTCAAGGTAAAGTGAAATATTATTCATAATAATAGTTACTTCGTTCATTTATGACTGTTATATATAAATTACGAGAGTACAACTCTACGACATCATTGTTTAAGTTTAGCAGAAAAAAGTTCAATCTCAAAATTAATGAAGTTTTTAGTGCTTAAATGAACAAGGGACCATTATGGTCTACTTAATGCACCAAAGCATCAATTCGTTTCTCATATTTGCTAGACACATAAAAAAGTGGAATAATTTCTTAAAATGTGTTTATTGACATTCTACAGATTGCACGTATCTAAACTGAGACAGAAAATACATTATTGTTATCAAGAATATGAAATAAATATTACATAAAATTATGTTTTGATGGTCAATATTGATTTAAGACCAACACATCGAGTTGTTTTATCGTCGACGACCACAGGTATGCACGACTTACACAGCACACGATTATAGCGAAGCTGTTTACATTTTCACATATTAACATAATCATATCTTTCAATGATACAGGTCAGTATAGTTGACTTGGCTCTTTAAATTCATCATCTTGTGTACGAGTAAAAGTGAATGAAAAATATATGTCTCACGAGTCCTAAGTAACACAGGACTATTTCGTATGGCAATCTAATAAAAGTGAATTATGACTAAATGATCATATCGTAATATATATAATTTTGGCATTCGAATTAGGCATAATTTGAGAAACTGTATTAATATTATTTACATTATGTCGCTATGTATCGTAGCAGATACGAGCATTTGAATATTGAAGCTCTTTTAAGATTTAATTTATACTGAATTATAAACAATTGCACCTCTGTGATTAAATCACGTTACGACAACCTTACACGAAGATGAGAAGACGAGAGTAGATGCAAGACTGTTTGGACAGGGAAAAGCCAATGTTAGCACAAAAACACGATTGAGCATTGAGAACAACACGAAAATAACCATAGAAGACCACAAGCTAGGCACTGAGCCAATAATAATATTTGCACAGTTATATAATAGCCATATACATATATATGTCTCTACGCACAAATACTATATCGATATTGCGCATATATATATCATAATGGATCTAACTAGAGTGATATTAAGAGCACTTTTGTTCACTAGGTGGGAGCACATAAACCGTAATAATTGCAAATCCACAGCACTGCACACATATCAAACACAGCAATCATTAGACTATTATCATTTACCCTTGGACGTCACAATATAAAAATTAATGACTATCCAAATACTTTGAAACCTAATAATTATTAGCATTAGATAAATTATTTTGTCTCTAGAAATGTATCCAAGGCTTGGTCTGTAAATTTATATATTTCGCTGAGCATGGCAAATTATTTTAGTAAATTATCAGAACAAATCATCATTGACTTGCATCGTGCACAACTGGTCATCAAACATCACACATTCATCTAAATATCTATTCACATAAACTATGAGACTACGATATATATTTTGAATCTGTTAATTATTTTACAAACCGTTCAATTTTTCAAATTTTATATTTATTTTTCAGAGCTGTTCCTTTTCTTTCCTGTCTCATGACTCTTACAAGTTGTAAATGAAACACTCATGTACTGAAAGTAATACTTATATAGGCATCTCTAACTAGTATCACTTTACTTTTCTCCGTCTTGTACTTGATGCAAGTAAAGAAACATTTTCTACTTTCAGCCATTTCCATAGTCCCCAAAAACCTATATCCTAATATTATTCCCCTATGAGCAGGATTTTAGAATCGATAAGATTGGGCTCATTTCAACTAGATCCGCATGAAATTAATCACTGGTTCTAAGGGTCGGCCACAAATTCATACTACTTATACCTGACTCACGAATACCCTATTATGAAACTGCTATAGATGTTAGTCTTACTATATGGCAATATTTTACCTAATGTCATTCAATATCACGTTCATTGTCTGTAGTTTAATTATTCTCACTATGTGCAAAAACTCCACAAGCTTAATTTTTAAGTCGTTTAGGTCGTCTTTATAATTTTATAGATATAAATATAAAGTTTATCATCTCTATAAGCATATATATATAAATTACCCATTAAAAATAACGATACAACTAGATGGTATTTGCTGTAGTTATGTATTATAATGATAAGCTGGACTATGTATTTTCCATCGGGTTGGTGAGCGCTTAGAGTTACACTATATGTCCTCTTTAATCCTCTTTAGTTAAGTTTTATTATGTTTGAGAGTAGCGTAATGAATCCAGAAAAAAAACGAGAAAAGTTAATTGTAAGTTTACTTATTTTACATTCTAAGTTTACCTACATCATTCTTGTTTTCATACTTGTTACACAGATCGATTAACCGACTACAATGTCGCGAATCGTAACTAGTTGTTATCCATTCATCCTATTGAAATTCAGTCTCTTGTTGCAACTGAATATGAGTCAGTCGATGCAAAAAGCATAGAAATATTTGTTAAATATTCATACGCCGCGGCCATGTTATTTATAGAACTACTCACTGGTTGGAGCGATCAAAAACAGACATTATGTCTTCATAAAGAATTAATAAGTTCAAAGTTGGACGTAATTAGCGGGCATTATCACACCGTCAACAGTGTGTGTACTTCCACAAGAAAAAAAAACAAGATATTCTGTCTCTCCTTGACTCCTTGTCACGTCTGGACATGTTGTCTCTCGGTTGAAAAAAAAAAGAAGATGTTTATCCCTTTCCAATCATGTAGATTTATTTCCATACGGTAGCAAAATGTGGAATTAATAAGTTTGATGTAAATGTATACGAAAATAACATTCCCGCCATTGTAACTGCAATACGCCGGTTTATAAGCACGAGATTGTGTATTTTCATATATGAATACAACTATTTCCACGCAAATAATAAACTTATACACACCCTATCAGACAGACACACAGACACACAGACACACACACACACACACACACACACACACACACACAAACACATATATATACATATATATATATTTACCAACCCCTCCGCAAGGGCAGGATATGACACAGTCAATTTCTTAAGCGGAGTTTAACAGGTTTGAATTCAGAGTTTTCCTTCTTCAATACCGGTTGCCTAACCAAGGTTAAAGAGCCCAGTCTGCCCTACTATTTACCCATATCTGGAGGGAGAGTCGGATTCATACATTTCCCAAGAGTATTAGCGCTAAGTATATATATATATATATATATATATATATATGTGTGTGTGTGTGTGTGTGTATTTGGGCAGCATTATTTCATTTATGCATGTGGAATTAAACAAAATACACATCTCCTGTTGAACAGTTTTATTTATGATTTTTTCAAGTTTTTATATATATTGAACACTTTGAAGGGGATTTACGCTGACGACCGCCGACTAAGCTTAAAGGCAACGCTCCTATCAAACGGTCGGAGCTCTCTCTGGGGGCCTTTAAAAAATATGAGTGTATCTATCAGTTAGAACACTCGTCCAAGTCTCTAGGTGCTTATGACAGAGTAGTTAATAAGCCTAACTGATGTGAAATCGATCGGCTTTCCATTAGGAATTATGTCTCATCAGAGTGGCTTGACATGTCTAGCCACAATGAAGAGACGTAATATGTCGAAACACGGTGTCTGTATATATATATATATATATATATATATATATATATATATATATATATATGGATGTCTGTTTGTTAATAAATTTACTAATATAAATACACGTATTTCACTAAATTAAAAAAATTAAATTGTAATCATATATTAACAGAATCTTAACTTTT
The DNA here is from genome assembly GCA_023376005.1 of Doryteuthis pealeii. Classification (NCBI taxonomy): domain Eukaryota; kingdom Metazoa; phylum Mollusca; class Cephalopoda; order Myopsida; family Loliginidae; genus Doryteuthis; species Doryteuthis pealeii. The sequence continues at coordinate 72,686,429 of CM042145.1, forward strand.
CTTTGCCCAAGTCAATAATATTACTAATGAACTTAAAAATACCTTTTTTCAAATATCACCCCCCCCCAAAAAAAAAAAATCTCTAACCGTAAGCGTCACATAAACATCGCTGTTTTCTCCGGTTGTGGAGCGTCTCTCAATAATTTAAAAATTATTTTTTCGATCACTTCAAAATTCTCTGTATTTTGACCGTTTTAACTTCAAATATGAAACATTTTACTCTGATGAAGGTCGTTTTTCTTTGTATGCTTAAATATTTTATAATTTTCTATCATTATTATTCTATTTTATATTTAAAATAATAATAGATAGAATACATGTGTACATGAACAAACTCCTGGCTGAAACACGTGTTAGTAAACTCATATTAAATCAATTTTATCCATTCAACATTTTTTTCATTTATTCATTTATCCTTTCAACATATCGTCGGAATGATTTCCATTTTCAACTCATACACACGTGCAATCCCGCGCTAAGATACAGTCATAACGTCACAATCAACACGCATTTTCATGGACACGCGCATGACAACATACGCACAAATAAAAAAAAAAAACAAAACAAAAAAACCGCATTCACGTAAACATACAACACGAGAATACAGTTATATAAAAATACCATCATTTAAAAAAAAAAAAGAAAAGAATCATTTAAAAAGAAATGCCATAACTAGACTGCTTCAGTTCCAGTGATCTTTTGAAAAAGAGATTTTATCTCAAAAATTCAAGAATTAAATACAGGTTAACACACAACACCATTGTTACCGTATTATTATTTTTTCTTTACACCTGCATTGTGATAGCCTTCTAAATCAACCTCCTAACCAATATATATATATATATATATATATATATATATATATATATATATATATATATACTGTAGTGTGGGATGGTCACTATTTCAGCTTTTGCTGGAATGGTGTACCAAAGGCAGTATTAATTGGTAGAGTGCTCAATATAAAAATAGAGCTGTTATATAATATAATAAGATAAATATATAGGTTTTACATATCTATTTATTGGGTGACAAAGGAACTTTCCACAACCATATTGGTTTCATGCGATGCATTCATCAGGTGAAGATGTTTCAAATGTGAGAAAAATCGAAAAAATTTCAAAAAATCGAAAAAAATTCAATAGACATGGGATGCGTATGATTGGATAAAATGATGTGTGTATGTATGTGAAGGTGAATTGAATGTATGAGAGTGTTTATGGGCAGTATAAAGGTTGTGTACGCGTAGTGGCTGGTCACACACATTATACGTTGATCTGTTAGTGTGCAGTATTTTAATAGTGCTTACGTGCGAGCGCTCGTGCCTATACATGTATGTGTGTGTGCGCGCGCGCGCGTGGATGTTTTCTTTCTATCTGATGCGTGGGCCGTGTATGATGTATACGGACGGGTCGTGATGGTTGGGGAGTGGGGTTGAATAATATTAATTTTAAGGTTTTAAATGTTGTATATTATGGGTGGGTGGGTGGTGGTGTTTTGAACTTCGGTGTTGTCTATTACGAGGTGTTGCGTTGACAACCGGACGTGGTTGCACGTGGTTACATATACTCGCGACATATACACGCATACAAAATAATATTCATACATATTTATATGCACACACATGTCACTATATTTGCTGGGTAAGCCTTACATATACATACTGAAGCGCATACGCATACTACTATGGGCTCCACGTGTACATATATACGCACATACGCACACATGTACACACAGACAGACACGCATATACGTACTCATACAAATTTGTGCACATACACTCACACGCTCACGTACAGGCACACATACATATACATGCATACATATATACACGCGCGCATATACGTAGTAACATACATACGCATATGTGCCCAAAGACACATGCATGCACGCACACAGATTTATGCACATACGTGCGCATGCACACGCTCATACATGCATGCATGCACACACACACATATGCACATACGCGCGCATGTACACGACCATGCATGCTCGTACACACATATACACACACGTACGCATACACACGTACACGCGTGTGCGCACACACATCCAGTCGCATGCATACACGTCAGCACGCATGCACATGCACACACACTACATATATTATATTATATATACATACATATGCATATATACACACACATACGCATATAAACACATACATACATATACACACATACACACATATATATATACGTACACATATACTCCTACACACACCACACACATGCACACATATACACACATATGCGCTCGCACACATCCACGCATACACCCACGCTCACACATGCATAAACATACAAGAGCACGCATATATACATGAATGCATATGTACAAGGACCAAGGTGGGGTTGGTTGAAAGAAGGAAGCGGGGAACAAGATGTGGGCCAGAGGGGGTAGAACTGTTACGTAAGATGGACGAAGATGGACTTAGGTGGAATGATAGATGGATAAATAGATGGATAGATGGATAGATTGATTGATTGATGAGGGAATTTCATTGTTATGTGGATATATATATATATATATTATATATATATATATATATATATATATATATATATATATATAGCTGGATAGATACGCGAATACACACGTATGTATATATACATATAGACACACACACACATAGATAGATAGATAGATAGATATATACATTTATTGTTATGTGTTCTTAGATAAATTTTTTGTGTTATGCGTCCTTTGCGCTCAACGTGCGTAGACGCATAAACGTAAGGTTGTAATCATATGTATTTTTTTGTCTAAAAAGCAGCGTGCAATATGGGTGGGTTCGTATATTTATTAAGGTAACGGTGTGGTTTTTTTTAAGGAATAGTTTGATCTTTGAATGAACTATTATTCTTCGTAACTATCTTGTAAGATTTTTAATTGTTTATTTTTTATGGGATTTTTATAAACAAAGTTCGGAAATATTTATTTCCGTTTAACCCGAGTTGTCCTAAACTGGTTAATGGGTAGTCCCTAATTTCGAGTTGTCCTAAACTGGTCAATGGGTAGACCCTAATTTCGTGTCAATAAGATGCTGGGCCGTGTGGGTAAATGGGGGAGGGGGCGTTTTATTTGATTATCATGATAGTGAGGAGTTATTAATTAAGAGTGATTATACCCTAATCAGATAGAAATAAACAGGTGTTGATAAATGGGTGTATGTGTTGGTGGAAATTTATTGAGAAAGATAGATAGGTGAATGGGTTGTGGGAGGCAGATAAATAGGTGCGTGTTGAGATATTCAGGTAGATAGGGACAGAGTGGGATGGTTGAATAGGTGGGGAAGGTGTGGGATATGTAGGTAGATGGGGGTGGGTTTTTCTTCAGGGGTTTTGGATATAGTACTGGGGTGCATAGAAAAAGAAGGATCTTTACTTACGTTTCTTGTGCAGGTGTGTGAGGTTGGAGTTGGGTAGTGATAGATTATGTTGTTGTTGTTATGAAGATGCAGTATGTTATGTGTATAATAGTGCCGAGGTGGTAGTGCGTAGTGTGTGAGCAGTGGTGGGGGGTTAAGTGTATGGGTCGAGATTCGACAACAGGTGTTTGTTTTCATGTCTACACTTGGACAGTACTTCAGATTTTTTGTTTAGCAGGGTGCAATGTGGTATGTGGGTGATGATAGAAAGTTTTTCTTGGAGGCAAAGGAGGCATTTTTTTGTGGACTTATTGTATGTGGGTGCAATTTTTAGGATCTCCCAGCTTATCTTAGGACCATGGAATACGCTGTTTTAGACAGACCTGGCCTTGTCTGCTCGTTAATGTTCTTGAAAGCTGGGTGAAATTTCTTGAACAATCTGGTTAATATACTGCACTTTTTTTTTTTACTCAAAAAAATGTTTTGTTAGCATTTGCAGTGTTTTGTCCAAAGTCCAAAACGTAAAGCTTACGTTCACGGAATTAGTAAAGTTGACAGTTTAACTATGCAGCTTTAACGTAGATGGAAGCAATATACGTGTCAGCAAGTGAACTTCCTTGATCTTAATAATTACAACTAGTACCTTTCTTAGATTGAACTGCTTCGGTGCCCTGAAATAACTGCCACAAATTAACACATAGCAAAATATTGCAATACATTTGATTTACCATTTCATAATATTCTGCTTTGTCATTATTCAGTTCTACACACACTGTAATTAAATATTTTCCTACTTATTACGTGCCTTTCATTTTCCCACAAATGAATTGGACGAAAAGAGCTAACTGAAGACAAATTTCAAGAATATTTCTTTCTGGTTTCGTTGTCTAAAAATGAACTGTTTTTGGTAAATCCTCGAGAACTCTGCAGATGCATTCGAAGTGGTATGCAGATGCACGAATGCACACCGACATATACCTTTATACTTGTGTACATACACACACACAAATAAATACCTGCATGCATACATATATACATGCGTATCTGTGTGCTTCAATGCATGGCAAAATGAGTGAAATGTAATGAATAATTTTCAAATCATAACAACAGCCTCAAGGGTTATATTTTCTGCATTGAAAAAATGTTCCTCATTTGTGTCCCATTATCATTAACTGGAATATATATATATATATATATATATATATATATATATATATATATATATATGTGTGTGTGTGTGTGTGTGTGTGTGTGTGTGTGCTGTGTGTGTGCGCGCGTGTGTGTGTGCGTGCGTGTGTGCGTGCGTGTGTGTGTGCGTGCGTGTGCGCACGTGTGCCCGCTCGTATTTGCGTGTTTATATATGTGTGCATATCTAATATTCCATCAATTTATCTTTTTATGTATGTAACGATTCAATAGGATTTATATATATATATATATTATATATATATATATATATAATATTTACACACACACACACACACACACACACACACACACACACACACATATATATATATATATATATATATATATATATATATATACATATAAAGGATGAAATATGATTCATATCAATAGTTATAAATTTGTTTCATGCAATATTTTATATTTGAGTAACGACGTCTTTCAGCAAGAAATGAAAACGATTTGCCGAAAGGCTTTCAGGCTGTGGACTTGACCTTGACGTTCATTTATATATTCATAATAATGAAGGCACTGAGAATGGCATGTTTGTATTGAGAGTAAAGAAGGTATTTAGGGGTGAAAAAAGTGTAGCTTATTCAAGATAGATACAGTTTTTAACAACCTGTAGTAAGTGAACTATTTAAAATTAATATTCCAAAAGATGGCTTGTTTATCTGGTTAAAATTTAGTAGTGTAATCCTAATTATATTTTAGTGATCGGTTTCTTATGCCTATGAATTGCTATTGATTTAATACTATTATTCAAAATATTTTTTTTTATCTTGGAATGTAACTATTGCTAATCTTTCGTGTAGGCATAGAAGACATAGAAAATGTAGATTTGCACACGTTTGATTTCTTTAAGCTTAAGTATATATATATATATATATATATATATATATATATATATATATGTGTGTGTGTGTGTGTGTGTGTGTGTGTGTGTGTGTGTGTGTGTGAGTGTGTGTGTGGTGTGTGTGTGTAAAGTTTCCACTATCTTAATATAGAGTTCTCGATATATGAGACAAAACATATATAAGCTTTTCAAAGCAGTAAATAAACTTCATAATACAATAAAGTGAAACTTTTTCGTGTTCATCAGGCAATACTGGATTCTGATGAATTACAGGCATACAAATAGAGGGATACATTGTAATCATAGAATGAGAAACGGAATCAGATATATATCTAGGAAAACATATCACACACACAATCACACACACACTCACACGCACAACTTTGTCCGATAAATAAACTCTGCTTAATTATCACTACGCATATATGAATGTATTTATTTAACCAACCACTCTGCAACTGACAGGATGTGATATAATGTTAAACTTTAAGATGTTAACTCGGGTTTGAATCTATTTCCGCCGATGATAACCACTTGACAGAAATAAATAAATAAATAATTATTGTTTGAAAGAAAGAAATAAAGAAAGAAAGAAAGAAAGAAAGAAAAAAGAAAAATGATTCTGTGTTTAAAAGAAAGAAAGAAAGAAAGAAAGAGTGTTTGAACGAAAGAAAGAAAGAATGAATGAATGAACAGAGAATGAAAGAAAAAACAAAAATTTGAATTGGATGACGGTTGAAGTATGAGTAAGAATATTGAATGAATGAAAGAGAAAGAATACAATGACAATACAAAGAGTATCAAAAACAAAAAGAAAGAGTATTAAACAAAAAGAAAGAAAAAAGAAACGTGGTTTCAACCAACTGCAGGCTTACTTATACTGGACTTTAGAGAATTCTATAAAAAAGAAATATTAAATCCAGTATAAATATTGCAGCTGATCTCACACCACTTATTTCTTATATGACAATTTGTGTGCACGTAAACTTGTATATATATATATATATATATATATATATATATATATATATATATATATATATATATATATATATATATTTACATTCATATATGAAGGAGTACTTAGCATAATTTCAAGCTGTAGCGAACATCGGTGCTCCCGTATGGTTGTACCAGTAGGACTTTAACGAAACACCCCAGAGAAAAGTAGATGGGAACATATCCTGGGAGCAGCACTTGACATACAAAATGGCAGCTGTGCAGCCCCCTTAGTCACCATCGTACAGACAATTATTGTAAGTCAAGCAAGACATGCTGGACACCTGGAAAAGTAAGGTTCATAAGCGACGTTATCCAATGTACTTCTATACATGGGCACACCAGTGTTGGCCGATTTATCACCTTTTCTTGGAAACTGCATGCCGACTAGACGACTTGCCAAGAATGATGACTGATAGAGGTGGATAGCGCGAGAGAATCAAGGGAAGCCATGCTGTCGGCACGTCTTGGTAATGATAATGTTATTTTTAATGTCACCGTGAGTAGACTATCTATACAATTAGAGACATATGAAAGGAAACATTTAGACGTGTGAAAGGAAAACCATGCAGCGAGCTAACAGATAAAAGAGAAAAAACGCAAAAGATAAAATAGAAGCAAAAGAAAGAATGTGAGTGAAAAGTAACTTCTAATAGCTCAACCACACGTACGTGAAAATATGATATATCCCTTAATATAAAACAACGCACAATTTCATAAATATTATTACATAGCTTTATAATATAGTATGTTATGGTTCTTGATTAACTAACGCCTTTGCAGAAAAAAGTGATTCAAATAATGAAGTTTTTAGTGCTTTATTCTGTTAACACACTATATTTTCTATTTTCAACAAGAACAGCTTTCACTCATTTGCTGACATAGAATATCACTCCCTAATGACTGCTTGTAAAATCAATTTTAAGCATCAATTGAATTTGGTTTATTGCGTTTCTCATATTTGCTATTAATGACACATAACTGTCAAAAGCAACGACTCTTTCATTTCTATGGGAATATATTTTCTTAAATGTCGTTTATTGACATTCATTTGGCGCCCACAGATTGCACGAGTTTAAATCTAAAATATCACAGACAGAATACAGTTTTTTGTTGTTGTTTTGATTGTTATCAAGAATATGAAATAAATTATTCGCGATAAATTATGTTGATGGTTAATGAGACAATATTGATTTAAGGGCGATATTTGACGTATATCAACAGAGAGGCTCTGTTGCTTTTATCGTCGTATGAAGTTGACTTGGCTACCCGAGTTCCAATTGTGAGCGAAGCTGTTTACATTTCACATATGACCTCAACTATACTCACTTCAGCAATGGGTTAATGGTAGTACAGACTTGGCTCTTTAAATTTCATATGGCAATCTAAGAAAAGGAAAACTGAATTATAAACACTTGCAGACCTGGTAGTACAGACTTGGCTCTTTAAATTTCGTATGGCAATCTAATAAAAGGAAAACTGAATTATAAACACTTGCAGACGTGGTAGTACAGACTTGGCTCTTTAAATTTCGTATGGCAATCTAATAAAAGGAAAACTGAATTATAAACACTTGCAGACGTGGTAGTACAGACTTGGCTCTTTAAATTTCGTATGGCAATCTAATAAAAGGAAAACTGAATTATAAAACACTTGCAGACCTGGAGAGGGATGGACTCGGTTAGACTATTCGTACCTAAGACATGCTCTATTAGAATTGCTTTGGTGGATAAACAAGGCTATAGGAACTGTAAAAGAGAACAGTCAGCAATAGGAATTGTGTACAATTATACGAGAACACACTTACAACAATTTATATAGAAAGACATCTGTTCTAAGCATTGAATCGTTCGGTATACACTACAGAATGAAATTAGTGCATTAGAAAAATAATTTTCTAGAGGGTTTGTTTTTATCTCAAAACCACAGAGTAAATTACGTAGTATTTTTTTTATCGTTTTCTGTATGGTCAAAATTGTGTCGTTTACAAATTCTACAGTGGAACATCTAGTCATATTTGCAACTGTTCTCCATGTGTACCAATGCCCCCCCTCTCTCTCTCTCTCTCTCTCTCTCTCTCTCTCTCGGTTCTGATCCAGTGTAGCAGAATCTGTTAGGGTTCCCTCTAGGGGACAAATAGATCTATTTGCAAATTCATATTCGATAATAATGCAATATAATTGTAAATTATTTACATTAAAAACAATTACTTAAGCTATTATCATTTACTATTGATTAATTCCTTGAAACAATATAACGATGTGCAAACAAATGACTATTATTAAATAGAAACCAATACTTGAAACCATATAATTATTAGCATTAGATAGATTATTTTGTACTATACAGTTGTCTGTAATTATTTGCATTACACATGCAAATATTTGATATTATATAATTTTGTGCAAAAAAGACGCTTAAAAAGCCCTCTATAAGAATGTAAATATAAATGTACAATGAATGTAATCTACTAACTTTTAGACACAAATAATCCTAGACAGATTGACATGTCAATAACATCAATCAGTAAATCATTAATTTGTTTTCATGGACTCGTTTTTCTTTTGATTGTATTTATTTATTTATTTTTAATTTTATAATTTCTATTTTCCTGTTTGTCCTTGTGTAAAATTTATTGAAGCTTTTACTTACTCTAATTGTTTTACTCTCTGCTTTTACTGAGATCAGTGACAGTAATCTGTTCAGGTCTCCAAAACGCTTCTAACTATTCTAGCTGGTTTTAACTGATGAGTGGTCTCAATTCTCTCACTGATTTTCGGTTCCACAAATCTCTTTACTAGACCACAGTAGGCAGTTCCAAGAGCAGCAGCTACTATTGCTATCACCGTCATATTCACGTTCCACTGTCTGTTTAGTTCTCTGGCAAAACCCAGCTAATTTTCTATCGTTTTGTCGTCTTTATTTTTGATAAACAGTCCGTTGGAACAGTAAAAATCCATTAGAAGACAAGGTCGTTTTCTTGTAGATTCATATTAGGTAAGGTAATACTGTTTGGTTTGCGTGATTCATTTGTATTCCAATGTTCTAGATTAGTTTATGCGTCTCATTTTTTACAACAGATTCTGATTGGTGCTTATACCATTTGTCTTCATTAAATGAAATTTATATTCATTCAGGGTTTTTTCTAGCCTTGCACATGCCATTTCCTTTTTAATCTGGGTAGTATTTGCAAGAACATTTATATTTTTAATTCATATTGAATGGATTTTTCATTAAACTATATAGATTGATAGATGTTTTCTCAAAATACATACTGTAACACAATTTGCATGTATAGAATAACCAGTCAAAATTACTTAGTATTTGTTAAGTATATTCCCAATATTTTTCTAATGACAGCAAGGACTTTTAAAACAGCAGTGATAAGAGATATTTTCAATGTTGGCTCTTGTATGCTTTGATATCCATCAAATATTTTTATTGGAATATTGGATGCAGACGGAAGAGATATGTCAGCAATGTATCGGTGCTTCTTTTTTTCTATCTTTAACAATATCTGGTCAATCTTTATGATTATCCCTCTCTGTATTGATGCTGGATACCCAGTGGGGTAGTACTTGTTGAACTATTTTGGATATAAGCCATGGGGCAAATGGTCACTCCTAGATATAGACTCGTTGACTACCACGTGACCACCGAAGGCATTTCAATTGTCCAATCACTGGCACTGCTGCTGCTGCTTATGCTGTATTAATAGAGACAACATTCTGAGCTTATGTCATTGATACTTGGATTATCTTGGACGACGGACTTACAAAGAATACCCTAACACCGGATTCTTATTGGCTTGCTTACTTACTTATTACATCTGGAACTAAGGATGCCGACCAGATACTTAACAGTACTGAACCACTGCACTCCATTCTCGCCGAATAACCGACCCCTGTCCAACCTATGTATTGTTTAAGGGAAGTTAGGCTTCAAAATTGCAGAAGCCATGAGTCATGTCCACAAACGAAAAATAAATAAAAACCAACACAAGAATACAATTAGATTGTTATTCGTATTCATGACGCCTTCTCAAAATAACACGTGCCACATCCATACATTTACTATAGTGTTATGGACGTTGGACGTAACATGGAATCTGGTCAACATCTAACTCACTCTGATTCTCGCTGTGACTTGCTCCTAACTCTTCTATGATTTTCCTAGAACTGCTTGGCAATCCCGGCATGACTTGGTGACCTTTCTTTTTCGAAACCCAATAGTCAACTGGTCCCTGTGGAATTCTTTTTTCGAACTGGGTTTTTTTTTTGTTGGTTTTTGTTGACGTATTCATTTACTTTAGTATATGGTGTTTAAATAAAGAAAAAAAACAAAACGTTTTTCATACTGTAGCAATCATTAAAAATGAGATTCTTGTCTGATAGACACTGACCGTACTAAGACAATACGCAGTGGATCGTTTTTTCACACCAGCATTCACTGGAATCTAAGTGAGAGTAAATCTCAGGTATCCTAGTTTTTTATGAGTATTCTAGCCGAACTTAACAATCCTGTTTTCCGCATGAAGCTGATTATTCCTCTTATTTCCTTTTACAATTCCGACATTTTTACAAACCCTTTGGGACCCTTCCAAGGGCACCAAATCCAATGGGTATTACCATCACCATCATGTTCCACATTCTTTTCAGTTCTCTGGCGTTTTTCAATTGTCTTTAGAGTGTAAAGTCTTTTGCATCGTTATTAATTTAATCTAATAATAATAATAATAATAATAATAATAATAATGATTATTATTATTATTATTGTTGTTGTTTAATCCT
>CM042145.1:72700134-72745631 GCA_023376005.1 Doryteuthis pealeii
TATATAGATGTGTTTATCTGCGTAGCGTTGTTTGGGCGTTTACAGAGGAAGTAAAAGTTATATCTGAAATACACACCGTAGGATTTTTAGCGGCCAATATGCTAAAAAGTTCATACGAGTGGAAGTAGACACCTAAATGTATAATTTATTGAAATTTGTATCGTCTTGCATTCATGTCTTGTGTAGCATTCACCAAGATGCAATGTCAATAGTAAGTTTTAGTCTTACACTCTTGATATCATTCTTGAGTGGATGTAGATAAAAAATAAGAACAAGCTAGATCATTGCATAAAACATTCTATTACATAATCGAATACAAATAATTAGATAACAATTCCTTTCTCAACAACAACAACAACAACAAAAGGCAAGTTGTATCTGACGATGTTCAATGTAAAAGGATTTTATTGAATTTGGTTAAGATGTGTTGTCGGAAGCATTTTGATACCTACATAAAACTGTATCGATATAACGAATCATGGGTAACAATGTTTAGGTACGTGTTTTTATCATAGATTCACTTAGCATAGAAACAATGGGTAATGAGATAGAAACATAAAATCAAATATACAATAGTTTCCGTTGTCACATACAAAGACTGACGAAAGAAAGAGACGTTTGGAAGATGCTATTGTTTCAAAAGCGACGGAAATGTTATTGAATCAGCGGTTGCTTAAGAATAGCCAAGAATGTGGAAGGTGACATTAATGTTTAAATGTTTGGTAAACCCTGAATAATAATAATAAGACAAAGTACTTATGGCGGCCAACAATAGTAGAAACGGCAGATGGACAAACAGAAAAACGACAAAGACTAGAAAACAAAAATGGGAAGAAAAACAATTATACGGATGCTTCAAACGACAAATAGAGAGGTTGCACATGAAAAGACTTGGACATAGTTGAGAAAGGGAAACCTCAAAAGAGAAACAGAATCACTTATAATTGCTGCACAAAATAATGCCATAAGGACAAACTACATCAAAGCGAAAATTGATAAGACCCAACAGAATAGTAAATGTAAACTTTGCGGTAATAGAGATGAGACTGTTAACCATATACTCTGTGAATGTAGCAAACTAGCACAACGAGAATACAAAACTAGACACGACTGGGTTGGGAAGGTGATCCACTGGGAATTATGCAAAAAATTAAATTTTGACCACACAACAAAATGGTATATGCATAAACCAGAATCTGTTCTTGAGAACGAAACGCACAAAATTTTCTGGGACTTTGAGATAAAAACGGATCACCTTATCCCAGCAAGAAGGCCGGACCTAGTGTTGATAAACAAACAAGAAAGAACTTGTCAATTGGTGGATTTTGCAGTGCCAGCAGATCACAGGGTGAAGTTAAAGGAAAATGAAAAAAATAGACAAATATCTGGACCTTGCCAGAGAACTGAAAAAGTTATGGAATATGAAAGTGAAAGTGATACCAATTGTAGTTGGTGCACTTGAAACAGTCCCAAAAGGATTAGAAAAGGGCTTGGATAGTTTGGATATCAGAGGAAGGATTGAAACCATTCAGAACACTGCACTGCTGCAATCTGCCAGAATACTCAGAAGAGTCCTGGAGACCTGAGGATACTTGCTGTCACTCAGACTCCAGTGAAAGACCATCAGCTAACACTGATGTGAAAACTCAAAAGGAGCAAATAATAATAATAATAATATAATAATAATAATAATAATAATAATAATAATAACTTACTAGGAAAATTGGTATAATTGCTGCAGTTTATTATTATTATTATTATTATTATTATTATTATTATTATTATTATTTCACTCGTTAGTTGGTGGTATTTCACTGGAGCCTAAGTAAAATTTGATCATGTAACAATTTGTTTTCGTGGGAATATTTACAAGACATTATACATGCTAAAAGATCAATAGCTTCTACTTCTCCTCCAAGTCATTAATCTTCAAAAGAAAGGTAAGTCGTCCTTACGGAAAGTATGGGTATGGGTATGACATTCACTTTCATCCGATCATGAAGTTCTAGTGCTGGAGATCTTGTGAATGTGGAATACCCCATCATTACCATTACCTCCATGTCAATTCTTATCCGCAGTGGTAGTACCTGTTAGGCACCGCTCTGTGACGTGATCACACCCCGGACTCCAAACTTCGAGCTCAATTATTCACTCCATACCATGCCATCCTCTGCCGTTCTTGTGCTCGGGCTTAGTCTCTGTGATCCGTCCTCCGTGACATCCTCCTGCTCCATGTTCCGTCCAATCTGCTTTTCTCCGTGAACATTCTCCGTACCAAGCTTCGTAAACATGCTCAGTCATCCTTGCCGTGTCGAACATCTACACTGTGATGGGCACCTGTTGTTACAGCCAATAGTATATTTGTGACACAGCAGCAGTAACGAATGTTTTATGACATTTTTTGTGTTTTTCATAAGGAACCATAATTTCGGAAATCAAATTAAAATGTACTTGTATAAATTTGCGGTCCCGGTAGTGAATATCGGTTTGAAAATTTTCAGCGATTTTTAAAATCAAATTATGGATTAAATCCGTAGTTGGTACACGAATTCTGCGTTTAGACAGTCGCATACTCGGTTCGTTTCGGTAAGTGTGCGTAACAGAGAATAAAGTTTTAATTCAGTGTCAAGTCTTTGTCGTTGAGTTTGCTTTTCGCAGCCATCCTTCATCGCTGCTGCTAGGGAATCTGCATGTTCTGACACAAACAAATGTAAACTTCATATGTTGGAATAAGTTGGTACTCTAGAATATTTTTACCAATGTGAACTTTTAGTTGATTAAATATCTATGCAATGCATTAACTACAATTTGTGTCCTGAGAATGACACTGAACTGGATTCAGTGATGAGATTCTATTTTTGGAGTTCTGTTATGTACATCCTTACACCCTGACCCGTAATGATAGTACTTATTAGGGTCACACCTATTCAAACTGATCTGAGATAAAGTTTCTATTTACCTAGAGTAGAACGCACGACTAGTTTATTTTATGCGGGGTACAACTGCTTTTTTGTTCGGGGTTTTTCTTCTCTCCAAGATAGGTTGTAATATCCAAAGCTAAAGAGCCCAGTCTTCCCTAATATTTAACCATAGTTGGCGAGACAACAGTTGAATTAATACTTTTCGCAAGGGGATTAGCACGAAGTGATTCCCAATCATATTCTCCCAGGATTTGAACTCGTGTCAACAATTCCATTTTCTTACGACTGCAACCGTTACGTTATGTACACCTTCATTTGAGATCACATTTTCAATAATTTTTAACTACATTTTCTCTTAGAATATTTATATCACAACTAGGTATCAATTGTTTACTTATCTTAAATGATTTCAACTAAATATAGTCTGCTATATGTTATTGGAATACTTAATTTTAATACCGACCTGGGCATGAAATAAACCAAACAATATTTCACACCGTAAAATCAACCAACTAAATATATAAAACACCATTTCTAAATGATTTTAAAGCTATTTCAAATACAGGCATTCATTTATATCATTATATTAGTAGATTTTGTAACGTAGCAGGACCTTATTGAGAATGCGTGGAGTTGCTTCTCCGTGTGGCAATGTTCCTTGTCAAGATCCAGGTAACCCTGTTTTGGATTTTTAAAATCAAACGCAAGTCAATTTGTTTCGCTGTTGTCAACAACATCTTTATTCTTGTCGATACGTCGTTTCTGGAAGTAAACTATAGCAGAGATAGATAGATTTGGATAGATAGATAGATATATAGATATATATATATATATATATATATATATATAGAGAGAGAGAGAGAGAGAGAGAGAGAGAGAGAAAGAGAAGAGAGAGAGAGAGAGAGAGAGAGAGAGGGAGACACAGAGAGAGACAGAGAGAGAGAGAGAGAGGGGAGGGGGGCTGTTTTTCACAAGATAATTGTCACATTAGAGACAAGGAGGGAAATACTATCAGGCTGACGAGCCAGGACCATCAAAAAAGAAAGAAAGAAAGAAAGAAAGAAAGAGAGAGAGAAAGAAAGAAAGAAAGAAAGAAAGAAAGAAAGAAAACACGGCTGTCTCTTTCGGCTAAGTTGCCGTCATACGAGTTTCGGTTGTCTCCGGGTCACGGACCCCGACTGAACCTGAACACCGGGCCGCTATTTTATAATTATTTTTATTTCTCCACACGTCATCCTATTCTTTCGTGACTTAATTAACCGAATTATTTCAGCTTATTGTTTATTTCCAAATGTCTCTCAAATATAACAATTTTGTAACTAGAATTTAGAACAATAAAAATACATTCCAATCAGATTTTTCTGTTCAAAATATTTTACCAAACAATTTTTTCTATAATAGGACATGTTATTTGAAATCATAATTGCTTCCAAATGACAAATATTAGTTAGCAATTCTTGTAACAGTATAACTGTGGATAAATAATTTGTATTAAGAATAATTACTTGAAGCTATATTTGTTTAACATAATAGTATTATCATAAAATTAATGGAAATTTAAAAGAATTGAAAAGAAAAACATTAAAAAAAGACTGATATCAGTAGTAAATAAACAAAGTGGAACGTGATGTAAAGCCAATTACAATAAATTCTAAGGGTTGTAGACTTTCCGTGTGAGTGGCTACGAGGTAAAGCTACTGAAATCAAATTTAAATAAATATCAGTAAATACCATTACCAATATTCCAACCAATATCATTTCTTGATAATATTAAAACTAAAAATACTAATAGTAATAACCCGGTTCATACTATTTATCCGTAGCTGCAGGATACATGGACTATAATGCTTCTGATTTAATAAAATAAAACAAAAATTATTTTATTTTATTTTCAAAACAGAATATGCATTTAAAAAAAAAAAAAAAATTCCGACTATAAAATTGACGTTTCATCTGGACCACTTTCGTCTTATAACGGTCCACTCATACCGTCTCTCTATCACACACACCTCGCTCTTGATGAATACCACTTCAATAAAGGGTCGAAACAAATTTCTGTCATCGAATTTTAACATCATGTGTTTGTTATTTCTAAAATATTAATTTCATATATATATATTTCACCCAACGGTGTGTTTATGAATTAAAATACTGTCTAAAACAGTGACTTCCGGGAAAAGTTCGGATGACGCCCGTGAAAGTATGGCAACTGCTAGAGAGACAGCTGGCGTGTCGGAAAGACGACAAACTGGGCAGAAGGTTGGCAGCCTAACCTGCAGCTCCCGTGAGGGGGCAACCAAACTCAAGCAACAACAAAGAATAAAGATAAATACCCCCAGGGATTTCCGAGCGGGGGGGGGGAGGAAGATAATCCCATTCGGACGGCTTCACTGGTAACGGACCCTGTTCTGAAAAAACGGACGACCCTCGTTTGCACATGTGGCAAGGTCTTTAAGACCTTAAAAGGCCTAAAGATCCATCGAACTAAAATGGGCTGTCAGACAGCCGATCAGTTCCAACATTGTGAAGGAGCGGAGAGTGGCACTCTTAACGACAGTGTTCTTTTGACAGAACCCATCACAATGAGGCCGCATGACATGAGGCAAGCTTTGAACAACCCAATTAACAAACACAAGGGGACAGAAAAGAATCAAATTCCATCAGATTCAACAGCAACAACTACAGCTGGGATTAGATGTACCTGCGGAAAAACGCTAAAAAATCCGAAAGGGCTAAAGATCCATCAGACAAAGATGTCCTGCCTGTTGAATGGACGAATGCAGCAACGCACAAGCGAAGCAATCAATACCACAGTAAATGTAGTGTTGGTCGCAGAACCTGATAAGACGGAGGAGGAGCCTGGCCCGGAGTCACCCCACAGTGTTCGGAGCCTCTAAGCAGCAAGAGTCCAACCAAAAAGCAGTAAGCCTGTACAACACCGAATTAAGTGGCCAACAGCCAGCGAAGAATGGCTCCACTTCGATGAGGACGTGGATAACATCCTTAAAACAACATCAAAAGGGAGTGTGGACCAAAAACTCCAGACTATGTGCACCCTAATAACGAGCATAGGAACAGAGAGGTTTGGAGTTATTGAAAAGGGCAAGAAAGACCACCAGCCAAGACCAAACCGTCGCGCAGTTAGAATTAGCCAGCTCAGATTGGAGTTGAAATTACTAAAAAAACAATTTAAATCAGCAGAGGAGGGCGATAAGAAACTGGCTTTGACACAGCTTCGAAACATCACAAGACAGAAGCTAATAACACTCAGGCGAGCCGAGCAACATCGTAAGAAGGGTAGAGAAAGGGCCCAAAAGCGTAAGGCTTTCATATCCAACCCTTTTGGGTTCAGTAAAAGGCTATTGAGCCGAAGAAGAGCGGCTACTTATTGTGTTCTGCAGATGTCATGAATAACCACTTGAAGAGCACCTTCAGCGACGAATCAAGGGAGCAAGACCTCGGCCCCTGTAAAAATCTAATCGACCCTCCAAAACCATCAAAGGACTTCGTTATCAGGGAGCCAACCTTGAAGGAAGTGAAAACAGTGGTTCAAACTGCAAGATCCTGTTCAGCGCCTGGTCCAAGTGGAGTTCCATACATAGTGTACAAACATTGCCCAAGGCTTCTTTTACGACTCTGGAAGCTTCTTAAAGTAATCTGGCAAAGAAAATCAATTCCCTCTCAATGCAGAGCTGCTGAGGGGGTATGGTTACCTAAAGAGGAGAACTCTTGTGATATTGAGCAGTTTCGAATAATCTCGCTGCTTTGTGTGGAGGGGAAGATCTTCTTCAAAATAATGGCTCAGCGACTAACACAGTTCCTCATAGATAACAACTACTTGGACACATCGGTGCAAAAGGGTGGAGTACCAGGAATGTCAGGATGCCTGGAACATACGGGGGTGGTGACACAATTGATTAGAGATGCAAAAACGAATAAGGGAAACCTAGCAGTACTTTGGCTCGACCTAACAAACGCATATGGCTCTATTCCCCACAAGCTTGTCGAGACCGCTCTAATTAAACACCATATCCCAGAAGGCATTAAGAACCTCATTATGAGTTATTATAGCAATTTCAAACTGAGAGTTTCTTCAGGATCTACAACTTCCAACTGGCAACAACTAGAAAAGGGGATGATTACTGGCTGTACCATCTCAGTGTCACTCTTCACTCTAGCCATCAATATGCTGGTTAAATCAGCTGAAACAGAGTGCAGGGGTCCAGTGTCAAGTTCAGGAACTCAGCAGCCCCCCATAAGAGCCTTTATTGATGACCTCACTGTAACGGCACCATCTGTCCATGGCTGCAGGTGGCTTCTCCGTGGACTACAACGGCTAATCTCATGGGCGAGGATGAATTTTAAGCCAACCAAGTCCAGATCCCTAGTCCTGGAAAAAGGAAAAGTGTTCGATAAGCATCGATTCACCGTAGGAGTTGTAACAATCCCAACCCTCAGTGAAAAACCAGTCAAAAGCTTGGGAAAGATCTTTAATAGCTCCCTGAAGAACACCTCATCTGTCCAACAAATGAAAGACGATCTTAGGGATTGGCTGGATGCAATTGAAAAGACAGGACTTCCAGGTAAGTATAAAGCTTGGATATATCAACACGGGGTTCTTCCACGGCTTCTATGGCCCCTCCTAGTCTATGATGTGCCAATTACCACGGTGGAGTTACTGGAAAGAACAATCAGTCAGTTCCTGAGAAGGTGGTTGGGGTTACCCCGGTCTTTAAGTAGCATAGCCCTATACAGCAATTCAACAACATTGCAACTCCCTCTCAGCAGTGTTACGGAAGAGTTTAAAATCACACGCGCAAGGGAGGTGATGCTATACCGCGATTCGACGGATATTAGGGTTTCATCAGCTAATATTAAAGTAAAAACTGGGAGGAAATGGAGTGCACATGGGGCAGTTGAGAGAGCAGAGGCACGGCTGCAACAGTGTCATTATTGGAAACGTGGCAGTGGGAAGGGCTGGGCTGGGCAGCTACCACAGACAGCTGTACAACAAGGCCTCAAAGAAAGAGAAAAGGAAAATGGTGCAGGACGAGATACGAAAGGAGGAGGAGGAAATTCGCCTTACCAAAATGATTGCTATGAGTCATCAAGGCGCCTGGACTCGTTGGGAAAACGTTGACCAACGAAAAATATCATGGTCAGAACTCTGGATATCAGATTCGTCTAGGATTCGGTTTCTGGTTCAATCAACATATGATGTTCTGCCAAGTCCAGTTAATCTATACCTGTGGAAGTTAGCAGATTCTCCAGTTTGTCAACTGTGCCATGGAAATGGCACTTTGGAGCATATTCTTAGCAGCTGCCCCAGGGCGTTGGGAGAAGGGCGATACCGCTGGCGGCACGACCAAGTACTCAGGGCCGTGGCAAAATCAATAAGTGGGGCACTCCTAAAAAGCAAGAATCAGCGCAACCCACAACATGAGATCAGATTTATAAAAGCTGGGGAGAGGATTCTTCAGAAGCCACACAGAGCGGGGGGAGGGGGCTACTCGCAACTGCAAGGGACTGGGATCTCCAAGTCGATCTAGGGAGGCAGTTGAAATTCCCGGAAAAGATCCTCACCACTTCTCTCCGGCCAGACATGGTCTTGACATCGGAGGCAACTAAGGAGGTGGTGATATTAGAACTTACAGTCCCGTGGGAAGATAGGTTAGAGGAAGCAAATTGTAGGAAGACGGCCAAATACCAAGAGCTTGCGGTCGAATGCAGATCAAATGGCTGGAAGGCCCGAAATGAACCTTTCGAGGTTGGATGCCGTGGCTTTGCTGGCAGGTTACTTTTGAAGGTTATTAAGACCCTTGGCATTAAGGGCCAGCAAAGTAGAAAAGCCATTAAAGAAATATCAGGAGTTGCTGAGAAAGCATCGAGATGGCTCTGGATACGCAGGAGCGATGCTTGGATAAGTGCCACTGGGTCGCAAACCGGGAATTGATCTGTCCGGTTGGGGTCACCTGGGCAAGGGTATATGGTGAGTAAAGACCCGAAACACCTGTTGACCTTGGGTTCATCACTGATGACTGCGGCCTAGTATTTCACCCAACGGTGTGTTTATGAATTAATATATATATATATATATATATATATATATATATATATATATATATATATATATATATATATATATATATATACTTAAAAATCAATGGCAAACTGAATGAATGGATGAAACAAGAATGAATGAAATGAGGATAAAAGAACAATCCTTTCCAAGGGACCCTTTTCAAAAGTATTAAAACAGTTTTTGAGAGTGGGGTCCCTGATAGAAAGTTTTCTCATCTATTATTAGCCTCCTTGGAAGTATCAAGTTAATATAATTATTTTATTATTTATTAGAGAAGATAAAATCAGTCTCTTACCTTAGAAATATCTGTTGAGAATGGGTTTGGATTTTTATATGTATATATATCTAATCTTGTCTGGTTAACTTCCGGGGAATATTGCTACATTGTAACTATCTCGAATTCAAAATAAAAATGGTTAAATAGAATAATTTATTTACTTAGCTTTTATTCAGTTGTAAAATAAAATAAAATGTATAAACTTAATTAGATAGATCAGTAAATGAATAAAAAGATTATCTTTAATTATATATTAGAACAATTGATGAATAATTTATATATATATATATATATATATATATATATATATATATATATATATATAAATGAAAGATTTTGAAAGGCACTTTTCCATTCGGAATCTTATTCATATAATCAGTATATCAATCGATAAATAAGGGTCAAATTGGGGCGCTCTGACCTTAAATCGGCAGCGCAACACGTTAGGGCATATATTAATATAAACGATTATGCTCGACGCATTCAAACACATCTATCAGCATATATTATTGAGCTTAATGTTTATCGGTTTGAAATATTTATACTGTCAAAGAAAGAAGAACTTAACAAACCGTCATTTAGATATCATATATTTATTTCGACCAAAAACTCATCAGATTGCATTTTCATAATAAAACAGAATAGAGAAAATATTTTCCTTTTCCTTTTTTTTCTTTTTTTTTTTTTTTTTGTAAGACCAATGAAAATTATCTCTTCCCATACCCTCACACAAAAAAAAAAAAACGTAAATATGATAATGATAACAACAATGAAATATAAAAAAACGGAGACAAGAAATGTACATTATAGATACAATGTAACCAATTATATATACAATGTAACCAATTATTTCCTGAATACAAACCAATTTTTTCGGACAGATTTAATCTAGATCAGTAAATAATAAATTTTTCATTAATAACTGATTTCGGAAAAAAACCTCATACTCTATTTAATTTGAACATAACTATGAATATAATTATATTCCACGACTGTCCAGTCATTTTAAACCATTGTTAAATTTATTACTGATATTACATTTAAAAGAAAACTATTACTAATTAATATTAATATTGAAATAAAATAAAATAAAATAAGATAAATAATAATCATCATTATAAAAGCCATTACTAAAAAAAAAGGTCCGTGAGTATTATTTATTATCATTATTATTATCATCACTATAGGAGCAGAACGTTAACAATTATTTGGCTCAGTCTTTCAATAAACTAACAGATAACAGATTTCTCTATCATAGTATAACATCCATTTGATTTTAATCAATCCATTGAAAAATCGGGGTATTTTAGCTAAAAACCTTTCTTTGATAAACTACTCCTAGTTCTCAGAAGAGATTTGTTTCGAGTCGATTTGGCTACTGAGAGCAGATCTAGTTGTACATTTAGTATTGTGCATTTACTCAACCACTCTGCTTAAGCAGAATGTGATTCAAAGTCACTTTTTAACCAGAATACAACTGGTTTGAGTTTTCCCTCCCCTAGATCAGTTTCCTTACAAGTGTGAACATCTAAATCTACCCTTCTATTTATCTATAACTTGAGTACGGACATTAAAGCCATCTGAAATATAAATAGCTTCGTCCAGGAGTTGAACTCAGATAACAGAATTCAGTTCATTCAATGATAACCATAAAAAGTTCCGTCTATTGCAATGTTCTTTCTTATTTTTCACTCATTTAAGATCAAATCAAGACCGAAACAAGTAACTAGTACAATGATTATGCATTGCTAAAAGAATGAATAATCAAGCAAAAAAGAACAGAAAGCTTTCAAATAACGTCATTTCATTATAATATCCTTATTAATAGTAATTTGTGGAAATGAATATAAAATAAAGACAATGAATAATCTCTCATGCTCCACACGGGCTCCATCGCTTTCAGCGGTCATCAAGCTCAATGTCGATCCACATTCTATTTATTAGGATATAATTGATAAATGTGTACTGAATAATTAGTGTTTAATAGCTATTAAGAAAGTATTATGATTGTGTTTTTTTAATTGTGTTTTATATCATATTGCTTAAAGGCCGAGTTAGTCGGTCATCAAGTTCGATGTCGATTCAGATATTATTCCTTAGGGTATGATTAATAAATGCGATAGTATGATGTAATAGTTATTGAACCATTATCATGATAGTGTTTCTTTTATCTTAGTGCAAATTGAATTATAAATTGATTATGTTTTATTTTGGTATATTTTAAAGATAATGCCCTAAGAAAATATCACTATGATGTAGCATCGTTGCGGAAATACATAATCTTATATATAAAAATCATATCATTATAAGATTATTATTAGCGTTTACTCTTCAAAGCACCGCCCTGTCGGCTGGGCGTTAGAATGCTCCGACTGCACCTCTGCTTAAGGGTAAGACTCCCCCAATGGGGCCACCTGTTGGCCGTGGGTTGCAACCCGTGATGCTTAAGGATAGAGCCCAGGTGGATGAGCAGTTCATGACATGCAATACTCCACTTTGGCGCTATTTTGGGCTAGACGGGCGGTCGGAGAGGCCCCCTCCGATCAATCGGCTGGTCACGTCAAGCCCTAGCACCTATATGATTTTCCCAACTCTATAGCCCTTATGGCAAGCCCCAACCCCTTTTTATCATATAGGTGCTAGAAGGCGGTGGCTGCGGGTCTACATATCATGGGAATGACGTTAAACTCTATATGATGGTGAGGTTCTAGTTCTGGAGGTTTGGGGAATGTGGAGCACCCCTTCATCACCATTGCTCCTTAGTCCACTCTGCCCCGGAGTGGTAGTACCTGATAGGGTCCCATCTATGAGTTAAATAGAAAAATGTATTTATAAAAAAATTGTATTATCCATTAAGAATTGATTTATTTAAACAGTTTATCGGCATTAAATTACCCACTGAGGTTGATATGCCGTAAAACAAAACAAACCAAACCAAATCTTCAAAGTATATGAAAAAAAGAAAACATTAATCCAAATGTCGACAAGATGCTACGACAAACTCTTCAACACATTCCCATGTCGTTTCTATAGTGATAGACCTATCGAAGAATACGGAATGTTTAACATTGGATGTGAATATATATTCCTTGATACACTATCTAAGGATGACGTCACGAATGCAGCCAACGAGGACATATGTAGCAATAATCATTTCCACACCAATAACAAGAAACGCACTAACAGAGGCAAACACTGAGACACACACACGTGTATATTTTAGGATATGTTTTCTGTATTTTCACCTATTCATAAGATCCGAACGATGGTTAAAAATCAATATTATGCCTTCTTGAAAGACCAGAGAGTAACTCACTGCTTGATATTTAAAAGAAACATGGTGATATCAGTTAGCGTTTGGCTTGCGGGAAAAAGAGAAAGTGCAAGGTGTATTTTTAGAAGTTGCATTTGGCACAGGTATCGTCGATTTATTGAAAAACTGGTGTTCAAAATTACAAATGTCACCGGCTTATAGTTGTTTGCAAACGGATAATTAAGAATTATTCTATTATGTTTGCTATATTCCAGTGTTGCAGTGATATATGAGAGTTTTAGTTGTACAGTCGTAAAATTAAGTAGATATTTCTTTCGTCTCTAATATTTTGTCTGCAAAGTTGTATTTTTTTTTGCTGTGTTTCATTTCAATTGCAAATAAAAAATGCATTTACGGATATCTGATACGCGAAGAATAATGAAACATCTTGCGAGTGAATCTTTGCCTTTATCAAATGTTAAGATTTGAAATTGAGTACACGTACACAGCTGATTAATTTATATCTTAACTTGATTATGCCTGCATAAATAAATACTATTCACAAGAGTATATAATAAGTCATTTTTAAAGGTAAACGCACTTTAAATTCTTGAATTATACTGTAAGAACGGGTGAAATATGTAAGATCTGAAAAATATAGAAAATGAACAAGACAGTTATAACAATAATAGGTAGCGCGTTTGGGTATCCTGGATAGGTAGAAAAGACTGGCAAAATTGGAAGTCAGAGAAATAATTTAATTAATCAGGACGACAGCACAAGTAGAGTATTTGTAGGTTCCTGGAGCGATAAGGAGACTTGCAAAACCACCCTTGTAACACACTTGCAGAGTAAAAAAATAAACAAAAGATAAATAAACAAAAAAGCAATGCCAACAAACAAACAAACAAACAACAACAACAACAACAACAACAACAACACCAACAGCAGCAGCAGCAGCAACAACAACAACAACAACAACAACAACAATAATAATAATAATAATAATAATTAATCTGTGATAGAATTGGTGTACCCCTACGGAAAGCACACAGAAAAACAAAAACCGGTTGTGAGATTAGACTGGAAGGCCAAATAAAAAGGCTGCAACAACAAACAAAAACATTAAAGAAAAAGACTAATATACATTCAACTAAAAATTTGAAAAGACAACAACAAATTAAGATGGAAGAAGTAAACCAAAAGATATTAGCTAGAGAAGGAAGACTTGAAAAAATACCGAGATATAACAAAACAGTACAAACAACACAGGACCTTCCAAATCAATAAAAATACATTTTACGAAGAAATTGGTGGACCAAAAATAAACACAGTTGAACGTTCAGATGCAATAGAAGCAACATTTTTTTGGAATAATTTATGAGACAAATATAACACAACAAAGCATCAAAATGGATTAGCGATATTAAAAATGAACAGAAGGAAATCGAGGAGAGACCTTAGCAAGCATACACATAATTACGATCAGATCAACAACAAATAGCAAATTGGAAAACACCAGGCCATGATGGCATACTCGGATTCTGGTTCAAGAAATTCACTTTAATCCACCAGAGAATGTCCCAGCAACTTAACAGATACTTGCAGGAAACGAATGTACCTGAATAGATGACAAAAGGAATAGCTACTCTTATCCAGAAAAACCCACAAAAAGGAAATATCCCTTGCAATTATAGGCCCATAACTTGTTTGCCCATAATTAAAATATTGTAATAAATGAAGAAATATACTTTTCACTTAATTGGCGTAAGCTTTTTTCCAGAAGGGAAAAAGAGGAACACAGGACTTACTTTATATAGATCAACATATCTTTAAAGCAGTGAAAAATAGGGGGAAAACATTGAAATGGCATGGATTGACTAAGTTAAAAAAAAGAATACCCCAGAAGAACAAGAAAGCTCTTAGAAACCAAGCACAACAGCAGAAATCTTATCAAAGGAATAAATACCTGGACCCTCCCAGTTATAAGATACTTGCAACCATTCTTAAAATGGACAAAAGAACTCAGACAGATCGACCAAAGGACTAGGAAATTAATGACAATGCACACGGCTATACACCCTAAAGATGATAGCGATAGGCTATATGTATCAGGAAAAGAAGGTGGAAGAGGTCTTGCCAACACAGAGGACTGTGTAGAGGCCACAATCCAATAAGTCTAAGAATACACAAAAAGAGCAAAGAAAGATTACTTATGGCAGCCAAAAACAGCAGATGTAATATATGGACAACCAAAGAAAAAAACGAAAACTAGAAAACAAAGATGGGAAGAAAAACAATTATATAGACACTTTAATCGACAGATCGCCTCAGGTCTCCAGGACTTTTCTGAGTATTCTAAATTAGAGAAGTTGCACATGAATAGACTTGGAAATGGTTAAGAAGTGGAAGCCCCAAGAGAGAAACTGAATCACTAATAATTGCTGCACAAAATAATACCATCAGAACAAATTATATCAAAACAAAATTGATAAGACGCAACAAAACACTAAATATAGACTGTGAGGTCACAGAGATGAGACTGTAATCCGTGAATTAAATGAATATAGCAAACTAGCACATAGGGAATACAAAGTTAGGACTGACTAGCTTGGGATGGTGATCCACTGGGAATTATGCAAAAGAGTAAATTTTGACCATACAACAAAATGGTATATGCAAAAACCAGAATCTTTTCTTGAGAATGAAACGCATAACATTTTCTAGGACTTTGTGATAAAGACTGATCATCCTATCCCAGTCAGGAGACTAGACCTAGTGTTCATTAACAAAAAAAAATAAAAAAATAAAAAAGAGAACATGTCAACTGGTGGACTTTGCGGTTCCAGCAGATCCCAGGTTGAAGCTGAAGGAAAATGAAAAGATGGATAAAAACCTGGACTGTCCCAGAGAATTGAAAAAGCTGTTGAATCTGAGAGTGAAAGTGATACTAATGGTAGTGGGTGCACTTGAAACGGTCCCAATAAACTTGGAAAAAAGACTGGAGGATATGGAAATCAGAGGAAGAATTGAGACAATCACTGCTGCAATCGGCTAGAATACTCAGAAAAGTCCTGGAGACCTGAGGAGACGTGTTGTCACTCAGCTCCAGTAAAATACCATCAGCTAACGCTGCTGTGAAAAACTGAAAATGAGTAATAATAATAATAATAATAATACTTTTAAGCAAACCAACTGAAAGTTGATGTTCCCGCTGAAACTATAAAATTGAACATATAAAATACCTGCCTCAATTCAAATATAAGGATTTAAAAATGTCTGCTAACTTTCTGGAAAAGAAAACACTTAATTTGAATAAGCGTTAATTATGACATTAAAACCACTACAGAAGAAATAGTTTCCGTAATCAATTAAGAGAATCGGAATCAAATTACTTTTGCTAAAAGACAACATTTTTATTTGCTGACGAACGTATATATTCAAAGTTCCTTTTAGAAGATTTAGGTCATCCGATTTTCATCTTGAAATTCATTGGCTAGATATTACTAATCATTACTAATAAAGTGACAGTTCAATTTATAATGACGATTTTTATATAACACAATTTTTCTAAATTTCTATTTCTTTCTTTAATTTTTAGAATAATACAACGCTGGTAGAGACTCCGCCTTGGAATCCTAAGTCTCTGGGTTCGGTACCGCTTCTCGCCACCTCAGCGCATGGGTAGCACAGCTTGGGTAATCTGATTTGTGCGGTAAAGTGGAGAAGCTAACGGTAAGTATGGTGCTTCACCTCAACAAAAACAATCTCTGTGGTCTTGCGCTAGTGAAAAGGTATAAACTCCTTCGCTGTTCTACTGATACCAATGATAGACCACGCCGCCGATTTTATAGACCATGTGTTTTGTTAAACAACGAATTGCAAGGTATTATAATTCTATTTTGCCATATAAATCCACCGATGCACATATCACTGTTCCAAAACATGACAGTGACAAAACCTGCCACAATCAATTTTCTATCACCGACTAATACTTGTGTTATTTACTGACACTTCCTGTATTAATTTGTCATTTAGTAATGCTAAATCTGAGGTTGCACACAACATATGGCCAATTAAACTGTGAGCATTTCGAATAGTGATATTCAGAAAAGCAGCGAGTTGCTCACACTATAAATGTGTTATTTTGTCAGGTTAAGCACGATATAATATATATATATATATATATATATATATATAATATATATATATATATATATATATAATTGATTTAACCATTATATAACAATCAAAATTATGTGCTTGGTACTTCACATAAAAAAATGCCACAAGTGTAGCATATTAACCGAGTGCTGTTCTTTCGTTGATGGCTAATCATCATATAGGTTGGGAAAAAACACAAGAACACAGCTCATCTTAAAAGTTAGGACCTATGTAGCATTATGATTTCCGTTCAGTTTCCGGGGTCCTGGAAGCAGTGGCAATAGATGACAAAAACTACATGTCAATAAAGCTTCCTAGTTCTTGTTCAAACCGTCTCTTATCGTATCTTTTATTTGTTTCTATTTCTCAGAACATTTGTCTCCTCGTACCCCAGACACAAAACAAAAAGAAAAAGAAACAGAAAAAGAAAAACAAATCAAGAAATCCATCATCTTATATTGAAATTCACATTTCACTTAGCGCTAATACCCTTGGGAAAGGTATGAATCCTACTCTCCCTCCAGCTATGGATAAATAGTAGGGTAGACTGGGTTCTTTAACCTTGGCTCTTTAACCTTGGCAAGGCAACCGGTCTAGGAGAAGGAAAACTCTGAATTAAAACCTGTTGAACTCAGCTTAAGAAATTGACCTTGTGTCACATCCTGCTCGTGCGGAGGAATTGGTAAATATATATATATATATATATATATATATATAGGGAGATTATGTGCTTAATTAAAGTCATACCTAATTTTGTTAATTAATTAATTATAACTAAATGAATTAGACATGCATATCGGTTTAAATGTAAAGCATAAACAAATCGAGAAAAAGCAATCTCTGTATGTACATTTCAGCCCATTAGGCCTCATCAGCAGAGCTATAGACAGGGCAGTGCCTTGTGCGCGATTCGAACTAACCTTCACATTTACCTTCGGTGCGACATCACCGGTCAACACTTAGATGATCGGTCGAGTCTGGTGATCTCAGTCCGAGGTACTAAATTAAGCATATCTTGTTATACCTCGTCCATTGATATATACAACTTTGTCAAATTGTCTTTCTTCCAGATGTTGGCTTTTTTATTACTTATTTATTTGGGTCCCAGTAGCATTTCCTTTCAATTTTACTCAAGTTTCTAAGTATATCCTACGTATCATTCATTTACCTACCCCTTGACTTACAAGGGAAATTACTTCTATTAAAATATTAGGAATATTAATTGTAAGGGTGTAGTAATATTAATAGTACGAAGGTACTCGCACAGTTATCGCTACACTATGTTTGCTGGAGGCGACTAGAAGATGAGGTAAGACTATACATTAAATACATGTGACAGATTATATTGTAAACGTACTGCCTAAGCCTATATCTCATTTGCCAGGAGGACAACATCGATTTGGCAAGCAAGTTAGCAGATAAAATCTAACTCGGTTCAATCTTTATATCCAATCTTCTAAGTCGGATTTTCTTTTGCATTCTGTGAAAATATTCTAGAATTGTTTATTCAGCATTTTTAAAAGGTATGTCATCAAAGCTGATTGGTTGATTTTAATGACATGCCAATCAATCTAGTGTTATTTCATGTCTAGTAAGTAAAAGTAAAGTCGACGGGGCGGCCTAAAGTCGGTATCAGCCAGTCAGCGAGGGAGTCTATCCCCTTTTCAATAGCGCTAGACCAAGAAGATTGTTTTAGCATCTGAGGTGGAGCGCCACACCTACCATCAGCTCCTTACTTTACCGCACAGATCCCTGTGCTACTCATACGCTGAGTTGGCGGGGACCGGTATCGAACTAGGAACCTTGTGGTTTCTAGCCGAACGCTGTACCGACTGATACGTACCGTTTTAATATGGTCAGTCAATAAATAAGAATTTTTGTAAATGTTTGCAAATGAGATAAACATGGGATATGTTACTGGGCGTTGATGTGGAAAAGAATGATCATGCATTTGAATTTCACTGACTCTCTGTTTAAAAACAACGTTTCGGATGCAACAGTCAATAAATAAGATACTGACAGTCTTCTGAGATATGAAATGTCACATCTCTATTAATCTCAATGCAGTAACTCTAAAGAGTGCTTTCTATTGTCAACTCCCTATGACAGATTCCTCCTATTTATTGAATGACACTCATGATTACATTATTCTGGTTGTTTCTTCATTTTTGTACACTGATATATGATATCAAGTATTCCTATCTAATCTATTAATAATGGAGATTCGCTTCCGGTTTTTGTCTGTAACTAAAATTACGTCACTGCTTACGTCACATTATCCAACACATAATCCAACGTCATAACATAGAATAAATATACTCACAATGTGAGCATGCAACGTTAGACAATCCTCATTGTTTCAATAAATAGATGCCCGGTGTTATATATTTATATATAGATTGTTTTATTCTAATATAATATTTAAAGCTATCGGAAATGTTTCCATTTAGATTTGTCTTTCTTTCTTTCTTTCTTTCTTTCTTCCTTTTTTACTCCTTTAATAAATTTGACGATTTTACATACTTATGGTACACACTCTACGGTATTAAATTTTCAGCTTCCATCCCCTCAGGCGATATCTTTCAAAAAATTATTTTTACATCGCCCGGAGGGTATCTTTTATTTTACTAGTAAAGATAATTTACCAATAATGGTCGGAAGAATAGACTCTCAGATGGAACCCTATCAGAATCTAAATTCCGGGTCAGAATAGACCAGGTAGTATTGACAATGAAGTGATAGTACCCACTTTGCAGAGCCCCTTAAATGGAGCTTCACCACAAGATGTATTTTAATGTCATACCCAGGACACCCCTTTTCGCAGTGGATGGGGCATACCCCTTTTCTGCAGGAGAAACAATCACCATATTTTAAGCCCTAGCAACATGGCAAAATCCATCTTGAAAGACTGATTTCGTAATTAGTAATATTTTAGTTAGATGATGCTAATTATTTGAATTGAATTATCGATTACGCAATATTTATAGAGAATAAATTTGTGTTATTTCTGTCAGGAGTCATGTATATGTACGACTACACTGTAAAATTCTAGAATGATTTAAAAAATCATTCGTACATCCCTGAAGGTTTCTATAAATATTGTATTTCCAATGAATTTCATAATATCATGATATCATTTAAAATCCAACTTGAAGGGATGATTAATTAGTAATTAATTAAATCTTAATGATCACCTTAATTGATTTTATTTTTCAATTTAACACTTCGGAAATTTAAATTCTTTACAATTAGTTACAAAGATAGGAAACTTGTCTTCTCACTGATTATTATTTCTTGTTAGAGATTCCCTCTTGATACGTTTTCACCCCAGGAACAGGTTTGCTCACAATATAAATTCCCCTTTCGTTCACTAATTATGACACGCTCGTTTGGTGATGCTACTGTGTATAGATAACATTTCCTTCTCAATTATTATCTTAGATATTTATTTGAATTTCTTAGTCTGCATAGAAAAAGTAATAATACTGGCAAATAGCATTTGAAATATCAGTGACATATAATAAAAAAACAAGTAAATAAATACGCTTCTCTTTTCCATTTAATTAAGGATAATATATCTTATGAGATGAATTATCTATATGTTTCAATTGTGTACTAAAAATAATAGAATGTACATAATTTACCTTTTGCCCTTTCACGAGAGCTTACAATATGCTGCCTGTAACCCTTGAAGAAGAGTGACAGGCTCCGTCCCATCAGGTAGTGTCCTGAGTATGACATTAAAATACATCTGATGATGAGGTTTCCAATTCTGGATATTTTGTAACATGTACGCTTTCATTGCCATTATCCTAGGTACAATTTGACCTGGAGCGGTAATACCAATTGAAATACCATCTACGCCTCAAATAATTATGTTTAAAAAGTATTCTTATTCGATAGGACCGTGTGAAAAATATGCAAGAAATAACTACACAACAAATTTGAATATGAACAAACAATGAGCATGATTCCCTCACCCTAATGCATGAAATAATCCTAGATCGGTTTGACATACCGTTACAATCAGTCAACAATCAATCAATCAATCAAATATTAATCTAAAGAATTAACTCAGATTTTTCTGATCGTGTAATGTGAAGTAACACTTGTTATGATTAAAAATCGATATTCTCATATGTTTCATTCTTTATGATATTGTAGTTTATGCTTTGTCTCTTATGCAAAATCGAATGGAATTTTAAAATGAATACGTTCATGATCTATAACCAAGAGAAAGCAAACAGTGGTTACTTTATATAATTGCCCACATGTTTTATTTTAGAATGAGTTATAACATACCAATTTACTGAAAAATGTATTTAAATGTTAAAATATTTTGAGTAAAGATGATTTAAATATTCTAATCGGGAACTTTCTTTTTTCAACTCTACTATTTTGATTATATTCATTCTACTGTTTATTCTTAAAAACTTTTTTTTCCTTTCATTTTAATTTAATTTCCTCCGATATTGATTCTCAGCAATTCTTACAAAGGTTTCATAGTTATCATTTTACAAATTCATTTTCCAAAGATTCCAGTCCATTTAAAGATTTCTTAAACCACTAAACTGGTTTCTTTTAATTAAAAGGAAAATTGTACAATAGGCTGATCACGCAAGCCAAATTTGTAATCCATTGTCTAGTTAGACTGATAAAATAAGTTGAATCTAGAAAATATTCACGCTGACTTGTATTGAGAATAGCATTTATAAGACTCTCGAGTTATTTTAAATGAAATTGAAAAAAAAAAAAAAAAACAAAAAAAAAACTATTTTTTTCTTCGTTTTGTTTCTGTGTATGTTTCTGTTTGCTTGCGTGTTCTATTTTGGAAAGAAAATTATTCTGAAAACGTATTTTATGTTAGTTTAACATGTTTCACTATTTTTGCTTAAATCTACTTGTAGTAATTACATTATAATTTTTTTACTTCTTGCTTTTTTCAATAAATTCTTGTTAGCCACATTAAATACTCTGACATGTTGTCGGGATAATGATAAATAATTGTAAGTGACGTTGAAAACGTTTTGAAATCTGTATTAATATCCATTAAACCAACGTGCAGAAAAGAATTTCGTTTGCATAAAGCCCGACAAAAAACTGAAAATAAAAGTAGAAAAAATGAATCAGATGAATTAATTAATGTGAAATGAAATTTGAGAGAATTGATTTTATAGGGTTAAAACTGATTAATTAGGCTCAACAAAATAAATATTCAAAAATATTTTTAAAATCTTAGTAAATCCTATGTAGAAATATAAAGATTATGCTATTGCTTAGGTATATATTGCCCTATCCTGAATCTGCTGACAAACCCAGATTAATATGTTAATGAATTTTACTTAATAATTTAAGTATTGTAATGTTCGCCGTTTGGATGTGCCAATAAGATCATCGCAATTATTTCTTTACGTAAAAATGAAAAAGAAAAAATCACATCTTTACAAATTAATGAAACATCCCTACACTGAATTTCATACGACCTATACAACAACGTATTTCTTAGCTCAGGCTATTTATAAAAAGGTACGAGGGTGAGTTCAAAAAGTTTGCAATATTTCAGTAAGAGGAGGCACAATCGGATACATTTGCTCAGGTCGTGAAGGAAAAACCTCACGGGACTGTGAAGATGACGAAATCATCTGATATCCTTACATGCTTGACGCCTGATTTGCCTCATGGCTTAGAGCACGGATTAGTATCCACAGATTAGGCCTAGTTGATATTGCCTGATCGCCGAAGTTCTTGCAAATCGTAGAATATTTTTGAACAATCTGATTAATTTATGTAATCGACTACACCTTCACCTTTCGCATAACAATATGGTTAGTTGCTTCCGCAATATTATGTCCCAACGCCAACTCGTAAAGAATAATATCCTGAATTAGACTACGTTGCTCTTTCTTATATGGGCTTCCAGATCACACATGAAATAAAGGATACGTATCAAAATTTTGAAAAACTTTTGACTTTCCAAAATATATTGTTATATTTTGCTATATGATTTTAATAAGTGTTGTTGCTGCTGCTGCTGTTTTATTTATTATTATTAATTATATTTTATTATTATTTTATTATTATTATTATTTAATTCCATTAGAAATTTTTCACTCCTGCTATAGCCGGGGGTCCACAGGAGCTGAGTCACAGCAAGTCTCCTCGGTCTCCAGGACTCTTCTGAGTATTCCAGCCGATCTCAAACAATGCTGACGTCTGGATGGTCTCGATTCTTCCTCTGATTTCCAATTCACCTAAACTCTTTTTCAGACCCCTGGCGATCGTTCCAAGGGCAACAATTACAATTGGTACGACCTTCACCCTCATGTTCCACAGTTTTCTCAGTTTTCTGGCAAGGTCCAAGTATTTGTCGATCTTTTCGCTCTCTTTCATTTACCGTCTGTGATAGGCCGGGACGGCAAAATCCACGAGATGACAAGTCTTCCTCTTCTTGTCAATCAACTAGGTCTGGTCTCCTGGCCGGGATTAGGTGATCCGTCTATCTCAAGGTCTCAGAGAATTTTGTTTCGTCATTCTCCAGGGCAGATTCTGGTTTGTGCATTACATTTAGTTGAATGGAGAAAATTGAATTTTCTTGCAGAGTTCCCAGTTGAATCACCTTTCCCATCCAGCCATGTCTTGTCTTGTACTCTCTTTTGCGTGTTTACTGTATTCGCTAATTATGTGATTGACGGTTTCGTCTTTTTCCCACACATTCTACACTTGCTATTCCGTTGTGTCTTATCTATTTTTGCTTTTATATAATTTGTCCTCATGCATTGTCTTGTGCTGCAATTATAAGATATTTTCTGTTTCTCTTGAGGTTTCCCTTCTTAGCCATTCCATGTCTTCTGGTGTGCAAATCGTACTGTGTTTCGTTTGAAGTGTCCATATAGTTGTTGTTCTTCCGGTTTCTGCTTTCTTGTTTGTGTTATATTTTGTGCTCATCCATATGTTGTAATTGTTGTTTTTTTCGGCTGTTGCTATTAGTCTTCTTTTCTCTTTTTAATATATTCATCGAGTGCTCGAATTGTCGAATCTACACAATCTTCAAATGATGACGAGAACCTCTTCCTCTTTTCTTTTCTTGAATAATATAATATGCTGTGTTGTCTCTTCGGGTGTAATGCACTCGGCATTGTCATAAGCTTCCTTGTTCTTTGGTTCCATCTGTCGGAGCTCCTCTCTTGTCCATTTCAAGAATGGTCCAGGGTATCTAGCAAGAGGGACAACCCCAGGTGTTTATGTCCTTGATGAGATTTCCGTGCAGGAGTTTTAGTTTTATGAGTTTTCTCGTTTCTCCTGAGGTACTCTTTCATACTCTTTCTTTTATCTCTCATTGTTTGATGGTGTCCGCTTCCAGTACTCCCAATTATTTATAATTTTCCTTTTCTGCCAGTGTTCTTTTTTCTTCCTTAATTGGTAGTTCTATTCCTTCCGTTATTTCTTATATCCCTTTTTTATAACTATCATTGCACACTTGTCGATGCCGATTTCCATCCCTATGCCCTGTCTGTATATTCTAATTGTTTGTATAAGCGTTTCTAGCTCTTTTCCTTTTTGTCAAAATTTTTGATGTCATCCTGAACATTCGGTGATATTTTCTCCTCTGATTTTGTAAATGTAGCCGGCTGTACAGTTTCTAAGTATAAAGTTAAGAGGCACATTGCTATAGCAATGGGATTGAGAGAAAGAGAGAGAGATAGAGACACCGACAGAGACAGGGGATGAAGAAGAAGTCATCAACAGGGCATTGGGCTTTGAAATCATTTACAGACTACCTTTTTATATCCGATATCCCCAAGACGGGTTTGGTTATATTATCATGTTAAAAGCAAAATGGTCAAATATTAGCACGGAATAATAAGCATATGAAAATGTACACGAAACAAAATTAATCTGAGAGTACTGGAATCTGGTGATTTTTCATACCAGCGTAAGCTGATGGTCATTCACTGGAGTCTGAGTAACAAACAAGTATACCCAGGTCTTCAGGGACTTTTCTGAGTATTCTACCCAATTGTAGCAATGTTGTTGTCTGTATGGCCTCAAATCTTCCTTTGATATTCAATTCCTTAAATCTGTTTTCATTTGGGACCATTCCAATTGCACCAACTATAATTGTTATTATTATTGTCGCTGTTGCTGTCGTTGTTAGATTTTCACACCCGGCGTTAGCTGATGCTCTTTCACTACAATTGTGTCTCCTCAGATGTCCATATACGCTCCTGAGTATTTGCAGCCGATTTCCACAATGTTGTCTGCATGGTCTCAATTCATCCCTGATTTCCAAGTTCCTCTAGTCTTTTTTTTAAGTTTTTAGGACCGTTCTAATCAAGGAATACATAAGTTAGAAGAGTCCATTATAATATATTATATATCCTACTGATAATTCTTATACAGATCTGGCCAATCCATTCACGGGATGATAATAGGTACTAGCACTCCAAGTCAGAAGAAATCTGGGAGTAATAGCAACAAACATTGGTCCACTCTCCCTAGAGCTACAAAACTGAAGCCTCGCCGTCAATTGCATTTTTTCAGAGCACGACATTGGGGTTAAGTTCTTACGCCTCTACATTGGATATACTCAACTTATTCTAAGCATCACCCAAATAAACATAAACACTGGCGCGTTGCTCTTAACATCAGTGATTATAACGAAATATGACTGTGAGCGGAAAGTCCTCGTTGCATATTTGCTAATGACGTTGATTGCAATATCAGAGTAAGCGGGTTCAAACTCTAATTATAATTTGGCATTATAAATTTTCACTTTCGGACTAATATTTTTGTTAATCCTCAACACAATTTTAGAGTCAAGATCGCTTCGAGTCAGTAAAGTTCTTATAACGAGAACAGAAATTCGTTGAGTAGCACAGCCAGATCCCGCACTGAAAAAAACGTTCTCCACGGCATTTTTCTTCTCAGCAGCTGAACCATTTTAGCCAACAGGGGTGATAACAATTCTACCACTCGCGATCAGGAGGTTGAGAGTTCAATCACCGCTACAAGTTTTAAATAAATTTTAGTTTTTTGACTGAAGAATTGATTGAAAAGGGAATTCCTAAGAATAAATGTAAAAAACAAAAAACAAGGAGGAACATTTGATTGAATAAATAATTTTGTGATAATAATTTCAATTAATTTTTGAATTTTATTAATTTAAATCTGTTATGTATGGACCGCCCTCATCCCCCAGGTATGAGTTAAATATGACTACTACAGTTTTTCAACAAGGATGGCTTTGGATTACATAACTGAAGAATAATATATGCCATTAAACAAAGAAAGCAAAAGCAAAGCAAGCCAAACATAACCGCGAGTAAAGAGAAGATTTTATATCAGAACACTTTGTTTTAAATATATCATGATAAATAACCCAGATGGATATCGGCATCCCTTTTTTTTGTATTCATAAGTTTGCTATTCTAATAACGTAAGCGGCTTGTGTAAAAAAAAGAAAGTGAGCTCGAGACTGTAAATGGCTGTCAATGCAAACGGATCTCAAGATAACGTTAGTTATAATCTCACACGAAATTATATACATGATGAGAATTAATCTGATTATTCAAAATAATGTATCTTATCGGTCCTGTCAATGATCTAATTTGAAGTTTGAACGACCGCAATTCATAAACCGAAGAAAAATCAACTTTTACTGTCGCTATTAATAAATGAATAATAATTATAAAAATGAATATTTAAAAATTTATGTGAACGCAGCAGAATTAATCATTATATTTTTCAATCTTATTTTTTCTCTCATTGGATAAATATAATTTATCTTAATCAGATATAAGACTTTTGCAAGCCGATTAAAAAAATTCAGGTAATCCCAAATATTGGCATTGAAAACAATAAAAAAGTGAAATTAATTGGCTGAAATCTTCATATTGAATGGAATTGAACAGAAATTAATCTAATTTTAAAAAACTCAGTGCAACCATATGTTTTTATGATATAATTCATTAGAACATATATAATGTAATGAATTATGTAGAAAATTCATTCGCTTGATTTCAAACAGTTTTAATTACACATCTATAAATAACATTTATGTATGTAAAGGCCGTCATGACCTTTACATACATACAAATGTGTGATTAAAAACAGTTAAAATTCCCTTCGCATACTTGGGTGATGATAGCCAAGCGTTATACTGGAAACGATCGGATTCTATCCCGGCTGTAGTAGCTCACAAAATGTCTAGCCACTCTCAAGAGGTTGATAAGTCGAAACACGTGTCTGTGGATGACATATATAGAGAAGAGAGGGACAGACAGATAGATAGATAGATATAAGATATAAACTATATATTTAATATAATAACTAATCTATAAGTCAAATCATTTCATTAATACATAGAAATAATTCTTATTTATTAACGATGTCACTATGAAATATTGAGTAAGAATGCCTCAAAAGAACCATGTTATTAGTTACGTTAAAATCCTGCAGTGTGTCTTAATATATCCCTAGGAAATAATGGTTTCCATAATATATGGTGTGATTAATTTGCAAACTGGTTTTAAGAAAACCCTGTTTAATAAATAATTACTCGGTGTTTTTGATCTCTAATATTTCTCATTTTATTTCTCCAACGTCTTAAAATCAATCCTATGAATAATTCATCTAGAAAGTAATTAAGATATAACTAAAAAATGTTATATTTATATGCGTTCTTATTTAATTTCTTCCTAATCTAATATATTTTTATACATTAAAAATTTATATACTTTTGCTTGGTAGTGCATATTCTGCTAGTATATATATATATTTATATATATATATATATATATATATATATATATAAATATATATATATATATATATATTATTCGTTTATCTATTTCTACTTCTCAATTTATGTTATCGTTCTTAACTTAATTCTAAGGGTGAGTAAATGGGTTCTGGAAAAAGTAATACAAATTTAAAAAATAAAAATAAAACCTAAAGCAAATAGTTAACACGGATAATGCAATCAAGTGTTTTGATAATATAAAAAAATGATAATAGAGCAGACTTCATCATTTTGATATCATTGAATTTAAACGGCGACACTCTTTTCCGAGGCAATTGATTTCTCAGGAAAAAAAATCAAAATCATCAAATCAGCCAGGAAACTGTTCTGTTCAACAGAGAAGAACATGGATGAAGGCTTTTAATAACACAGACTTCGACGCAGCAATGGGTGCCCTAGATTCAGCACAACTTTCACCTAGTTGGACTACTAATATCATATAATCTAAACACATAGTTGTCGCCTGTAGTGAAAAGCGAGACTTTTGAATCTTAATTAAAAATTGCAATATGATTAAGACATAAATATCAGGAATAATAAGTGTAAATGTAATATTTAGGTAAAAGACCATTAGGTATATAAATTACAAAAATTCAAATTAATTTCCAGCTGGAAATGGCTGTTAAGGATATAAAGGTTGAGTTAATACAGTTCTAAGTTTTAATCATTTGTAGGTTCAATTATGCTTTCAGGAAAAAAATAAGAAATATTTTTTTATACCTGAATTCATATTGCGATTTTTTGTGATCGCATTAAAGGAATCGCAATATGAGTAAATATAAAACACATATCATACAATAAGTAAATATAAAGTTCGGGACAAAATCGGCAAGGTAACGAATAAAATATTGTCAATCTAATAATATAAATATAATTTTCCCGAGGCTTTTCTAAGATCTGTTATGTGATTGTCAATATCAGAATTAATAATAGAGATAACATGGCATCAATATCATCATTATATGATTAAATATTTCATTAGAGTCATAAATAGGATGACATATTATAATGATTTATCATTGACAGGGTATTGGTAAAGAAGTTATTATCAAGATTATTTCATTGGGATTTGTGAAGATAAAGTGGCTTGAATAAACCTTGTGTGCAGGTAAATTCCTATTACTCGTTTAAAAATGTAAGTGATATATTGATTACATACTTTTTCTTATTCATACATTTAATCTGATTCTCGAAGCAAGAATACAATTCATGTTACATACACACACACTCTCTCTCTCTCTCTCTCACACACACACACACCACACACACACATTCTAATCTAAACCCAAACAATACCTAAAACATATTTACACTCAAAGGACGATTATGGACTGCTTGAAAACTCTTGGTAGCAGAAACTGATTGATTCCTAGCCGAACCACTCTACCGCTGAGGAGATTTTTTTCCTGTAGCTGTTTATGCTATTTTCTTTATGTGGGGATCAAATCAGTTTCTGCTACCAAGATTTTCAAGCAGATCCATTAATCGCCTTTGAGTGTAATATGTTTTAGGTATTGTTTGGTTTAGATTAGAATGTGTGTGTGTGTGTGTGTGTGTGTGTGAGAGAGAGAGAGAGAGAGTGTTGTGTATGTAACATGAATTGTATTCTTGCTTCGAGAATCAGATTAAATGTATGAATAAGAAAAAGTATGTAATCAATATATCACTTACATTTAAACGAGTAAATAGGATTTTACCTGCACACAAGGTTTATTCAAGCACTTTATCTTCACAAAATCCCAATGAAATATCTTGATAATAACTTCTTTACCAATACCCCTGTCAATGATAACATCATTATAATATGTCATCCTATTTATGACTCTAATGAAATATTTAATCATATAATGATGATATGATGCCATGTTATCTCTATTATTAATTCTGATATTGACAATCACATAACAGATATACTTAGAAAAGCCTCGGGGAAAATTATATTTATATTATTAGATTGACAATATTTATTCGTTTACCTTGGCCGATTTTGTCCCGAACTTTATAATTTATACTTATTATGTATGATATGTTTTATATCTTACTCATATTGCGATTCTTTTAATGCGCATCACAAAAATCGCAATATGAATCAGGTATAAAAAATATTTCTTATTTTTTCCTGAAAGCATAATTGAACCTACAAATGATTAAAACTTAGAACTGTATTAACTCAACCTTTATATCCCTTACACCATTATTCCAGCTGGAAAATTAATTTGGAATTTTGTAATTTATATTACCTAATGGTCTTTTTACCTAAAATATTACATTTACACTTATTATTCCTGAATATTTATGTCTTAATCATATTGCAATTTTTTTAATTAAGATTCAAAAGTCTCGCTTTTCACTACAGGCGAAACAACTATGTGTTAGATTATATGATATTAGTAGTCCAACTAGGTCTGAAAGTTGTGCTGAATCTAGCACCCATTGCTGCGTCGAAGTCTGTGTTATTACAAGCCTTCATCCATAGTTCTTCTCTTTGAACAGAAACAGTTTCCTGGCTGATTTGATGATTTTGATTTTTTTTTCCTGAGAAATCAATTGCCTCGGAAAAGAGTGTCGCCGTTTAAATTCAATGATATCCAAAATGGATGAAGTCTGCCTATTATCATTTTTTTATATTATCAAACACTTGATTGCATTATCCGTGTTAATCTATTGCTTTAGGTTATTTTATTTTTTAAATTTTGTATTAACTTTTTCCAGAACCCATTTACTCACCCTTAGAATTAAGTTAAGAACGATACATAAATGAGAAGTAGGGAATAGATAAAACGAATAATATATAATATAATATATAATATATATATATAATATATATATATATATTATATATATTATAATATATATTATACTAGCAAGAATATGCACTAGCCAAGCAAAAGTATATAAATTTTAATGTAATAAAATATATTAGATTAGAAAGAAATTAAATAAGAACGCATATAAAAATATAACATTTATTTTAGTTATATCTTAATTACTTTTCTAGATGAAAATTATTCATAGGATTGATTTTAAAACGTTGGAGAATAAAATGAGAATATTAGAGATCAAAAACACCGAGTAATTATTTATTAAACAGGGTTTTCTTAAAACCAGTTTTGCAAATTAATTCACACCATATATTTATGGAAAACCATTATTTCCTAGGGATATAAAGACACACTGCAGGATTTTTAAAACGTACTAATAACATGGGTTCTTTTGAGGGCAATTCTTACTCAATATTTCATAGTGACATCGTTAATAAATAAAGAATTATTCTATGTATTAATGAAATGATTTTGACTATAGATTAGTTATATAATATTAAATATATAGTTTATATCTATATCTATCTATCTATCTGTCTGTCTCTCTCT
Source organism: Doryteuthis pealeii (assembly GCA_023376005.1). Taxonomy (NCBI): domain Eukaryota; kingdom Metazoa; phylum Mollusca; class Cephalopoda; order Myopsida; family Loliginidae; genus Doryteuthis; species Doryteuthis pealeii. Next base: position 72,731,004 of record CM042145.1, read on the forward strand.
CTATAATTATAGTCATCCACAGACACGTGTTTCGACTTATCAACTCTCTTGAGAGTGGCTAGACATTTGTTGAGCTACCTACAGCCGGGATAGAAATCCGATCGTTTCAGTATAACCGCTTGGCTATCATCACCCACAGTATGCGAAGGGAATTTTAACTGTTTTTAATACACACATTTGTATGTATGTAAAGGTCATGACGGCCTTTACATACATACAAATGTATTTTATAGATGTGTAATTAAAATCTGTTTGAAATCAAGCGAATGAATTTCTACATAATTCATTACATTATATATGTTCTAATGAATTATATCATAAAACATATGGTTGCACTGAGTTTTTTTAAACATTAGAATTAATTTCTGTTCAATTCCATTCAATATGAAGATTTCAGCCAATTAATTTCACTTTTTATTGTTTCAATGCCAATATCTTGGGATTATCCTGAATTTTTTTAATCGGTCCTTGCAAAAGTCTTATATCTGATTAAGATAAATTATATTAATATCCAATGAGAGGAATAAGAATTGAAAATATATGATTAATTCTGCTGCGTTCACATTAAATTTTTAAATATTCATTTTTATAATTATTATTCATTTATTAATAGCGACAGTAAAAGTAGATTTTCTTCGGTTTATGAATTGCGGTCGTTCAACTTCAAATTAGATCATTGACAGGACCGATAAGATACATTATTTTGAATAATCAGATTAATTCTCATCATGTATATAATTTCGTGTGAGATTATAACTAACGTTATCTTGAGATCCGTTGCATTGACAGCCATTTACAGTCTCGAGCTCACTTTCTTTTTTTTACACAAAGCCGCTTACGTTAATTAGAATAGCAAAACTTATGAATACAAAAAAAAGGGATGCCGATATCCATCTGGGTTATTTTATCATGATATATTTAAAACAAAGTGTTCTGATATAAAACTCTTCTCTTTACTCGCGGTTATGTTTGGCTTGCTTTGCTTTGCTTTCTTTGTTTAATGGCATATATTATTCTTCAGTTATGTAAATCCAAAGCCATCCTTGTTGAAAAAACTGTAGTAGTCATATTTAACTCATACCTGGGGGATGAGGGCGTCCATACATAACAGATTTAAATTAATAAAATTCAAAAATTAATTGAAATTATTATCACAAAATTTATTTATTCAATCAAATGTTCCTCCTTGGTTTTTGTTTTTTACATTTATTCTTAGGAATTCCCTTTTCAATCAATTCTTCAGTCAAAAAACTAAAATATTTATTTAAAACTTGTAGCGGTGATTGAACTCTCAACCTCCTGATCGCGAGTGGTAGAATTGTTATCACCCCTGTTGGCTAAAATGGTTCAGCTGCTGAGAAGAATAAATGCCGTGGAGAACGTTTTTTTCAGTGGCGGGATCTGGCTGTGCTACTCAACGAATTTCTGTTCTCGTTATAAGACTTTACTGACTCGAAGCGATCTTGACTCTAACAAAATTGTGTTGAGGATTAACAAAAATATTAGTCCGAAAGTGAAATTTATAATGCAAATTATAAATTAGAGTTTGAACCCGCTTACTCTGATATTGCAATCAACGTCATTAGCAAATATGCAACGAGGACTTTCCGCTCACAGTCATATTTCGTTATAATCACTGATGTTAAGAAGCAACGCGCCAGTGTTATGTTTATTTGGGTGATGCTTAGAATAAGTTGAGTATATCCAATGTAGAGGCGTAAGAACTTAACCCCAATGTCGTGCTCTGAAAAAATGCAATTGACGGCGAGGCTTCAGTTTTGTAGCTCTAGGGAGAGTGGACCAATGTTTGTTGCTATTACTCCCAGATTTCTTCTGACTTGGAGTGCTAGTACCTATTATCATCCCGTGAATGGATTGGCCAGATCTGTATAAGAATTATCAGTAGGATATATAATATATTATAATGGACTCTTCTAACTTATGTATTCCTTGATTAGAACGGTCCCTAAAAACTTAAAAAAAGACTAGAGGAACTGGAAATCAGGGGATGAATTGAGACCATGCAGACAACATTGTGGAAATCGGCTGCAATACTCAGGAGCGTATATGGACATCTGAGGAGACACAAATTGTAGTGAAAGAGCATCAGCTAACGCCGGTGTGAAAATCTAACAACGACAGCAACAGCGACAATAATAATAATAACAATTATAGTTGGTGCAATTGGAATGGTCCCCAAATGAAAACAGATTTAAGGAATTGAATATCAAAGGAAGATTTGAGGCCATACAGACAACAACATTGCTACAATTGGGTAGAATACTCAGAAAAGTCCTGAAGACCTGGGTATACTTGTTTGTTACTCAGACTCCAGTGAATGACCATCAGCTTACGCTGGTATGAAAAATCACCAGATCTTCCAGTACTCTCAGATTAATTTTGTTTCGTGTACATTTTCATATGCTTATTATTCCGTGCTAATATTTGACCATTTGCTTTTAACATGATAATATAACCCAAACCCGTCTTGGGGGATATCGGATATCAAAAAGGTAGTCTGTAAATGATTTCAAAGCCCAATGCCCTGTTGATGACTTCTTCTTCATCCCCCCTGTCTCTGTCGGTGTCTCTATCTCTCTCTCTTTCTCTCAATTCCCATTGCTATAGCAATGATGCCTCTTAACTTTATACTTAGAAACTGTACAGCCGGCTACAAATTTACAAAATCAGAGGAGAAAATAAATCACCGAATGTTCATGGATGACATCAAAAATTTTGACAAAAAGGAAAAAGAGCTAGAAACGCTTATACAAACAATTAGAATATACAGACAGGGCATAGGGATGGAAATCGGCATCGACAAGTGTGCAATGATAGTTATAAAAAAGGGATATAAGAAATAACGGAAGGAATAGAACTACCAATTAAGGAAGAAAAAAGAACACTGGCAGAAAAGGAAAATTATAAATAATTGGGAGTACTGGAAGCGGACACCATCAAACAATGAGAGATAAAAGAAAGAGTATGAAAAGAGTACCTCAGGAGAACGAGAAAACTCATAGAAACTAAACTCTGCAGCGGAAATCTCATCAAGGACATAAACACCTGGGTTGTCCCTCTTGCTAGATACCCTGGACCATTCTTGAAATGGACAAGAGAGGAGCTCCGACAGATGGACCAAAGAACAAGGAAGCTTATGACAATGCCGAGTGCATTACACCCGAGAGACAACACAGACATATTATATTTATCAAGAAAAGAAAGAGGAAGAGGTCTCGTCATCATTGAAGATTGTGTAGATTCGACAATTCGAGCACTCGATGAATATATTAAAAAGAGAAAAGAAAGACTAATAGCAACAGCCAGAAAAAAAAACAATTACAACATATGGATGAGCACAAATATAACACAAACAAGAAAGCAGAAACGGGAAGAACAACAACTATATGGACACTTCAAACGAAACACAGTAGCGATTGCACACCAGAAGACATGGACATGGCTAAGAAGGGGAAACCTCAAGAGAGAAACAGAATATCTTATAATTGCAGCACAAGACAATGCCATGAGGACAAATTATATAAAAGCAAAAATAGATAAGACACAACGGAATAGCAAGTGTAGAATGTGTGGGGAAAAAGACGAAACCGTCAATCACATAATTAGCGAATACAGTAAACACGCACAAAGAGAGTACAAGACAAGACATGGCTGGATGGGAAAGGTGATTCACTGGGAACTCTGCAAGAAATTCAATTTTCTCCATTCAACTAAATGGTAAATGCACAAACCAGAATCTGCCCTGGAGAATGAGACGAACAAAATTCTCTGAGACCTTGAGATAGACGGATCACCTAATCCCGGCCAGGAGACCAGACCTAGTTGATTGACAAGAAGAGGAAGACTTGTCATCTCGTGGATTTTGCCGTCCCGGCCTATCACAGACGGTAAATGAAAGAGAGCGAAAAGATCGACAAATACTTGGACCTTGCCAGAAAACTGAGAAAACTGTGGAACATGAGGGTGAAGGTCGTACAATTGTAATTGTTTGCCCCTTGAACGATCGCCAGGGGTCTGAAAAAGAGTTTAGTGAATTGGAAATCAGAGGAAGAATCGGAGACCATCCAGACGTCAGCATTGTTGAGATCGGCTGGAATACTCAGAAGAGTCCTGGAGACCCGAGGAGACTTGCTGTGACTCAGCCTCCTGTGGGACCCCCCGGCTATAGCAGGAGTGAAAAATTCTAATGGAATTAAATATAATAAATAAATAATAATAATAATAATAATAATAATAATAATAATAAAACAGCAGCAGCAGCAACAAAACTTATTAAAATCATATTAGCAAAATTATAACAATATATTTTTGGAAAGTCAAAAGTTTTTCAAAAATTTTGATACGTATCCTTTTTTCATGTGTGATCTGGAAGCCCAATATAAGAAACGAGCAACGTAGTCTATTCAGGATATTATTCTTTACGAGTTGGCGTTGGGAATAATATGCGGAAGCAAACTAACCATATTGTTATGCGAAAAGGTGAAGGTGTAGTCGATTACACTAAATTAATCAGATTGTTCAAAAATATTCTACCGATTTGCAAGAACTTCGGCGAATCAGGCAATATCAACTAGGCTAAATCTGTGGATACATAATCCGTGCTCTAAGCCATTGAGGCAAATCAGGCGTCAAGCATGTAGAGGATATCAGATGATTTCGTCATCTCACAGTCCCGTGAGGTTTTCCTTCACGACCTGAGCAAATGTATCCGAATTGTGGCCTCCTCTTACTGAAATATTGCAAACTTTTTGACTCACCCTCGTACCTTTATATAAAATACCTGAAGCTAAGAAATACGTTGTTGTATAGGTCGTATGAAATTCAGTGTAGGGATGTTTCATTAATTTGTAAGATGTGATTTTTTTCTTTTTCATTTTTACGTAAAGAATAATTGCGATGATCTTATTGCACATCAAACGGCGAACATTACAATACTTACAATTATTAAGTAAAATTCATTAACATATTAATTCTGGGTTTGTCAGCAGATTCAGGATAGGGCAATATATACCTCAATAGCAATAGCATAATTATTATATTTCTACATAGGATTACTAGATTTTAAAAAATATCTTTTGAATATTTATTTTGTTGAGCCTAATTTAATCAGTTTTAACCCTATAAAATCAATTCTCTCAAATTTCATTTCACATTAATTAATTCATCTGAATTCATTTTTCTACTTTATTTTTCAGTTTTTGTTCGGGCTTTATGCAAACGAAATTCTTTTCTGCACGTTGGCTTAATGGATATTAATACAGATTTCAAAACGTTTTCAACGTCACTTACAATTATTTATATTTATCCCGACAACATGTCAGAGTATTTAATGTGGCTAACAAGAATTTATTGAAAAAGCAAGAAGTAAAAAAATTATAATGTAATTATACTACAAGTAAGATTTAAGCAAAAAATAGTGGAAACATGTTAAAACTAACATAAAATACGTTTTCAGAATAATTTCTTTCCAAAATAGAAACACGCAAGCAAACAGAAACATACACAGAAACAAAAAACGAAGAAAAATAGTTTTTTTTTTTGTTTTTTTTTTTTTTTCAATTTTCATTTAAAATAACTCCGAGAGTCTTTATAAATGCTATTTCTCAATACAAGTCAGCGTGAAATTTTCTAGATTCAAAAACTTATTTATCAGTCTAACTAGAACAATGGATTACAAAATTTGGCTTGCGTGATCAGCCTATTGTACAATTCCTTTAATTAAAGAAAACCAGTTTAGTGTTTAAGAAATCTTTAAATGGACTGGAATCTTTGGAAAATGAAATTTGTAAAATGATAACTATGAAACCTTGTAAAGAAATTGCTGAGAATCAAATATCGGAGGGAAATTAAATTAAAATGAAAGGAAAAAAAAAGTTTTTAAGATAAACAGTTAGAATGAATATAATCAAAAAGTAGAGTTGAAAAAAGAAGTTCCCGATTAGAATATTTAAAATCATCTTTACTCAAAAATATTTTAACATTTTAAATACATTTTTCAGTAAATTGGTATGTTATAACTCATTCTAAAATAAAACATGTGGGCAATTATATAAAGTAACCACTGTTTGCTTTTCTCTTGGTTATAGATCATGACGTATTCATTTTAAAATTCCATTCGATTTTGCATAAGAGACAAAGCATAAAACTACAATATCATAAAGAATGAAACATATGAGAATATCGATTTTTAATCATAAAAAGTGTTTACTTCACATTACACGATCAGAAAAATCTGAGTTAATTCTTAGATTAAATATTTGATTGATTGATTGATTGGTTGACTGATTGTAACGGTATGTCAACCGATCTAGGATTATTTCATGCATTAGGGTGAGGGAATCATGCTCATTGTTTGTTCATATTCAAATTTGTTGTGTAGTTATTTCTTGCATATTTTTCACACGGTCCTATCGAATAAGAATACTTTTTAAACATAATTATTTGAGGCGTAGATGGTATTTCAATTGGTATTACCGCTCCAGGTCAAATTGTACCTAGGATAATGGCAATGAAAGCGTACATGTTACAAAATATCCAGAATTGGAAACCTCATCATCAGATGTATTTTAATGTCATACTCAGGACACTACCTGATGGGACGGGCCTGTCACTCTCTTCAAGGTTACAGGCAGCATATTGTAAGCTCTCCGTGAAAAGGGCAAAAGGTAAATTATGTACATTCTATTATTTTAGTAACACAATTGAACATATAGATAATTCATCTCATAAGATATATTATCCTTAATTAAATGGAAAAGAGAACGTATTTATTTACTTGTTTTTTTATTATATGTCACTGATATTTCAAATGCTATTTGCCAGTATTATTACTTTTTCATGCAGACTAAGAAATTAAATAATATCTAAGATAATAATTGAGAGGAAATGTTTATCTATTACACAGTGCATCACCAAACGAGCGTGTCATAAATTAGTGAACGAAAGGGGAATTTATATTGTGAGCAAACCTGTTCCTGGGGTGAAAACGTATCAAGAGGGAATCTCTAACAAGAAATAATAATCAGTGAGAAGACAAGTTTCCTATCTTTGTAACTAATTGTAAAGAATTTAAATTCCGAAGTGTTAAATTGAAAAATAAAAATCAATTAAGGTGATCATTAAGATTTAATTAATTTACTAATTAATCATCCCTTCAAGTTGGTTTTTAAAATGATATCATGATATTATGAAATTCATTGGAAATACATATTTTAGAAACCTTCAGGATGACGAATGATTTTTTAAATCATTCTAGAATTTAACAGTGTAGTCGTACATATACATGACTCCTGACAGAAACATCACCATAATTTTTAAGCCCTAGCAAACATGGCGCAAAATCCCATCTTGAAAGACTGTTTCGTAATTAGTAATTTTTAGTTAGATGAATGCTAATTTTTGATTGAAATTATCGATTACGCAATATTTATAGAGAATAAATTTGTGTTATTTCTGTCAGGAGTCATGTATATGTACGACTACACTGTAAATTCGCTAGAATGATTTAAAAAAATCAATTCGTACATCCCTGAAGGTTTCTATAAATATTGTATTTCCAATGAATTTCAATAATATCATGATATCATTTAAATCCAACTTGAAGGGATGATTAATTAGTAAATAATTAAATCTTAATGATCACCTTTATTGATTTTATTTTTCATTTAACACTTCGGAAATTAATTCTTTTACAATTAGTTACAAGATAGGAAACTTGTCTTCTCACTATTATTATTTCTTGTTAGAGATTCCCTCTTGATACGTTTTCACCCCAGGAACAGGTTTGCTCACAATATAATTCCCCTTTTCGTTCACTAATTATGACACGCTCGTTTGTGGATGCTACTGTGTATAGATAACATTCCCTTCTCAATTATTATCTTAGATATTTATTTGAATTTCTAGTCTGCATAGAAAAAGTAATAATCTGGCAAAAATCGCAATTTGGAAAATATCAAGTGACATAAAAAAAAACAAGTAAATAAAATAGCTTCTCTTTCCATTAATTAAGGATATATATCTTATGAGATGAATTATCTATATGTTTCAATTGTGTACTAAAATAATAGAATGTACATAATTTACCTTTTGCCTTTCACGAGAGCTTAAATATGCTGCCTGTAACCCTTGAAGAAGAGTGAAAGGCTCCGTCCATCAGGTGTGTCCTGAGTATGACATTAAAATACATCTGATGATGAGGTTTCCAATTCTGGAATATTTTGTAAACATGTACGCTTTCATTGCCATTATCCTAGGTACAATTTGACCTGGAGCGGTAATACCAATTGAAATACCATCTACGCCTCAAATAATTATGTTTAAAAAGTATTCTTATTCGATAGGACCGTGTGAAAAATATGCAAGAAATAACTACACAACAAATTTGAATATGAACAAACAATGAGCATGATTCCCTCACCCTAATGCATGAAATAATCCTAGATCGGTTGACATACCGTTACAATCAGTCAACCAATCAATCAATCAATCAAATATTTAATCTAAAGAATTAACTCAGATTTTTCTGATCGTGTAATGTGAAGTAACACTTGTTATGATTAAAAATCGATATTCTCATATGTTTCATTCTTTATGATATTGTAGTTTATGCTTTGTCTCTTATGCAAAATCGAATGGAATTTTAAAATGAATACGTTCATGATCTATAACCAAGAGAAAAGCAAACAGTGGTTACTTTATATAATTGCCCACATGTTTTATTTTAGAATGAGTTATAACATACCAATTTACTGAAAAATGTATTTAAATGTTAAAATATTTTGAGTAAAGATGATTTTAAATATTCTAATCGGGAACTTTCTTTTTTCAACTCTACTATTTTGATTATATTCATTCTACTGTTTATCTTAAAAACTTTTTTTTTCCTTTCATTTTAATTTAATTTCCTCCGATATTTGATTCTCAGCAATTCTTACAAGGTTTCATAGTTATCATTTTACAAATTCATTTTCCAAAGATTCCAGTCCATTTAAAGATTTCTTAAACCACTAAACTGGTTTTCTTTTAATTAAAAGGAAATTGTACAATAGGCTGATCACGCAAGCCAAATTTTGTAATCCATTGTTCTAGTTAGACTGATAAAATAAGTTTGAATCTAGAAAATATTCACGCTGACTTGTATTGAGAATAGCATTTATAAAGACTCTCGGAGTTATTTTAAATGAAATTGAAAAAACAAAAAAAAACAAAAAAAAAACTATTTTTCTTCGTTTTTGTTTCTGTGTATGTTTCTGTTTGCTTGCGTGTTCTATTTTGGAAAGAAATTATTCTGAAAACGTATTTTATGTTAGTTTTAACATGTTTCACTATTTTTGCTTAAATCTACTTGTAGTATAATTACATTATAATTTTTTACTTCTTGCTTTTTTCAATAAATTCTTGTTAGCCACATTAAATACTCTGACATGTTGTCGGGATAATGATAAATAATTGTAAGTGACGTTGAAAACGTTTTGAAATCTGTATTAATATCCATTAAGCCAACGTGCAGAAAAGAATTTCGTTTGCATAAAGCCCGACAAAAACTGAAAATAAAAGTAGAAAAAATGAATTCAGATGAATTAATTAATGTGAAATGAAATTTGAGAGAATTGATTTTATAGGGTTAAAACTGATTAATTAGGCTCAACAAAATAAATATTCAAAGATATTTTTTAAAATCTTAGTAAATCCTATGTAGAAATATAATAGATTATGCTATTGCTATTGAGGTATATATTGCCCTATCCTGAATCTGCTGACAAACCCAGAATTAATATGTTAATGAATTTTACTTAATAATTGTAAGTATTGTAATGTTCGCCGTTTGGATGTGCCAATAAGATCATCGCAATTATTTCTTTACGTAAAAATGAAAAAGAAAAAAATCACATCTTACAAATTAATGAAACATCCCTACACTGAATTTCATACGACCTATACAACAACGTATTTCTTAGCTTCAGGCTATTTATATAAAGGTACGAGGGTGAGTCAAAAAGTTTGCAATATTTCAGTAAGAGGAGGCACAATTCGGATACATTTGCTCAGGTCGTGAAGGAAAACCTCACGGGACTGTGAGATGACGAAATCATCTGATATCCTCTACATGCTTGACGCCTGATTTGCCTCAATGGCTTAGAGCACGGATTATGTATCCACAGATTTAGGCCTAGTTGATATTGCCTGATCGCCGAAGTTCTTGCAAATCGGTAGAATATTTTTGAACAATCTGATTAATTTAGTGTAATCGACTACACCTTCACCTTTCGCATAACAAATATGGTTAGTTGCTTCCGCAATATTATGTCCCAACGCCAACTCGTAAAGAATAATATCCTGAATTAGACTACGTTGCTCGTTCTTATATTGGGCTTCCAGATCACACATGAAATAAAGGATACGTATCAAAATTTTGAAAAACTTTTGACTTTCCAAAAATATATTGTTATAATTTTGCTATATGATTTTAATAAGTTGTTGTTGCTGCTGCTGCTGTTGTTATTATTATTATTATTATTATTATTATTATTATTATTATTATTATTATTATTTAATTCCATTAGAATTTTTCACTCCTGCTATAGCCGGGGGTCCACAGGAGGCTGAGTCACAGCAAGTCTCCTCGGGTCTCCAGGACTCTTCTGAGTATTCCAGCCGATCTCAACAATGCTGACGTCTGGATGGTCTCGATTCTTCCTCTGATTTCCAATTCACCTAAACTCTTTTTCAGACCCCTGGCGATCGTTCCAAGGGCAACAATTACAATTGGTACGACCTTCACCCTCATGTTCCACAGTTTTCTCAGTTTTCTGGCAAGGTCCCAAGTATTTGTGTCGATCTTTTGCTCTCTTTCATTTACCGTCTGTGATAGCCGGGACGGCAAAAATCCCACGAATGACAAAGTCTTCCTCTTCTTGTCCAATCAACAAAGGTCCTGGTCTCCTGGCCGGGAATTAGTGATCCGTCTATCTCAAGCTCAGAGAATTTTGTTCGTTCTCATTCCTCCAGGGCAGTTCTGGTTTGTGCCATTTACCAATTTAGTTGAATGGAGAAAATTATTCTTGCAGAGTTTCCCAGTTGAAATCACCTTTCCCATCCAGCCATGTCTTGTCTTGTACTCTCTTTGTGCGTGTTTTACTGTATTCGCTAATTATGTGATTGACGGTTTCGTCTTTTTCCCCACACATTTCTACACTGCTATTCCCGTTGTGTCTTATTATTTTTGGCTTTTATATAATTTGTCCTCAGGCATTTGTCTTGTGCTGCAATTATAGATATTCTGTTCTCTCTGGGTTTCCCCTTCTAGCCATGTCCATGTCTTCTGGTGTGTCAATCGCTACTGTGTTTTTCGTTTGAAGTGTCCATATAGTTGTTGTTCTTCCCGTTTCTGCTTTCTTGTTTGTGTTATATTTGTGCTCACCATATGTGTAATTGTTTTTTTTTCTGGCTGTTGCTATTAGTCTTTTCTTTTCTCTTTTTAATATATTCTCGAGTGGCTCGAATTGTCGAATCTACACAATCTTCAGATGACAGAGACCTTCTTCCTCTTTCTTTTCTGATAAATATCAATACTGTCTGGTTTGTCTCTCGGGTGTAATGCACTGGCATTGTCATAAGCTTCCTTGTTCTTTTGGTCCAATCTGTCGGCTCCTCTCTTTGTCATTTTCAAGAATGGTCCAGGGTATCTAGCAAGAGGGAACAACCCAGGTGTTTATTCCTTGATGAGAATTTCCGCTGGCAGAGTTTAGTTTCTATGAGTTTTCTCGTTCCTCTGAGGTACTCTTTCATACTCTTTCTTTTTATCTCTCTTGTTTGATGTGGTCCGCTTCAGTACTCCCATATTTATATTTTCCTTTTCTGCCAGTGTTTTCTTTTTTCTTCCTTATTGGTAGTTCTATTCCTTCCGTTATTTCTTATATCCTTTTTTATAACTATCATTGCACCACTTGTCGATGCGATTTTCCTCATCCTTATCCTGTCTGTATATTCTAATTGTTTGTATAAGCGTTTCTAAGCTTTTTTTCCTTTTTGTCAAATTTTGATGTCATCCATGAAACATTCGGTGATTTATTCTCCTCTGATTTTGTAAATTTGTGCCGGCTGTCAGTTTCTAAGTATAAGTTAAGAGGCATCATTGCTATAGCAATGGGAATTGAGAGAAAGAGAGAGAATAGAGACACCGACAGAGACAGGGGGGAATGAAAGAAGAAGTCATGCACAGGGCATTGGGCTTTGAATCATTTACAGACTACCTTTTTGTATCGATATCCCCAAGACGGGTTTGGGTTATATTATTCAATGTTAAAAGCAAATGGTCAAATATTAGCAACGGAATAATAAGCATATGAAAATGTACACGAAACAAAATTAATCTGAGAGTACTGGAAGATCTGGTGATTTTTCAATAAACCAGCGTAAGCCTGATGGTCATTCACTGAGTCTGAGTAACAAACAAGTTACCCTAGGTCTTCAGGACTTTTCTGAGTATTCTACCCAATTGTAGCAATGTTGTTTGTCATTGTATGGCCCTCAAATCTTCCTTGATATTCATTCCTTAAATCTGTTCTTTGGGGACCTTCCAATTGGCCAACTATAATTGTTATTATTATTCATTGCGCTGTTGCTGCGTCGTTGTTAGATTTTCCACCGCGTTAGCTGATTGCTCTTTCACGTAACAATTTGTGTCTCCTCAGATGTCATATACGCTCCTGAAAGTATTGCAGCCGATTTCCACAATGTTGTCTGCATGGTTCAATTCATCCCTGATTTCAGTCTCTAGTCCTTTGTTTTTAAGTTTTTAGGGACGTTCTAATCAAGGAATACATAAGTTAGAAGAGATCCATTATAATATAATTAGTATATCCTACTGATAATTCTTATACAGATCTGGCCAATCCATTCACGGGATGATAAATGCAGGTCTAAGCATCCAAGTCAGAAGAAATCTGGGAGTAATAGCAACAAACATTGGTCACTCTCCCTAGAGCTACAAAACTGAAGCCTCGCCGTCAATTGGCTATTTTTTCAGCAGCACGACATTGGGTTAAGTCTTACGCCTCTACATTGGATATACTCAACTTATTTCTAAGCTCCAGCGGCCCGGCCCGGCGCCGGCCCAAATAACATAACACTGGCGCGTTGCTTCTTACACATCAGTGATTATAACGAAATATGATGTGAGCGAAAGTCCTCGTTGCATATTTGCTAATGACGTTGATTGCAATATCAGAGTAAGCGGGTTCAAACACTCTAAATTTATAATTTGCATTATAATTTTCACTTGCGGACTAATAATTTTTGTTAATCCTCAGCACACTTTTGTTAGAGTCAAGATCGCTTCGAGTCAGTAAAAGTCTTATACGAGAATAGAAATTCCGTTGAGTAGCACAGCAGATCCCGCCACTGAAAAAAACCGTTCTCCAACGGCATTTATTCCTTCTCAGCAGCTGAACATTTTAAGCCATCCCCACCAACAGGGGTGATAATAATTCTCCAACTCGCGGATAGGAGGTTGAGAGTTCAAAGTCACCGTACAAGTTTAAAATAAAATATTTTAGTTTTTGACTGAAGAATTGATTGAAAAAGGGAATTCCTAAGAAATAAATGTAAAAAAACAAAAACCAAGGAGGAACATTTGATTGAATAAATAAATTTTTGATAAATAATTCTCAAATTAATTTTTGAACATTTTATTAATTTAAATGCTGTTATGTATGGACGCCCTACAATCACCGGTATGAGTTAAATATGACTACTACAGTTTTTTTCAACAAGGATGGCCTTTGGATTTACATAACTGAAAGAATAATATATGCCATTAAACAAAGAAAAGCAAAGCAAAGCAAGCAAAACATAACCGCGAAGTAAGAGAAGATTTTATATCATGAACACTTTGTTTAAATATATCATGATAAAATACCCAGATGGATATCGGCATCCCTTTTTTTTGTATTCTAAGTTTTGCCTATTCTAATTAACGTAAGCGGCTTTGTGTAAAAAAAAGAAAGTGACTCGAGCTGAAATGGCTGTCATGCAACGGATCTCAGATAAGTTTAGTTATAATCTCACACGAAATTACTATACATGCATGAGAATTAATCTGATTATTCAAAAATCATGTATCTTAATCGTCCTGTTCAATGATCTAATTTGAAGTTGAACGACGCAAATTCATAAAACGAAGAAAATCTACTTTTTACTGTCGCTATTAATAAAATTGATAAAAATTATAAAATGAATATTTAAACATTTAATGTGAACGCAAGCAGAATTAATCATATATTTCAATTCTTATTCCTCTCATTGGATATTAATATAATTTATCTTAATCCAGATATAAGACTTTTTGCAGGACCCGATTAAAAAAATTCAGGATAATCCCAAGATATTGGCATTGAGAACAATAAAAAAGTGAATTAATTGGCTGAAATCTTCATATTGAATGGGAATTTGAGCAGAAATTAATTTCTAATGTTTAAAAAAACTCAAGTGCAACCTATGTTTTATGATATAATTCATTAGAGCATCATATAATGTGAATGAATTTATGTAAGAAATTCATTCGCTTGATTTCAACAGTATTTTAATTACACATCTAAAAAAAAA
>CM042145.1:72745731-72765731 GCA_023376005.1 Doryteuthis pealeii
ATTGCCCTCAATGGCTTAGAGCACGGATTATGTATCCACAGATTTAGGCCTAGTTGATATTGCCTGATCGCCGATAGTTCTTGCAAAATCGGTAGAATATTTTTGAACAATCTGATTAATTTAGTGTAATCGATCTACACCTTACTTTCGCATAACAAATATTGGTTTAGTTGCTTCCGCAATATTATGTCCCAAGAACGCCAATCGAAAGATAATATCCTGAATTAGACTACGTTGCCTCGTTCTTATATCGGGCTTTCCAGATCACCACATGAAATAAAGGATACGTTATCAAAATTTTGAAAAACTTTGACGTTTCCAAAAATATATTGTATATATTTTGCTATAATGATTTTTAAATAAGTTTGGTTATTTGTCTGCTGCTGCCTGTTGTATTATTATTATTATTTAATTAATTATTCATTAATTATATTATTTTATTATTCATTTAACTTCCATAGAATTTTTTCACTCTGCTATACAGCCGGGGGTCGCCAGGAGCCTGAGTCACAGCAAGTCTCCTCCGGTTTCTCCAAGACTCTTCTGAGTAATTCCAGCCGATTCTCACACAATGCTGAGTCTGGATGGTCTCGATTCTTCTCTGATTTCCAATTCAACCTTAAACTCTTTTTCAGACGCCCTGGCGTCGTTCCCAAGGCAACAATTACAGCATTGGTACGGACTTTCACCCTCATGTTCCACAGTTTTTCTCAGTTTTTCTGGCAAGGTTCCAAGTCAATTTGTTACGATCTTTTCGCTCTTCTTTCATTATACCCGTCTGATGATAGGCCGGGACGGCAAAATCCACGAGATGACATCTTCCTCTTCTTGTCAATCAACCAGGTCTGGTCTCCTGGGCGGATTAGGTGATCCGTCTAACTCTCAAGGTCTAGAGAATTTTTTGTTCGTCCTCATTCTCCCCAGGGCAAAGATTCTGGTTTGGTGCATTTACCATTTAGTTGAATGGAAGAAAATTGAAATTTTCTTGCAGAGTTCCCAGTCGGAATCAGACCTTTCCCCATCCAGCCCATGTCTTGTCTTGTACTCCTCTCTTGTGCGTGGTTTAACTGTATTCGCTAATTATGTGATTGACGGTTTCGTCTTTTTTCCCACACATTCTACAGCTTGCTAATTCGTTGTGGTTCTTATTCTTATTTTTTGCTTTTATATAATTTGTCCTGAATGGCATTGTCTTGTGGCTGCAATTATAAAAGATATTCCTGTTTCTATCTTTGAGGTTTCCCTTCTTACGCCATAGTCATGTTTTTTCTGGTGTGGAATCGAGCTACTGAGTGTTTCGTTTGAAGTGTCCATATAGTTAGTTGTTACCTTCCCGTTTCTGCTTTCTTGTTTGTGTTCATATTTGTGCTCATCCATAATGTTTGTATTTGTTTTTTTTTTTCTGGCTGTTGCTATTAGTCCTTATCTTTTCCTTTTTTAATATATTCTCGAGTGCTCGAATTGTCGAATCTACACAAATCTTTCAATGATGACGAGACCTCTTCCTCCTTTCTTTTCTTGATAAATATAATATGTCTGTGTTGGTCTCAATCGGGTGTAATGCACTCGGCATGTCATAAGCTTCTTGTTCTTTGGTCCATACACTGTCGGAGCTCCTCTCTTGTCCATTTCAAAAGAATGGTCCAGGGCTATCTAGCAAGAGGGACAACCCAGGTGTTTTATGTCCCTTGATGAGATTTCCGCTGCCAGAGTTGTAGTTTCTACTGAGTTTTTCTCGTTCTCGTACTGAGGTACTCTTTTTCATACTCTTATCTTTTATCTCTCATTTGTTTGATGGTGTCCCGCTTCCAGTACTCCATTATTTATAATTTTCCTTTTCTGCCAAGTTGTTCTTTTTTTCTTCCTTAATTGTAGTTCTATTCCTTCCGTTATTTCTTATATCACCTTTTTTATAACTATCACATTGCACACTTGTCGATGCCAGGATTTTCCATCCCTAATGCCTGTCTGTATATTCTAAATTGTTTGTAATAAGCGTTTTCTAGCTCTTTTCCCTTTTTGTCAAAATTTTATGATGTCATCCATTGAACATTCGGTGATTTATTTTCTCCTCCTGATTTTGTAAATTTGTAGCCGGCTGTAACAGTTCTAAGTATAAAGTTTAAGAAGGCAAATCAATTGCTATAGCAATGGGAATTGAGAGAAAAGAGAGAGAAGGATGAGACACCGACACGAAGACAGGGGGGATGAAGCAAGAAGTCATCAACAGGGGCATTTGGGCTTTGAAATCATTTACAGACTACCTTTTTGATATCGCGATTATCCCGCCAAGGACGGGTTTGGGTTAATAATTCATCCATGATTAAAAGCAAATGGTCCAAATATTAGCACGGAATAATATGCATATGAAAATGTACACCGAACAAATTAATCTGAAGTACTGGAAGATCTGGTGATTTTTCCATACCAGCGAAAGCTGAATGGTCATTCACCTGGAGTCTGAGTACACAAACAAGTATACCCAGGTCTTCAGGACTTTTCTGAGTATTCTTACCCAATTGTAGCAATGTTAGTTGTCTGTATGGCCTCAAATCTTTCCTTTGATATTCAAATTCCTTAATCTGTTTTCATTCTGGGGACCATTATCCAATTGCACCACTATATTGTTTATTAATTATTATTCGTCGCGTTGCTAGTCGTTGTTAGGATTTTCACAAACCGGCGGTTTTAGCTGATGCTCTTTCACTACAATTTTGTTTGTCTCCTCAGCATGTCATATACGCTCCTGAAGTCAATTGCAGCCGATTTCCAACAATGTTGTCTTTGCATGGTCCCTCAATCTCATCCCCTGATTTCCCAGTTCCTCTAGTCTTTTTTTTAAGTTTTAGAGACCGTTCCAATCAAGGAATACATAAGTTTAGACGAGTCCAATTATAATATATTAATAATCCTACTGATCATTCATTATAACAGATCTGGCCCAATGCCATTCACGGGATGATAATAGGTACTACGCACTCCAAGTCAGAAGAATCTGGGAGTAATAAGCAACAAACATTGGTCCACTCTCGCCTAGAGCTGACAAACTGAAGCCTCGCCGTTCACATTTGCATCTTTTTCAGAGCACGCATTGGGGTTAATTTCTTACCGCTCTACTTGATATACTCACTTATACTAAGCATCACCCAAATAAACATAACAACTGGCGCGTTGCTTTCTTAACATCAGTGATTATAACGAAAATATGACTGTGAGCGAAAGTCCTCGTTGCATATTTGCTAATGACGTTGATTGCAATACTCAGAGTAAGCGGGTTCAAACTCTAATTTATATTTGCATTATAAATTTCACTTTCGACTAATATTTTTGTTATCCTCAACACAATTTGTTAGAGTCAAGATCGCTTCGAGTCAGTAAAGTCTTATAACGAGAACAGAAATTCGTTGAGTAGCACAACAGCCAGATCCGCCACTGAAAAAACGTTCTCCACGGCATTTATTCTTCTCAGCAGCTGAAACCATTTTAGCCAACAGGGGTGATACACATTCTACCACTCGCGATTCAGGAGGTTGAGAGTTCAATCACCGCTACAAGTTTTAAATAAATTTTTAGTTTTTTGACGAAATTGATTGAAAAGGGAATTCCTAAGAATAATGTAAAAAACAAAAACCAAGGAGGAACATTTGATTGAATAAATAAATTTTTGTGATAATAATT
Organism: Doryteuthis pealeii; assembly: GCA_023376005.1. NCBI lineage: Eukaryota > Metazoa > Mollusca > Cephalopoda > Myopsida > Loliginidae > Doryteuthis > Doryteuthis pealeii. The sequence continues at coordinate 72,749,410 of CM042145.1, forward strand.
TCAATTAATTTTTGAATTTTATTAATTTAAATTCTGTTATGTATGGACGCCCTCATCCCCAGGTATAGTTAAATATGACTACTACAGTTTTTTTTCAACAAGGATGGCTTTGGATTTACATAACTGAAGAATAATATATGCCATTAAACAAAGAAAGCAAAAGCAAGCAAGCCAAACATAACCGCGAGTAAAGAGAAGAAGTTTTATATCAGAACACTTTGTTTAAAATATATCATGATAAAATAACCCAGATGGATATCGGCATCCCTTTTTTTTGTATTCATAAGTTTTGCTATTCTAATTAACGTAAGCGGCTTTGTGTAAAAAAAAGAAAGTGAGCTCGAGACTGTAAATGGCTGTCAATGCAACGGATCTCAAGATAACGTTAGTTATAATCTCACACGAAATTATATACATGATGAGAATTAATCTGATTATTCAAAATAATGTATCTTATCGTCCTGTCAATGATCTAATTTGAAGTTGAACGACCGCAATTCATAAACCGAAAAAATCTACTTTTACTGTCGCTATTAATAAATGAATAATAATTATAAAAATGAATATTTAAAAATTTAATGTGAACGCAGCAGAATTAAATCATATATTTTCAATTCTTATTCCTCTCATTGGATATTAATATAATTTATCTTAATCAGATATAAGACTTTTGCAAGGACCGATTAAAAAAATTCAGGATAATCCAAAATATTGGCATTGAAACAATAAAAAGTGAAATTAATTGGCTGAAATCTTCATATTGAATGGAATTGAACAGAAATTAATTCTAATGTTTAAAAAAACTCAGTGCAACCATATGTTTTATGATATAATTCATTAGAACATATATAATGTAATGAATTATGTAGAAATTCATTCGCTTGATTTCAAACAGATTTTAATTACACATCTATAAAATACATTTGTATGTATGTAAAGGCCGTCATGACCTTTACATACATACAAATGTGTGTATTAAAAACAGTTAAAATTCCCTTCGCATACTGTGGGTGATGATAGCCAAGCGGTTATACTGAAACGATCGGATTTCTATCCCGGCTGTAGGTAGCTCACAAAATGTCTAGCCACTCTCAAGAGAGTTGATAAGTCGAAACACGTGTCTGTGGATGACTATATATATAGAGAGAGACATACAGATAGATAGATAGATATAGATATAAACTATATATTTAATATATATAACTAATCTATAGTCAAAATCATTTCATTAATACATAGAATAATTCTTATTTATTAACGATGTCACTATGAAATATTGAGTAAGAATTGCCTCAAAAGAACCCATGTTATTAGTACGTTTAAAATCCTGCAGTGTGTCTTATATATCCCTAGGAAATAATGGTTTCCATAATATATGGTGTGATTAATTTGCAAACTGGTTTTAAGAAAACCCTGTTTAATAAATAATTACTCGGTGTTTTTGATCTCTAATATTCTCATTTTATTCTCCAACGTCTTAAAATCAATCCTATGAATAATTTCATCTAGAAAGTAATTAAGATATAACTAAAATAAATGTTATATTTTTATATGCGTTCTTATTTAATTTCTTTCTAATCTAATATATTTTATTACATTAAAATTTATATACTTTTGCTTGGCTAGTGCATATTCTTGCTAGTATATATATATATATATATATATATATATATATATATATATATATATATATATATATATATATATATATATTATTTATTCGTTTATCTATTTCCTACTTCTCATTTATGTATCGTTCTTAACTTAATTCTAAGGGTGAGTAAATGGGTTCTGGAAAAAGTTAATACAAAATTTAAAAAATAAAATAAACCTAAAGCAATAGATTAACACGGATAATGCAATCAAGTGTTTTGATAATATAAAAAAATGATAATAGAGCAGACTTCATCCATTTTGATATCATTGAATTTAAACGGCGACACTCTTTTCCGAGGCAATTGATTTCTCAGGAAAAAAAATCAAAATCATCAAATCAGCCAGGAAACTGTTCTGTTCAACAGAGAAGAACTATGGATGAAGGCTTGTAATAACACAGACTTCGACGCAGCAATGGGTGCCCTAGATTCAGCACAACTTTCAGACCTAGTTGGACTACTAATATCATATAATCTAACACATAGTTGTCGCCTGTAGTGAAAAGCGAGACTTTTGAATCTTAATTAAAAAATTGCAATATGATTAAGACATAAAATATCAGGAATAATAAGTGTAAATGTAATATTTTAGGTAAAAAGACCATTAGGTATATAAATTACAAAATTCAAATTAATTTTCCAGCTGGAATAATGGTGTAAGGGATATAAAGGTTGAGTTAATACAGTTCTAAGTTTTAATCATTTGTAGGTTCAATTATGCTTTCAGGAAAAAATAAGAAATATTTTTTATACCTGATTCATATTGCGATTTTTGTGATGCGCATTAAAAGAATCGCAATATGAGTAAGATATAAAACATATCATACATAATAAGTATAAATATAAAGTTCGGGACAAAATCGGCAAGGTAAACGAATAAAATATTGTCAATCTAATAATATAAATATAATTTTCCCCGAGGCTTTTCTAAGGTATCTGTTATGTGATTGTCAATATCAGAATTAATAATAGAGATAACATGGCATCAATATCATCATTATATGATTAAATATTTCATTAGAGTCATAAATAGGATGACATATTATAATGATGTTATCATTGACAGGGGTATTGGTAAAGAAGTTATTATCAAGATATTTCATTGGGATTTGTGAAGATAAAGTGCTTGAATAAACCTTGTGTGCAGGTAAAATCCTATTTACTCGTTAAATGTAAGTGATATATTGATTACATACTTTTTCTTATTCATACATTTAATCTGATTCTCGAAGCAAGAATACAATTCATGTTACATACACACACACTCTCTCTCTCTCTCTCTCACACACACACACACACACACACACACATTCTAATCTAAACCAAACAATACCTAAAACATATTACACTCAAAGGCGATTAATGGATCTGCTTGAAAACTCTTGGTAGCAGAAACTGATTTGATCCCCCACATAAAGAAAATAGCATAACAGCTACAGGAAAAAAAATCTCCTCAGTCGGTAGAGTGTTCGGCTAGGAATCATAAGGTTCTTGGTTCGATACCGGCCCTCGGCAACTCAGCGTATGAGTAGCACAGTGATCTGCGCAGTAAAGTGAGAAGCTGGTGGTAGGTGTGGCGCTCAGATGCTTAACTAATTTCCTGGGTCTAGCGCTAGTGAAAAGTGGATAGACTCCCGACGACTTTACTTACTTTTAATTATATATATATATATATTATATATATATATATATATATATATATATATATATATATATTAAATTTATTCAATTATTAATATAACTGTTTTTTGTATATCAAATAAATAAATGAAGCTCTTACAAATTGCAGTTGAGCACTGTGATTTCCTTATTTCATCTCGGAAAAAAATACGTATATATATATATATATATATATATATATATATATATATATATAAAAGAATACTCAATATCAGTGATAAGGCATATATATCTAAGTTAAGGTAGCGTAGCCATAGAGAAAAATGGTGCTAGGTAATAATCATTTACTCGACTAAACGCTTTTTACGTATATGCGTATTTTTTAATAAACCAGTTGAAAAAAAAAGCATAACACTCAAAGTCCATCAATAAACATTTTAAAATAACCATCTATTCAACTAGTAAACCCCCAAAATAGGGATTTAGGTGAAATAAGTAAAATATATATTTAAAAATTAACAGCAATTTAAGGGGAAAATAAAAATAAACCAGTGGAAAAATATCAGATCATATATAAACTGGTTCTGCATTATATAACAAAAACAAAACTGCGCATTTTACAAATAGATGTCAAATACTTCTACAACTCAATCATAGAAATTATAGTAGATAATAGTTTAAACATTTATAATGAATTCATACAAAAATCATTAAACCCGGTCGAAAATCACTATTATTTGACAAATAAATAATATAGATAAAAAAAAAAACACCAGTCATATCCGACGCAACGATAGAACGATTGTGAAACCTGTGAGCCAATAGAAACATACATATAACCAACACTACCGACCACAATGTATACAAACGACACAAGCCTATACAGGGACGGCGGACTAATAATCTTATAAAACTGCAGTGTACTTAAAACAAATAGAATTAGAAAATAGATAAAAGGATTCAAATAAATAAAATTCGACATAGATATAAGGAACAACAAATTTAAAAAATAAAACGTTCGAAACATTCAGAAAAGAAAATGGCACTGCAATTTACGTACACACCTCCTCAAACCATCGACGCAGCAAGAATCCATTATCCATTGGTCATGGATTATCTGACAACTCTTCAAGCGAAACCATCTTAAATAACGCAAAAGAAGAATACCAAACAGCAATAAAAAGAATAAAACGTGGGTTTTCAGAAATAATAAAATTTGTACAGCAAGTAGAAAAAAAAACAAGTAAACAATTAGAAATAGAAATATCATTTGTTTCAATCCAATATGCAATAATAATCTAAAAAATGAACGAAGAAAATATTATATAAAACAAATAGACATAAAATTCTCTCAAATATATCCAGGTATATATAAAAAGGACTATGTAAAATGTAAATAATATGAAATTGAATTAAATAAAATTTTATACGTAGATAATAAAATAAAACTTTGTGAAGTTGGCTTGACTTTTTCAGCCCAGTGAAAAAATTGGTGCTTGATCTACGGCGATAAAACCAAAAAAGGAATCCCCCTCCAAAGAGAGTGAGAGTAAGATATTATATATATATATATATTATATATATATATATATATAATATATATAGAGAGAGAGAGAGAGAGAGAGAGAGGGGGGGTGAAAACGGAGTTAGATTAATTCTGTTTTTATAGTTAAATGAAAAATGTATTCCTACATGCACAAATACACACATATGCATATACATACAAAGAGAGACATTGTCAGGAAACGCCGCCTACACACCAAACGAGATACACGTACAAAAACAGATACACACAGAAATTCATAAAAACACTCAAATAATGACACCCAAACACATGAAAACACACGTTGATAGGAAACACACGTATATGCAAATATCCCCCACACACAATATTAATGCTGTTTTTACGATTAAATGAAAATGTGTTCCTTCATATACATATACAGACAAATGCACACACAAATATAATCATACATGTTGTAGGTGACTCACCTATGACACGAAAATGGACTTACCCAAAGGGTATATATTTAACAGAGTAAAGTTACTCAAACGAGAAGTACCAGATACTGTTCTTCGTGTAAGCTGTAACAAGGAAACCCTTTCATTGTACGTTGATATATATTGTTGAATACCATCTGTTCCCTATAATTTATACCCGTGTTGAGTTATTATTTATTGACCCATAAACAGGTCATAACAATACACAAAGAGATGCCCATTGTCAGGGAACACAAATACGCATACATACTCATATTTTCCGTGTTATGGTTCAATGAAAAACTTTGCCTAAATAGTCAGACCAAAAATCACATAAACATAACTCATACACACTTATATACACATTGAGAGGAAACACACAAATTCATAATTACATACACACTTGCGGCAAAACAAATACAAACATCTTGGCTAGGTTCTATTTAAATTTTACTCCAACAATCGGTACTGGAGTAAAATTCTAACAGAATGTACAAATAAAAATCATTGTTGCTAGTAAAATTTCATTTCAGGATTTTACAAACACCGAATCTTATATAATCTTCCAAACTTTCCATTATTTTCCATTAAATTATATGACATACATTTTTCAACTTTTCATACATAATTACTTTATCGAAAATGTATAAGATCCGATTATTTTTTACGTCCAAATGAAAACGAATTACACTTCCAGACAAATATACACAGAGAGACAAACCCATAAGCACAGAGACACACATACACAGGAAAGCAGACACAGGCACACCCACACACAATATTGTCGAAACCTTCTATAGCCCTATTTCTAATTATAATTGTCAATGTCATTGGTCAATGCTTTATTGACACAGAAACCCACTCAGAGACAAACAGACAGACTGAGAAACAGACAGACATATGTTTACACACACGCACATAGGTACGCACAAAGTATGAGATGTTGTCGAAAAATAACACTATCTGATATTTTCACAACTATCACTAATTAAAAATTGCAATGTTTTTTTTATAATGTTAAATATATATTGATGCACACACACACACATACACACACATACACACACACACACACACACACACACACATACATACATACCTACATACACGGAAACACATAGACTTTAGGATGATGCCAGTAAAAAGGCAGGAGTCTATCTGTTCTATCATCAGATATGAGTAAATAGTAGGCTAGACTACACGTTTTTAACTTTGATTTTTCAACCTATCTAGATTGAAAACGCCTAATTCAAACCAGCTTTTCTTCTTTTAAAATTTACAATGTGTCACATCCTGTCCATGGCGGAACGGTTCAGTAAATATATACAAAGACACATACAGACAACGACACATGTACATACATGCACACATCCATATACACGCACACTGTGTGTGCATATGTATGTGTGCATATAAGTATGTGTATGTATGTATGTCTGAGCGAAGGTATCAATAGCATTAGATTCATACGTGGTATGAAATAGACTTGGTGAGCCAAGTTCAAATGATGAATGAGACTTCGTTTCACTTTGTGCAATTACTTTGTAAAAGGCATGCATCCATTCTCTCTGCCCTCGCCCATCTTTGGCAGACAGGGCTCTTTAGCCTTGGCACAGCAAATGGTCACACAAAAGAAAAAACTGAATTAAAATCAACTGTAATCATCGTAAAAATAAATTGATCTTGTGTCGCATTCTATTCGGGGCAGAGGTGTGTGGCTAAATACTTACATACATAAGCAACGATGTAGTGTTGTCAAATATGTTACTTTATATTTTCACAATGTTCAACTATCTTTAATTAAATCTTAATTTTGTTTTTGGCAAAAAATAACAATACAAAAAAAAAAAAAATTAAACAAACAACAAAACTATCGGTAAATAGGTGAAATAATGACCCTGTGACAATAATACATTGGTTTAGGTTTATTTTTTCTCATCCTTAAAAAAAACATGGTCTACGTGACGCTATTTCGTAATTGCAGCTAAAAAAAAACAAAAAAACATACATTAATCTAACTTTCTCAGACATCCAATATATTTTCAAGTTCATGGACGAATGAGTTTCTGAAGTTCGTACATTATTGTGTAAATATTTCAAGTTACTGTTTCTCGAACAGAAAATATTCTATATATAATTATTTAAGTTCTGTTGATGTCTACTTCGGTGGACAAATTTTACGAACGAAAATTCCCAAATCGATTTGGTGATTTTAAGTTACAAGCAATTGCCTTAGCACCAACTTCGTGTTTAAACGTTGGACACGGAATGACTAATAAGACCTAAATGTATTAGACACATTTAGACAGAAGTTATAGACATAAACAAAAAGACATGAATATATGTTTGAAGAGACAGTGGAAACTGTAAATATCAGTGGTGAATTGGTTACAAACTAAAAAAAGAAGAACATAAGGAACTGTCAAAATCATGTTATTTATTAACATAAACTTATCGTAATTATTTAATAAAAATCATCTTATATTATTATATAATACGCATCATTTTGTATCACTGGTTAATTAAATATTCTTGTTTTTGAATGAAAATAAGCTTATTACGATTAATTAATTAAAACAAGCTTATTACCATTAGTTAATTAAGATCATCTCAGTATTGATTAATTAAACTCATTTCATATCAATAGTTAATTAAAATGATCAAATATTAATTGTTCATTAAAATGAAATTATATTAATCATTAATTAAAATCATATATCTTCACACACTCAATATACATCAATATTCAATATGCACACACGCGCACAAACACACATACATACCACAAACATATACGCACACACACACACACACACACATATATATATATATATATATATATATATATATATATATATATATATATATGTATATATATATATATGTATATATATATATATATATATATATATATATATATATATATATATATGTGTGTGTGTGTGTGTGTGTGTGTGTGTGTGTAGGAAGTTTGATTGAGTTCGTCGAACCCATGCCAATGAGTTGTTTCATATTTTAAAATAGTGTATGTATTTATCCGAGCCCATCGACACAGGGTGCATGGGACATGAGATACATTTTAAAGCTGGTTTGAATTCAAAGTTTTCCTTCTCACTATGCCTTTCACTGTTTGATGAGCAAATAATGCACATGGCTAAACTCATATTCATTTCAGAAAAATATAATTATATGCATTGTTAACGACGCCGAAAACAATTGAATCTTATCGGTCAGATCCAGATTATTCATTTATTTAGATTCACGTTGTGAACGGGTCGTATGCAATCGACACACCCCACATTGCCATAACATCCAATCAGGCATTCTACTAGCTTTACGATATCAGGAAAAATATTCTATATGATATTCTGATTTTGATTTTTCTCTCGTTTATAGGAATGACTCCTATATTTTTTACAAATAATCAGAGATCTTAAAAAATTATTTTAGTAGCCATAAATTAGGATTTAGATGTTTTTAAATTGTGATTGAAAAAGAATAGAAAGAAAATTAGTTTGGAAATATTTTAGAAACAATAGATAATTGTTTACAATGTAGATAATCTAAGGACAAAGGATTGTTTACAAACGAGAAATAATAGTTGAAAATTCCAATGATAATATTTATATCAATAGAAAACTGAACGGTCATTGGAATGCCACAAGTAACAGAATCAGCTGATATTTGAACATTCAGACGGCAATATCCACGTCATTAGAAAACTGTCGATATTCAATGGAATGCACAAAGATCAGCTGATTTTTGATGAACAATTAATATTATAAAAAAAGGGGTTTAGGGTGAGAAATATCCAGACAGCATCGGAACATCACCAAAATCACACAGAGAGTTGAGACACGTCAAAAAGAGGCTTCGCTCAAAAGTCACAACAACTCAATCCGTCTCACACCTTTTCTCTCTTTCCAACTTGACAGTATATAAGCAAAAACATTATTTACTTACTTTGTTTTGGTCAGCCACTCTTATCAATGTAAGTCTTTTTTATTCATAAATACAATATAAACAAATACATACGCACTCAGCATACACTACTAACTACAGACACATATCGTCTGTCGCCTCATTGAAAGAACAAAACTATACCACTTGTATTTATGTATACAAAATTGTTTATTGTATCAATTTTGTCTTCTCTTGTTTTTTACGGAGACTGCATTTCCGTATATACATTTAGATTGTGGGATCAAAACTCGGATCTTCTTTAACCACACAAACACCAAACAAATCGGTCCCTACACGTTTCAATGTGATTTATCAATGGAGACTTGTATATTGACAAATTGTGGACCCATATGTTTTTATTCACCCTGTCGACATTTTACACCTCCACAGCAGTTTATATGAACCATTTTGAAAAGCTCTGCTCTAGACAATCATTTTCATCATCATCATTATCATCACAGTAGTCGCTCCCAGTACGTGTAAAACGCTAGATAGTAGTCATCGTTTGTAACGCCGCAATATCGCTTCCAGATTATGCAGATGTATATACATGAACACGCACAAACGCGTCGCGGGGAATTAAATTTCCCTCCATAGTTCTCGTTTAGTTCTTATAATCTCTATTATTTGTCGCGTTTTCTCTGTGACGAAAAGAAGAGGCATTTGCCATTTGCATCACTAATACCAGTAATATTATTAACGAGCGTTAAGAAAATTAATGAATGCGTTTCTTGTCACGCCTAAATTTACTGAGAGTGGATTATGCTAGACATTCGCGATGTATTGACAAAGAAAATGACATTAAGATGTTGTAGAGATGCTTGCAAATGGTGTAGGAAACCGTGAATGACAAAGCATGAGAATAATATAAAAAGATACAGAATTGTAAGTGACTATATGCTATCGATTTACATATTTTGTCATTGTTTTTCTCAAAGTCAGTTATTATATTTGTCATGGGTGTCCGCGCTCATTTCTGTGCGCATGCGCATCTGTGTAAGAGCAATATTCTTATTATGTTTTACGAGCGTCATTCAATACATAAGGTGAATTTTGTCTAAAGACTTGACAATTGACACTGTTTATAGTTACATCGTTTTTAAGGAAAAATCAATAGTAATGGGTTCTTTCATGACCCATAAGCATGACCTTTTCTTTACCGGAGAGTCAGTGTTATTCCAATCGATGGATTGTCTTTTCGATTCAGACTCAGAGTGAAAAAAAAAAAACCAAACAAAAAAAAAACATGCTTAGCCTATTTGTAAACATTTTTAACAAAAATACTTCCGTAAACATCAAACACTCCTCTGTAAATATCACAGGGATTGTACTTCTCAGCCAACTGAAATTTAATAACCGACCTCTGTTCATCCTTGTATCCCCAACACTCTGTATGATTTGATGCCATTTTGATTAGCCGCCAAACAAATATTTCTGCAATATTAAAAAAAAAGGTTGTATATTAGTTTCAAACAATGCAGAGTTCACATAAGAAATGCACTCGATGAGTCAAACAAAAGAATTCTGAAAAACAAGTAATTTTTCATTTTTTCCCAAATCCCAATTATTTATTAAAAGACCCTTACATATGTATGTATGTATGTATGTATGTATGTACCGAGACCATCAACAAAGGGTAGGGTGAGAAACAAGGTCATTTTTTAAGGGGAATGAAGTTAGTTTGAGTTTTCCTTCTATCTAGTTGCCTTTCGAAGATTAAAGAACCCGGTCTACCCTACGATTTACCCATGACTCAGAGGGGTGATAAGAGATGGAGTTGAACACAAGGATATCAACGGGAAGTGAAATGCAAATAGCTTTGTCCATAAATTGAACTCCGTTCATCGAGGGCAAATTCTAAGATGATAACCGTTACAGAACGCACACGCACAACCACATATATATGTATTAAGAAATCTGAAGAAAAAAACCCCAAAAACCCTGTCATCTATAAAACATTCATCATTTTCTTCACCCCATGATACATCCTGATGAAGTTTTAAAGAAACCGAAACTTTTAAGCGTCGATAAATAAATTCATCCTATTTTTGGAACACTTGTTTTTTTGTTTTTTTTTCAAATTTCTTAATATTGTCTGATTTATTTCCATATTTACTTCCATATATATGTATGTAAACTGAACACAGTAAAATTGACACATAGTATATAAAAAATCCAGCGATATTTTGAACTAAATCATACTGTTACATGTCTGGTGACAGGGGAACGTGTTGCGCTGAATATGATTTTGATTATTTAAATCATCGGTATAACGGTTAAATTATAGAATTCAGATTATATTATACTAGAAATTCTCAAAATAAATCAATGATATTTTCATTGATCATTCAATAAAAGTAATAATCTACGAGACAATCGTAATAACTACTACTACCACTACTAGCACTACTACTCATTATCATCATCATGTCGCGCTTTCAGCGCGGATATCCATGACAATCTTTCTCCACCTGTCCCTATCGCTCATCATTATCGGGAGGTCCTCTATGCAGCATCCTGCATCCGCACAGAGCTGATCAACGTACGTTTTTGCTGGTCGGCTTACACTGGCTTGTCCATTTGCTGGCTTCCACAGGAGGACGTCGCTTATAAGTTCGTCCTTGCTTCTCCAGTAGTGTCCCGCGTATCCGTCTCACTCGATGGTTTGAGTGATATGTGGTTGGTGGCCGTATAGCTGCTTTCTCGTAGGGTGCTAATGCAGTATACAAACAAAATTCGATAGAAAAGTGGACGAAGGGATGCATTCTCCCATTCCCCCCAAAAAAGGCGATCTAGGAATCCCCAAGAATTACCACCACTACTACTACTACATAAATAACTAAAGATGAAAAATGATCACGTGTGTGTGTGTTGGGGCAGTCATTTGTGGCGTTGTTGCTAACGTGCTGAACAGCAACATTATAGTAAGTGATTTCAAACTCCAGCTACGCTGTAGCTTTCACTTTTCGACTAATACCCCTGGAAAAGGCATGAATCTCCTCATCTGCCCTTTCTAGCAATGAGCTAAATAGTACCACTACTACACTTCTACCAGGGTGGGATTAGCATTTAATTACCCATGAATGTTGGTATGCCACTAAAGAAAGAAAAATTGTATTACGTGTACGTGTGAGTAATTGTATTTGTGCATGTGTGTGTGTGTGTGTGTGTGTGTGTGTGTGTGTGTGTGTGTGTGTGTTGGGTATGTGCATGTTTACGCTTTAGTGTACGTGTGAGTTAGTTATTTAAATGACTTAGTAAGTAAAATTGGGAGAAATATAAATCGGAATTTTGAATGTCTATATATTTATTTACATGTTAGAAACGAAAAGTTACATGAGTATGGATTGATATATTGACTCTTGAAATGGAAAAATAAAAAAGAATCTTGTGAATTGAGGCATATTGATTACATTTATTGATCTTTCCCGGCCTGTAAAAAACTGATAATTCAGAAATGAAATAACGGTTTAATGCGATAAGAAATGGAAATAAAAATGTATCTGAATAACATATAATTATGGATATATTTTTTGTTAACTTTCAAAGTCTTCTGAATATTTTTAATGTAACAATCAATAAGCGTACTCTCTCTCTCTCTCTCTCTCTCTCTCTCTCTCTCTCTCTCTCTCTCTCTATATATATATATATATATATATATATATATATATATATATATATATTAGATTGTTAACAGTAAAGAATTGAACATCACATTGATATAAGTATTCGTTCACACAAACGAACACCCACAGCCATTCAGACAATAATCTTGTATATGCATTGATTTTGAAAGACACACGAACAAGCAAATAAACATATAAAAACACACAAAACACACACACACACACACACACACACACACACACACACACACACACACACACATATATATATATATATATTATATATATATATATATATATATATGCGTGTATGTGGGGAATAAACCTGACAAGCTATTACTGTATCAAATTGGTGTATTTGTGAATTTCCTCTTCAGCGGAAGATGTCACACTAACTTAGGGATATATATATATATATATATATATATATATATATTATATATATAGTGATAGAGAGAGAGAGATGGGGATATATAGAGAGATAAAGATATAGATATGAAATTTAACATTTTTGAAAAAAACAAATGATGTTATATAATTGCTGACATAAATCTGTTTCGACCAGCTCGATAAAATGGTCATCATCAAGAGCAACATATGAGGGATAGACGGGAAAACAAAAAAATAACCGTTAGAGTTTTACTAGGAACTATAATGCTTCTGATTTTTTAAGATTAAAAATAAAATTCATTTTTAAAAGAAAACACGCATTTTTAAAAAAAATTCCAGCATTGCATATAGCGTTTGTTTGTAAACAGTCTTCTAACGGTTATTTTTTCTTTTCCCGACTATCTCTCATATGTTGCTCTTGATGATGACCATTTTATCGAGCCGGTCGAAACAGATTTCTGTCAACAATTATATAACATCATTTGATTTTTCAAAAATGTTAAATTTCATAATGTCGGATTAATTTCCATCTATTTTTCAGATATAGATATATGTTGAGGGTTATTCGATAAATAAGGTGTTTTTTGCTGAATAATTAGCAATGGGGGCATTCTTTACAGTTCCCTCATTCTTTACTAGTGGCGAGGCCTTTAATGCACCAGAAGTCAATCAGCATGACCACTGACACTGCACGCATAACTTTTCCTTTACCGAAGATTCAATGTAATCACACAACATAGATTGTCTTTTCGTCTCAGGATTCTCGTGGAAAATTCATGTTTATCTTATTTGAAGAAAAATTTCTTACTAAGACATGCTCGTACTTACCTTATATTCTTCTGTAAATTTCACAAGGTTTGCACTTCTCAGTCACCAAAAAATATGAACGATCTCTATTTATGCCTGGGGCACATCCTTTAATTGGTTTCTATTTGAAATAGATTAAAAACTAATATTTTGGGGCGATTGAAATCATTTTTGCAATAAATCAATTCCAAACAATAAAGAGTTTACATTTTTGGAATAAGATTTCTGAAATAAAATAACTTTGCTTTTTCAGTAAATTCCATTCATATATTGTACGAGACATATATCTTATTATAATAAAGATTGTGTGTTTTTCTGTCTGTAACCGAAACTATATTACAATACAAGTCACAATTCCCTTTTTTATTTACATCACATTCTCCATGACTTTATTTCTATTTAAACCTCAATTATTGATAAAATTGTTTTACATCATTAAGACTGTTGACCATATCTACATACTAACAACATGCAATTGTATTTATATATACAACAAAATAGCGGTTTATAGTGTGAATGGGAAGGCTAATTTGCATATTGATATTAAAAATTTGATTTTAATAAATATATGCTTAGTATTATTGATTTCTAATTGTTTGGTTTTACCTTATTGAATATGAGCAAAAATCTCGGGGATAAATCTTAAAAGAAATCCATTAGCAAGAAGAAATAACTACAATTTTATTCTTTATTTCCTATTTTAACTAAATAGTTAAATAAGGAAAATTTACCAATGAAAGAAGGGAGTAATGGAAAATGATGGAAGAGTTAGTTTCAAAGTTGTTCTATTTTTCAATCATACCCCCTCTGTTACTAATCTTTTCATCTGCATTCTTATTCAGTTTCATTTGCCTTTCTAATTTAATATGATATATTATTATATTAAAACTTAAATACTTGCACCCGAGGGTGCATATATTTGCTAGTATATATATATATATATATATATATATATATATATATATATATATATATATATATATGTGTGTGTGTGTGTGTGTGTGTGTGTGTATTATCGCCCTAAAGTGAGCCATGAGTATGAGCAAAACATTTTAATTAAGCGGGATTATTTCTTTTGTGGCAATTCAAAATTGTGGCAAATCAAACGGAATCTTCCAAGATTAAACAGAGGATGTCATTATATATTTAGTGGCAGAAAAGTGTAAACTGTGTGCGACTTACAGAAAAATGTGTGATGTGTACAGAGAAACATGTTTTAGTCAAAATGTGTACGGATGGACTAAGTTTAGATTCATAAGGCAATATATATAGTGGAAACACACTTACTCTCAGGCAATGAAAAAGTTCTCGGTGCAGCGACCACTAACAAAGTTCAGGCTGACTGTCTATTGGGATAGGAAAGGCCCTATAAGAGGTTAACAGAGTGTTAACTCTGGTTCTTATAAAACATTGGGTTACCTAAAGGATAAATACCCAATGCGGAACACTTCGGGTGGGAAAACGACAAACACGTTAGTTACGTTTATAAGACTTTATTACAACATGTATAGGGGAACGAAGTTCCCCAGACTATAAAATGTCACAAGAGTCCAAACATACACAGTAGTGTTCATATAAAAATAGGTGGAAACCACTTACTGAGCAGTGTGGTGTCTGTGGCGTCTGGCATGCACCATAGGTGTCTGCTGGAGAGAGGTGATAAGCACGTCCAGGCTTGTTCAGTGGCATCAGAAGAATAGGGTTCCCTCATCGGGTTCCTGTGTCACGTGACCAAAAAGTGTCTCCAGATACAGGAGATTTACCAAACCCTCAGGCAAGGGAGACTGCCCTTACAGCCCCATTACTACTGATTTATTTGAACAAGGTGCAACAGTAAACACCGCTACCTATTCCGACCTCTCAAGGCAAAACAATATTTTTGAATGACCCTCTTACATTTATACTATCTAACACATCAGATAATATCTATAAATGATTTCTGAAAGCAATTGTATTGTCTACTTGATAATTCAAAACGTTCCTTCTATTCAATTTGACTAATTGAAAAAAGTAATCAAAGAAATGTATCTGGAATGAGTTACTTTAAACGGAGTAGCATTCCAACATCATTCATATCTAATGATTTCTTTTATGACAAGGTCAATATTCTTACATCACCTGTGGAAGTTTTTACTGATCTGCCTCATTCATGTACGAAGACATGTCTAGATTAACTTTTAGTTCAGTCTTTACAGAATGCTTTTACTGAAAAAAAAATTCAATTGAAAGGAATACATCAAAAGATGAGTTGAATGTTTCTTTGTAAGGGAAGATAAAAAAA
>CM042145.1:72768231-72792448 GCA_023376005.1 Doryteuthis pealeii
GTTAAAAATATGAAAAGATTTTGAAAATTGTTCCAATCTTCAGGGAAGTGTTTAGAAGTGCCAATTTAGAGATAACGAAAGAAAAAAAAATAATACAAGGAAGACGAAAATGATCCATCAACATTTATAAAAACCGCAATAATATCTGTGAGATTGTGATGAAATTGTGGGGACTTGCTAGCACTTTATCTACATCAAAATCAACAGTTATTCCTAGGAAAAAGTCCATCAATATTTTCTGATATTACAGACCGATGATATATTCATGCCAGATTCTGCCTTGGAAAATTAGATAGACAAAATACTTTTTGAGATAAAAAAAAAAAAAATGAGCACCTAATTCCAACCAGATGACCAGAACTTATTATGATTAACAAGAATTAACAAGAAAAATGAAAGCTAAAAAATAAAAAATAAAAACAAAGAAAAAACTGAACCATGCCAGAGAATTGGAAAAATATCAAACTTAAAATTTGACATTAATATTAATCCCAACCAAGAAAAGAAACTTGAACAGCTGGATATCCGGAGAATGAATGACCATCCAAAGATCGGTCAAAATACTCAGAAAAGTACTGGATGATTAAGGAGATGAAAAAATATCAAGTCTACTACTCCTGCTCAATTTGGATCTGGTGGTAATTGCAATAAAGATGTCTACACACTCCAGACTCTTCCGAATTGGAGAACCGCGATCAGATGCAGTTTAGCGTCATACACAGACCGCACCATTTATGGGGTTAGGTCTTACCCCACACCCTCACCTACAGGGGATAAATTCAAAACACGGCTCAAATGACTTTGTTTAAATATCATTTGAGAATGGGATACACAACCAATTTCTGTATCAAACCTCAGGAATTTGCGACCGTAAAAATAGCACATTAACACAGGCGATTAACTTACACCGCGGGCACTCTTTTCGTTAGAGACAAAATACATCAGGGGATGAGAGATTGTGAACTATCAGCCGAGTTATAATCGAACGGTTCATGAATTAGAAAAAAAACATATAATATAAATTGGGACTTTCTTCAAGTCCCGTCGACATTTGACGGAGATAACTATCTGTGGTAAATTAAATTCACCTGATTGTTCATAACATTTTAACTGATGAATAGGCTTGTGGGATATTTACACAAAATCAATTCAGACAATGTCATTGTTCATTAACAACGTTTGGACAAACAAGATGTCCCGGTGACATCACAACCTTCCTTTCTCTACAGCTGAATACAGAGTCAGTTGAACGCTTTCAGCACTGTTTACTGGAATCGGTGTGTGGTTTCTCAAGGGGATTATTCTGTAGGAGATGATGTTGTTTTTTCATTAATTTGATAATTAAAAAGTACACTGTTTTATTACATTATATAAATAAATGTTGTATTGGATATTGTGTCTACTTAATCATCAACCACTTATGAAGACTACACAGAACAGAATAATGCAATGCTCCGTATGACAGAACAATCCATTATACAATGAATAATGAATGTGAGAACAGGAAACACTACAATGATAAACAAAAGATTCGTATATCCATCGATATTTTAGAGAATAAAGTTTATAGTTACGGATGAATCTGATGAATATAATGATATCACAAATAAGTATATGGAAATAATTATATCAGGATAATGATCTCGTTTATTAAAATGATAACAATAATGATTATCATAACAATTATGACGAAATTGATAAAGTTGATAAAATTATTGTGCATAATGACGTCAATGAACACTAAAAGTTCGAAGTGTAAAAATGGATATCAATGGTAGGTCGGTTTTATGGTTTGCGGACGTTTTGACTCTTTTATGTTGAAGTCGTTTTAATAATTATGGTACCCAATTATATTCAGTACGAGAATGTTAGCGCCCTAGTCCTTTATAAAAGGTAAACACTTCATATTTGATCGCAATATTAATGTTTTAAGAATCGCTTTGTTGGTGTAGTTCACAATAATACCAAACATTATCTAAAACAGATGTAGTTCACCAATCGATTTGACCTTAATGGGTTAGAGTAAAACTGAGAGTAATCGCAACAAAAAGGTGATCCACACTCCCAAGAGTTCCAGAACTATAATATCCAGGAAAAATGTTTGTATGATTTGTTACTGCTCTTCGGAGGAATCAGTCGGTGTATTCAAGTGTCCGCCGACAAATCATTCTATGAAGTAAATATAGAACACAAACATAACATTTTTAATCAAATAGTATTTGAGTATGAATATATTAAGTTATCGAAATGATCTAGCCAAAAATGAATGGCCAGTTGACAATGTTCCACATCTGGTCAGGTAGGTTTGGTATAAAAACATATATATATATATTTACCAACCCCTCCGCCCGAGCTGGATATGACACAAGGTCAATTTCTTAAGCGGAGTTCAACAATTTTGAATTCAGAGTTTTTCCTTCTCCTAGACCAGTTGCCTAACCAAGGTTAAAGAGCACAGTCTGCCCAACTATTTACCCATAGCTGGAGGGAGAGTAGGATCCATAACTTTCCTAAGGGTATTAGCGTTAAGTGAAATGCAACGTCCAGGATTTGAAATCGGGGCAACGAGTCCATTTCCCATGACTTTAACCATTACACCACGCGCTTGGTATAAAAGTATATGTTTGTTCTAGCACCCCGGACTGAAAACAACGGGTAACCAGGACTTGGCGAGGTAAATATACTCGGTCGGTCATCTAATGAGTGGCGGGAACTAGTCGGAGGTTGCCACCCACACAAAGCGGAAGTGTTGATTATGTGTTTTGTGAACTCCAAATAAAAGACAATGGAAAGCAGGAAATGCAAAAATAATTCGTAGTGAACAAAGGATAATAATAAAATAGTATAAACATAGAATGGTTCAGCACGTATATACGGTGTAATATATCATATCAATATGATATGCTTATCATATTATTTATTTAATCAATATAAATTAATCTGATAAAAAGCCGAATAATCTTTAATGAGAAGATAAGTTCATGTTTGTATATTTTTATTCAAATGATGGAGAATACTTATCATTTCTTGTTAATTAGCCCCGATAAATCATCGGATAAATAAGATTCGAAGGGTAAGTAGAAAGAAAAACGGATGTTAGAATAATTCTTTGACAGCTTATGAGAAGAAAAATGATATAAAAAGACGGAAGAGTCAAAAAACGGTGTAAGAAGAGCCGTAGTGATATAAAAATCAGAAATAATAAGAGGCGGGGAAGAAGAAGGAGAAAGAACATTGTAATGGAATTTAGAATAGTGTGAAATAAAAGTAGAAGCCAATTGAAAGACAAATGAGATTTTGCAAATATAATGATTACAAAACAGACACACACACACACACACACACACACACACACACACACATACACACACACACACACACACACACTGGAGACAGGAGAAGTAATAAAAGTGTTAATACCCTTATGGGAGTAACTATGATATAATAAAGCCTCCACATGTTCAGCAATCCTATTAACACATTCTTGAGATCTCTGACTAGTGATTAAAAATGTTAATATTTTTAGATGGGTGTCTTTATTAGAAAATCAGACGTAATATTATTGAGACCACCTGGGGAAATTCAAATACCATGACGACAGGGATGATGAATAGCTGGAGGGATTTAAATCATGATAACATAAATAAACTCTCAAAGAAAGTTTTACATTTTCTAAACATCTTGTACGTTGAAAATGAACAAAATCCTAACATGCTTCTCTCCCCCTTATCACATTTATGTTTTATTTTTGCGAAATAAAACTGATTGTTACGGAATATGAAGCCGTCTTGAATTATGTTATGCCAATAGATTAGAGAATCTGGTTCATCGTAGGTTTATATCTATATTTTTGTGCAGCTGTTTAAATTTTTTTAAACACGGTCCTACCGAATACGATTAATTTTGAAATATAAATATTTGCCTTGAATTTACAGATGGTGAAAAAAAGTGCTCAATTAAGAGTTTTAGGTGATTTTCGAGGCTTGATAATCCCCCTGAGAGTGGGCACAAATGGCAAATTTCGTGTGCAAATAAAGCGCCTAACTAATATGATTTTCTGATAGAGTTCGATGAGGAGTATCACATAGTAAAAGATGGTTGATGGCGCTTGAGAATTAGGGGAGATATGGGGCCTCAAATGTTTGCCCAAAATGCCATTTTTCAGCCATTATAAGACTACGTATGTTATGTTATGGCATACACACATTATGGCATAAAACACGGTCCTACCGAATACGATTAATTTTGAAATATAAATATTTGCACCATATATTAGACACTTATGGGTACTACCACTACGGGTTGGAGTGGACCATCGAGGTAAGGCAATGAATGTTATGACATGATATGTTATGGCATACACACATTATGGGATGCTTTTATCTCGTAGAGTCGAGGACGCTACATCCATATTATCTAGATTTAATTGACGTACAAGCTTCCTAAACTGATAACCGCCTTACCTTACCAAACAAAACAGATATTGCTGGGCGGAATTCTTTCTGTGTTCAGTTGAGATAGAAAATAAGTAGATGCACAATGAAGGATTACAATAACGAGCAACAAGCTGTTAATCACCAGGTAATACAAGTTTTATTACGAGGATATTTTTCTGTTGCAGATCTCAAAAACTAAATAAAAAAAAACATTGTTCTATTCAGTTGTCTGAACTTAGCCTACCTCACAAACTTACTTTTGTATACGTATCTATCTATAAGTTTCTCATATAAAATATTTTCATAAGTTTTCCATATAAAATATCTCAATACACATCTCCCCCCTCTCTCTCTCTCTCTCTCTCTCTCTCTCTCTCACACACACACACACACACACACACAAGCGCACACAAGCGCACACATACCACCGGAGGCAGATATAATGCAAAGACGTGTGCGTATTTTTACGTATTTAGTTTATAGCATTTTGGTGACGTAATTTTATCCTCTGAGGAAATAGACTTGGTTATCCAATTTCAGATTCTGAATAACATGGTTTCCCTTTCAAATTAATCTCTTTGAAAAATGTTGTAGGTTAATGATCTTCCTCAAAAAAGGGAAAACTATGGGATAGACGGATCGCTCTAGTTTTAGTAAGGCCGACGGTTCAGGGACAAAAAAAAATCTCTGAATTCAAAAGATGAGAAGTATTGTTTAGAGAATATCTGAATCCCTTCTGCATCATCATTCTGTCATTCGTTAACACAAAAACTGTGTAGTTCATATGATAAACTTTAGCTGAATTAATAGACAGCATCGATGAAAAAAAACAAAAAAATCGCACATTATTTTTAGCGTAAAAATATGCAATAAAAATACGCTTCTTAATAGATTAGAGTAAATTCAAATCAGAGACCTTCAGAAGTGCTCTTGTTCTGATTATCTATCTATCTATCTATCTATCTCTTTCTCTCTTTCTCTCTCTCTCTCTCTCTCTCTCTCTCTCTCTCTCTATATATATATATATATTATATATATATATATATATATATATATATATATATATATATATGCATAATCTAATGTCAAGATTTCTGTTTATGTTTCTAACCTCGTCATGCTTATTTGCATGAATATTAATATGACCTTCTCGCTTATTTGAGATCACTGATTGTCATCAGATGCTTAATATGCAATTTTTAGTCAAATCGAAAATAGACTTTGATGTACAAATAATTTTTTTTTTCAAAGAATAAATGTTGAATAGGAGATGTAAGTTTGATATCACCTTTAGGGGAAGGGAAACCGTATTTTGAATATATAAACAAGAAAAAAAAAAGAAAAAAACACAAAACTTGTCCAAGCTTAGAGAAATAGATTGGAAAAAAGATTATATTAATTGGATTTAAAGTTCCGATACTTTAAATGTAAATAAAATGCGGGAAGAATAATATAGAAATAAAAGTTCAATATTAAAAATTTGATCCTGGATTATTTATATCATTTTCTAAACAAGAAGATATATTTGAAAAATTATCGGGGTTCAGAAATCTTATGAAAGAAAAAAAGAACGTTAAAGAATTTGGAATTATACCTAGCTTGAGAAATTATCAAGTTACGAAAATAAATATGACAAAATGCAATTGAATGAAAACTTGAAACATGAAAATATAATTGTTAAAACGACTAAATAAATGGTGAAACATTATTTAAATACATAAAGCCAGGAACTAAAATTCACAAAAACGTTAGTACGTGATACGAGGGAAAACCCGTGATGTAATGGTTGTAATGTAATGCCTAGCTTGTATCTTTCCATTTGGAGTCAAGGCCAACCATTTTTATTTATCTAAGTTTTTGAAATTGTTGACGAACTTGTCAAAAACTGGAATCTTATTTATTAAATTTATTATTTCATTTTGTGAAATTTAAAATTCCGATGATGTATATCAAATTCCATAATTTAAGGAATCTCTTTGTCTAGGTGAAAATTCTTTGCTTAGATGAATTTATATTTTTAATATAAACAATTATTATTATTATTATTATTATTATTGTTTTTCTTATTTTTACTTTTAATTTTAACAAACCACCATAATTAATAATTAGGGTAGTTTTAATTCATTAGTACTTAATTAATAGATTGCCAATCAACACATAACACAATAGTGTTACACCCGTGATGTAGTGGTTAACGTGCTGGATAGTGACATCTTGATAATCGGCTTCAAACTCCAATTACGTTAATTCTCGGATAAGAAAGTCATACGCCCCCTTATCCTCAGATATGGATTTAATCATACCACCACTGCTCTTCTAAAATGATTGCTTTGGTTTTAATTAACGCACGACGTGTTGGCTCTGACATAAGGTCGAAAGTATGGGACATCAACGAGGATCGAAACCACTATTCAGTAGTAATGGATCAGCAAGACTAGCTAGCTAACTATTACACCGCGATTGGACACCTATCCACGAAGGTTGATATGCTATTTAACAAAGAAATCAAACCAAAAGAAAAAAATGCTAAAACATGTGAATTAACGACCAGCTTATTTGAAACACCAGGTTCACGAAAAAATGTTTATCAATATATTCATTCTTTGGAATAGTTTTTCCTACAACATGAAAGTTGCTATGAGAACGGTATGAAAAGATTGTGATTTAACTAAAGTAGACGCTAAAGATATAAAACTAGTATTATACAAGTTGGATGTTCGTAAAATTATGGAACCTGATGAAAAACATCCTAAAATTTTAAAGTACTTATTATTAAAAGATGATATTATTATTATTATTATTATTATTATTATTATTATTATTATTATTATTATTATTATTATTATTATTATTATGATTATTATTATTATTATTATTATTATTATTATTATTATTATTATTATTATTATTTACTCATTTTGAGTTTTTACATCAGCATTAGCTCATGGACTTTTACTGGAATTTGAGTGACAGCAAGTCTCCTCAGGTCTCCATGACTCTTCTGAGTATTCTGGCAGATTACAGCAGTGCAGTGTTCTGAATGGTTTCAATCCTTCCTCTGATTCCCAAACTTTCCAGACCCTTTTCCAGTCTTTTTGGAACTGTTCCAAGTGCACCAACTACAATTGGTATAACTTTCACTTTCATATTCCATAATTTGTCAGTTCTCTGGCAAGGTCCAGATATTTGTCCATTTTTTCATTTTCCTTCAGCTTCACCCTGTGATCTGCTGGCACTGCAAAATCCACCAGTTGACAAGTTCTTTCTTTTTTGTTTATCAACACTAGGTCTGGTCTTCTTGCTGGGATAATGTGATCCGTTTTTATTTCAAAGTCCCAGAGAATTTTATGCATTTTGTTCTCAAGAACAGATTCTGGTTTATGCATATACCATTTTGTTGTATGGTCAAAATTATTTTTTTGCATAATTCCCAGTGGATCACCTTCCCAACCCAGTCGTGTCTATTTTTGTATTCTCGTTGTGCTAGTTTGCTACATTTGCAGAGTATATGGTTCACAGTCTCATCTCTATTCCCGCAAATTCTACATTTACTATTTTGTTGGGTCCTATCAATTTTCATTTTGATGTAGTTTGTCCCTATGGCATTATTCTGTGCAGCAAGTATAAGGGATTCAGTTTCTCTTTTGAGGTTTCCTTTTCTTAACCATGTCCAAGTCTTTTCATGTGCATTATTATTATTATTATTATTATTATTATTATTATTATTATTATTATTATTATTATTTTGAAAATAGAAATTGTAATCCATCTGTAAAAACAAATGCTCGATGCATTTAAAAAATAATTACCGAACAATTTCTCTAACGTGTATTTTGTAGAAAGTTTTTGAAAAATTAATTAGAAATGATGAATCAAATTTTATTGGGAAAAATATAAATTGTAGTGAACATGATTTTGAAAATAGTAAATCAAGATTATCTAAAATTTAGAAAATAGTGATATAATAAATGAATATCTGATGGAAGAGAGTAATACGGATATTACATATTTGGATTTTAGCCATGCATTTTATATGGTATATATGTTTAGTAGTGAAAATTAAAAATGTAGGAATTCATTAAAAAGTAGTAAATAATGAAATATATTTCTGTCAGATATAACTATGAAAATAAAATTTGGTAAGAATTATTCTGAAACATCGTATATATCATCCGTATTCCTCAGGGATCTGTACTGGGGCGATTGTTGTTTTAATATTAATAAATGATTTCGTAAATCATTTATCTAATGATATAAAATCAGGAATAGAAATTCAATTGATTATGTCAATCTACTTATTTGACCATTATCATTAGAAATGACACACATGAATCTAAATAACTCGTTCTACAGTGTAAATATGTTTGTGTCTACTGAATTAAGTAAGACGTATTTATCGGAGTTTTTAATTGTATGTACTTCCCTTTTTACTCGTAAAATATAGGATTTTATATCCTAAGCTTTGATTTTAGCTTCAAAGCTGACAATCATATCTTGTCTTTTATATCGAGGGCAAATGAAATGGTTGGTTGGAAATTTGATCTAAAATGAGGCAAGTTGTTTTAAATATAAATAAAACCATAAAAATACCTCATATTGAATATTGTACTCAGTTCTGGACTCTAATGGCTAACCATGGGAATTGGAGCGTAATATTGAGAATGGAAGGCATACAAAAAGGAGTGACAAAATTATTTAAAAAAGTAAAAGATTACAGTTACAGGAGGATAATCGATATATTAAAATTAACTCCTTTGCTAGAAAGAAGAATGAGAAACGATCGAATTGAAACTAAATGGAATGTCTAATTATGGTATATACCTTTTGAATATTTCTCTACCAACTTCTCACTTACTCTCAAGGCCAATTTTTCAAAATAAATCTATTAACTAATTCAATCTTTATTTTTTCAAATAGAATAATACATTTTTCGAAGAAATTGCGTAATCTGATCCAAAAGAGCAATAGTATATTACATTTTAAGATTAATATGAAAAATAAAATGATAAGAAAAAGAAATAAAGAAGGGCATTTTCAGAAACTATTGGATGCATTACTAAATAGAATTTGATGTGCATATAGATATCATATAAATTGAGTGGATTGACCTTTTTTTGTTTTTATATTTTTTGAGAGGACAGAAAAAGGAGATGCCCGAGGAGACATAACAAAAAATCTTTAAGAAAAAAGATATAGTAAAAGTCAGTTCCTATAAGTATGTGAGTATTCTAATATGTATTCAAGTATTCTTATTCAATGCTAATGAAGTTCAAACAGATGTATTAAAATTATAGATGGATATTATGAATGACAAAACTGCAAGTACAAGAATTATTGATGTTGTTACGTCTGCGGCTTCATCCAGTTTCGCCGGGTAAACCACCTCAAACCAGCATTGCGTGAATTTTTAAGAAGGATTCGTCGCCTACAAGTTTTAGTCAAAAGTGTATAAGCAACAGATCAGCTCTACAAGGAAAAAATGAACGAAAAATAATTATAAAATACACAGGTATTGCCATTTTTATTCACTGTTGAAATTTACCGATACGGCAACACAATCTAGCTCACGCACAGACTCTCTCTCTCTCTCTCTCTCTCTCTCTCTCTCTCTTCTCTCTCTCTCTCTCTCTCTCTCTCTCTCTCTCACACACACACACACACACTGCATATATATGACGGTTGCATGAACATTTCTAATGATCATGTCGTATCTGTTGTTGATAACTTTTTTCATCAATGGGATGCCAGTACGGCAACATCAGATATGACGTAATCATAGAAACTTTCCAGCCTACTAAATGTTCGCCCTACACTTATACAAATAATTTGCACACTGTCATGTGGTGTCAGATATTTCTATGAATTGCAAATATATCTATTTAAATTATGGATGAATAAGATGAATAAGAGCTAAAGCCAAGCCTCTGAGGAAGTATTTTGAACTGAAAACTTAAATGCCTATTCATTTTTTATCCTCCACCATCGTCCATTGATTCTTTTAAATTGGAGCTCGTCATGACTTACATTTTAAAATAAGCAAATTATGCATGAATTTACTTTTCTGCTTTCGTAATAAAAATATGCTTAATCGTTTTTCTTTGCAAATATGCATAAAATGGAAATACGTATTTTCTATGCATATTGTTTATGTATCAAGTATTTTTCGTCTCCACAAATTGAATATATCACGTCTAGATCTGTCGGCACCTGTCTTTAAACATCTAAATGAAAACATTGACTCGCCTGAGCACCTTCCGTCACGGACATAGGCACGTATTAGCTTGCATGTTTGCAGCTCTTGTAGACTAAATCACTTCCTGAGAACACTTTCAGTTTCAATAATCAACCCTATTTTGTTACATTTTCTTTCAACACAGACGATAAAGATTCTTATACTGAATCCGGTTAAATTTTATTCTTCCAACTTAAAATCAGCAATGGTTACTCCTTCTCTAATACGCTGGAATTCTACTTATACTCCCGGAATAACAGATTTTACATGTCAACTCGATAATCTCACGTTTAAGAGATAATTCATTTCTTAATATGAGTAACATATATTTTTATCTGACATTATCTGATAGACAGCAATAATGAAAGTATTTACTAATGTTCTTTGATATTTCTGCTTTGATTTCTAATCACTCTGCTAACTTCTTGAACACAATTCTTAGGTGGTGACTTTTTATTGTTTTAATACATACTACTTAATAAATAGTATGTTCTTTAAGTTGCTAAAGCGACAATTCTTCCAGGCGGTGGTTGTATCAGTGTTGCTGTACGGATGCACCACATGGACCCTAACGAGGCGCCTTGAGAATAAGCTGGATGGGAGCTGCACAAGAATGCTGCGTGCAGTCCTGAATAAATCGTGGAAGCAGCACCCCACGACGAAACAGCTATATGGCCACCTGCCCCCCCATCTCACAAACCATTCGAGTGAGACGGACAAGACATGCCGGGCACTGCTGGAGAAGCAAGGATGAGCTCATAAGTGACGTTCTCCTGTGGAAGCCAACACACGGACATGCTAGTGTGGGCCGCCCAGCAAGGACCTACATTGACCAACTAAGCAAAGATGCAGGTTGCTGCACAGAGGACCTCCCTGAAAAAATGAATGATAGGAAATGTTGGCGAGAGATTGTCATGGATATCCGTGCTAATAGCGCGACATGATGATGATGATGATGATGTTCTTTAAGAAAATCTATAAAATCATTGATGAATATAGATGATAAGTAATAAATAATACATGTGTCTTTGACAAGAAAATGCGTAATATATTCCCTTTTTTTTCCAGCAGTCTATTTTTAACTTTGTTGTATAAAAGGGCAAGTGCATTTAGTGTTCACCAAGTTTAATTATTTGTTTGTTTATTTATTAGCGGGTTATGTTGGGGTATCCCTCCTTTTTCTATCTTCTTTATCGACAACAACAAAAAGAATTATTGCACAGAACATATACACTATTAATGTAATATCTATATACATATGAAATTTTGTTAAGTAAAGTTCTCTTGAATTCTTTTGTAGTCGTTTTTTTCTGAGATCATCAGAATAAATCTTAACATGTTTACGCTATTATTGTTTTTGATCTGATTAGGCAATTAGTTAAACATATGTTAGTCTAATAGGAACAAAAAAAGGAAATGGGTAATAAATTTAGTTTTAGAAATCTGCCGTGAAAATAAGTTTCTGGTTCGAGAATAAATATCTTTCTAAAAATTATTTACCTGTCCCAAGGTAAGTTTTCCAATAGATCTTCTTGTCTAGAATATTCTAGAATTCGGGAATATTTCCCATCATCTATTTTATCTTTCTATTTAATTCTTCCCACATTTAGTTATCATTTAGAATAGTAGAATTTTAAATCAAATTGATATTATCTCTCTTTTCCGATGCTAACTCTTCTGTAACTTTGGATCCGTTTTGGCATTCTTTGTTTATATATTCAAAATCCGGTTTCACTTTAACATCTCATCCAATACATACGTGATTATGTTTACCCAAATGAGATATTAAACCTACATCTATTAAACATTCATTATTTTTTAAAAAAATGTACCTAATATAGCTTTCTATAATCTATTTCCCACTAGTTTATATCTAGTATATTCTTCTATAAATCAATACCGCTCTTTCCTGTAAACAAATCAATATATTAGTTTTGTAATATAAAATGTTGACTACTTAAATATCCAAGAAGCATTACTAATCCATCTATCCAGTCTATATCAGGTAATTTGAAATATCCGACAATTATAATATTTTGAGATTTATCCGTAGTAAAATCTGCCCTATTCAATTGTTCTAGTAGTTTATAATCGTATTCTTTACACACATTTGGTGAACTGTATATACATATTATATCAAAAACCTCATTATTAGAATTAGTTATTGTTAAAGTCAAATATTCATTTTTTTAAATCTAATTCAATTTCGCTATTTTTAAGTTTTTATGTACATGAATATCAGTCCCCCGAAATATTGTAAACTTATCCCTATCTTTAGTTGGAGGCACGTTGTCTAATTCGTAGGAAGTGGACTCGTCGCCCCGAGTTCAAATCCTGTCCGAAGCTGCAGTTCACTTAATGCTAACACCATTGGGAAAGGTATGAATGCAGCTGCTCTCTCTCTCTCTCTCTCTCTCTCTCTCTCTCGCTCTCTCTCTCTCCATGGGTAAATTGTACAACCAACTGAGTTCTTTAACCTTGACTAGGCAACCAGTCTAGGAGAATGAAAACTCTGAATTCAAACCTGTTAAAGAATGTTTGGGGTGGTTACTCCTAGAATAGGCCCAGTCCTTATTATTGATCAATTTCAGTAATTGCATTTTTTCCCGTATTAATCTAAAACTTGCTATTTCTTATTCAGCAACTTTGAATTTCCGGCAATACAAATTATGTCATACATTTTTTTTTTATTAATAAACAATTTTAGTTGACTATTTTTCTTTCTTAACGAATAAAATTTCTTACCGGTTGTATATACCATTTCCCAATTTTCTTTGTTTTTCTTTGCTTGTTTAAATTTTCATTTACATTCATAGTGTTTCCTGTGTTTTGATTTCCAATTGTATTACTTTGTATTACTTTTGATATCTTTTTATTTACGTTTATTATCTCTCATGTCCTTTCCTTTTTTAAATGCAGTATCGGTTTATATTCATATCCATATATTTTCCTCAAAATTTATAGTCGTGTAGAAATTTGACACCTTTTTCATGTCTTAGTGTAACTATTACTCTGTTTCTATTATTTAGTTTTCCCCAAATGCACTTCTCTTATATATTTTATATTCCCTTTTGTTTATTGATTAAATAAAAAAAAAGTTATTTTTCTTCTTCCGTGTTAACAATTATTTAGTTTCTGAGTTTTTTTATTTGATAAATGGATAAAAGATGTCTTGATGAATGACAATATATTCATCAACTGTCCCATGAATGATGGAATCCACTCGACAATGTTAAATTAATTAATTCAGATATAAATGGAAACTAAATTTGAATGCTAGTTGAGCATCAAGTAAGCAGTTTGAAAAGCCCTCATCTAGCGTTAGTCTGTCAACTTAATGGACTGATAGGTTTTGTAGACGGCCCCTAACCATGTTATTTAGATTTAGAGGTAGCTACGTGAAGTTATCTTGCAAAAAAAAGAAAACTCTTATTCTTGGTAAGTGTAAATAATGTATTTTCCTGCGAGCTTTTAAGTCTGTAGGTTTTTTTTTTCTTATTGAGCTCTTTCACTTTTGATGCAAGTCACTCCGTTATGAGGCGCATTTTTTCATTTTTAGAAAAAAATCCGTATTTTGAAGTCAACATGTTAATAGGTACGCCGGTTCATATCTCACCGTTGCCGCCACGGAATTACATGTATCATTCAAAGGCCTATTTGCTGGTTACAATTTTTCTATCAAAATATATCCCCTCAGGGATGGGAAAGAGATGTTACCATTCATCTCAGCCACAGCCGCTTATTATCCTAGATTCAAAATCCCACTGCAGTACACACTGACTGCTCCCTTGTTATAATTGGGGCATTGAATTCCTGAAAAGAAAAACCTTTCCCCAGGTTAGACCTACCAAATCTAAAAAGCCTTAAAAATAATATCCTTGTCTTTTGACCGCTGACCGTACTTGCACCCGTGACAAAATAAAAAATATATTCTTTCATCCCTATCCACAAATCCATGTCTTTATCCCATAAAATATGCCGAACTCTCCATACTTTTGATACGAATATAATCACGCATCCACGTAGATTCATGCTGACATATACGCTACATATACCCACATACATCTATGCAGATACGCTCGCACCCACTTGCATGTATATGAATATTTATGCGCTATACCTATAGATATACATACTCATACTGACATACGTATATTTACCCGAATTTGTATTGTTGTATCTATGTGCAATCAGGAAGAAAGAGCTTATATTGTCACATAAGTACAACTATACAACTATACAAATATGTTGGCTTGAAGTAATAAGTAATGTTTATCTGTGCAAATTGAGGTGAACATGTCTAGAACTGGAAGCACCTGTTCGGAAATTTTCGAATGAACAACTTCCACACCTGTGACGAGAAACACATACATTTGCTTGCAGGTTATTTTTCTATTTCCGAGTATGCATCATTCCAGACTATTCTAATTTAAAATACTTCTAACTCCGCATTAGTACATATTCTTAGCGTAGCTCTTAATAAAGTGGTATATATCAACCAAGGATATGTTGATTGCTATAGCCTGTTTGCAAATAGTTAAATAATTCACAAGTCTATGAATATTTAAAAAAGTAAATAAGATGTGTTATAATGTGTGTTTATTGATTAAATCTAATAGAATTTTTAACATAACAGGAATTACTCCACTTGAACGGTTAAGTTAAGCAATGACAGGACGGGGAAAGAATAGTTGATTAAAGGCAGACGAGATATTTTTTGAAAATGCGACTTTGAGAGATTAGGTGTAGACTTTTTGAAGAAGTAGATAGACGGAGAAAATAATTTAAAGTATGAGTCAGTTGTATAATCGGTGGAAAATACCAAGACACTAATAGTTCTTCAAGTGGAAGTTATTTAGAAGAAGAAATAGGAATTTATGTTTTCTCTCTCTCGGAATTAAAAGAAACGTTCTTTTATGTTATATATTTTGGGGTGCGTTGTGTGTATGTGGAGAAAAAAACACAAAAAACACAAACAAAAAAAACACAAAAAAAAAACAAGGTTGTCTACAGTAAAGAAACTGAGGACTAAAAGTTTCCTCTACAAAAAAAGAAAATCGTATTTACTGAAAACATCTACGAACTTATATGTTGCAGTTTGTTTTTATGTTTGTTTTCGTGTGTTGGAATAAATCAATTAATGTGATAATTATTTCAATTTATGTTGTTTTGTCTATTTACCCGAGTTTGATATTGAAATCGAATCTTTTTAGTTGCATCTTTCCAAATTTATTTAGTATTTTGGGGATATTATTCTTTGCTTTTTCTTTTTCTTTTCCAAAACAATGGTTGGTTTTCCTGCCTTATATTTACCGCTTGTACGGATGACTACACGAAGAGAGGTTTAATCTTTAAAAAATATTGAAGATCAAATTGAAACAGTTCGTAACAATAATCAATAAGAGGCGATGGTTGAGGCCAAAGAACAATAATTATCAAGTGAGTTTAATCCTCACTGGGCACTCTAATTTTAATACCACGCTTCATGTACCGAGTATCGTCGTGGCTAATGAAATCGGCGATTCGGTATGATATTCTGGACGAGGCTGTTTCCGTTGCCCTGCGTGCTAATAACCTTGGTAGCGTTATAGATTTATCCATTTTCCCACAAATATTGGTAAAATGTAAGACGAGTAAAAAATGTAAAATAAAAAGAAACTATGAAATAAGAATGAGATGTTTACAATTTCATTTTTTTTATTTGTTTACTTTTTTTTTAAATTAGTAGGAAAGCGAACAAAAAATTGTTTGCAACATTTTTCTTTTTTTTTTTTTTTTTTTTTTTTGAGTTCTGAAAAAAAAAGTTTTTCTTTTTACAATTATTCTTTTGGCGTTAAGTAGGGATGCTTTTTTATATCCTCTATATTTTTAATCAATAATAATTTACGTATTATTATTTTCGTTTATTTTAGAAATTGTTTTCTTTTTTACATTGAGAATATTTTAAAAAGGTAACTACTCTCATGAATACTTTAAAACAATTTTAATTTCCTGAAACTTTTTTTTAACATATGACAAGTTAAAGTCAGTTCTTAATTGCCTGGTGAATTTAAGTGATAGACTATATCTGTCTAATTCATTACCTTTTTGACCCCTAAAAGTAACAAACAAGCTAATACATAACATTAGCTTATTTGTAGGTGGAATTTTTCGCGTATTAATTCGAATTTCTTTTTTTTTATGAACAGCTTCTTTCCAAAAAAAAGTTTCGATTTAAACTGATTAAAAGGGATATATTTATTCTAAGAAATATGAAAGTATTCGTTCTAAAGAAAAATGTGTTCGTTATAAGTGGGGACGGTTTATATGCAACATAGCCATAGTGAAACTTGGAATTTTTATTTACTTTATTTTTCCATACTGTAAGAGTTCTAGAAATTGATTGTTTTTCTTATTTTTTTATTTTTTTCTTATTTCAAGTACGTAACATAACATTCCTTTATATATATTGATGTATGTGTAAGTGTGTAAGTGTATATATATATATATATAATATATATATATATATATATATATATATATATATATATATAGAGAGAGAGAGAGAGAGAGAGAGAGGGTGGGAGAGAGAGAGAAAGGAGAGAAAGAGACTTACTGACTGACTGAGAGACAGACAGGCTTACAGAGATAATTGAGAAAACAGCTGAAATCTATATAGTACACACATTTCTATATAGAATTACAAGAAAAATAAGTAAAATGATTCTCTTCACTTGCTTCCTGGACGCCTGCTGTATGCTAATCAGTCAAATTTGTAAAAAAATACATATATCCTCATATGCAAACGTGTGTGTGGGCGGCCACACATGCAGATATGCCAAGTTCATTAACTCTTACCGACTTTCTCTAAGTGCCTCTTAGGGATATTCAAGGTGACATCTCTCACTTCATAACAAAGATGATACTCCAAAATTGCCGTTAGTTAGATTCTCTACCATACACACTCAACTATAAAGAGTTCACTCTCGCACGTTGTCCAGTTTTCTGGATTTTAATGTTCATATTTATGTCACACTTCCCATTGACTCGTAATCAAATTGATATCTTGTTACTTCGGAATATTTTTACATCATTTCAAGCTTGTTGTACCTAACTTCTTTTATTTACATGTGTTGTATACTCTCTTTACTCTTATATTATTCTGCTCATCTTTGGTATCTTACGTTCTTCTTCTAGCGTCTGGACTTCGTCTTGGGAACTTCGTCTTGGGGACTTCGTGTCTGGTCTTCCATTGGGGATTTCTCTTTATCATAAGCCCTAAAACCCAAGACTTCGATTTGCTTTAGATCATATTTTATTTCGAAATGGTTGGGAGAGAGAGAGAGAGAGAGAGAGAGAGAGAGAGAGAGAGAGAGAGAGAGAGACAGGACAGACAGACAGACAGACAGACAGACAGAGAGAGAGAGACAGAGAGAGAGAGAGAGAGAGGCAGAGGGGGAAGCAAATGGCTACCATGAACACGTGTTAACCGACTCCATAGTTTACGAATTAGTCCGAAATCTTTTTTAAGAACAAGTAATGAATACTAACTGAATTTGGACTGAAACTCTTTCAGAAACAAAATTAAAGTATTATTTTTAAAAAGTTAGGAGCGTTAAATTTTACAAAAATTAATAAATGTTCACATCTTTTTCTGTTTCGTAAATATATATATATATATATATATATATAATATATATATATATATATATACAAAGAAGATTTAAAAAATTAGAAAGTCTAAAAATAGTATTAATTAAAGGAACAATTTTGTTATATATAGAAAATCTATACAAACAAAAGATTTGGAAATATTATCAATCATATAAAAAATAATTTTAATTAGATTAACTAAACTGAAAACATCGAGGAATATAAGAAGTAATAATAATATTAATTCGTATACTAATAATATTATATATATATATATATATATATATATATATATATATATATATATATATATATATATATGGAATCTGATCTCTCTGATAAATTGAACAGGAATTCTTCCTGTGTCTGTACTATTGTATGGTCCAACCACATGTACTTTGATTAAGTGTTTGGCGTAAAGGCTAGATGGGAACTACCCAAAGATGTGTCGTGGTATTTTGAACAAATCGTGGAGACATCACTCCATAAAACAGCAGCTATTCGAACCTTTAAGTTCCATAGCACAAATTATTCAAGAAAGATAGACAAGACAGACAGAGTATTGCGGAAGAAGCAGGGACTTACTAATAAATGTTGTTCTCCTCTCGACTCCTATACATGGCCACACCAGTGCTAGCCAACCAGGAAAAATTATATTCTTCAGCTCAGTACGGATACTGGATGCAGTCTCGAGGACGTATCAAGAACGATGGCCTATAGGAAACGTTTCGATATTTCGATATATTAAGAATAGTTACTTGAATTGTTTATGATTGTAATCATTGGTTATTTGAAACCATATAAATTCTTTCGAAGAAGACATCGTCATTAAATAACCCAACAAGAGTTGACATGCAGTAAAACCAACAAATGCACCAACAGTATAAAGTGCGTATCACGATGCATTTGAATGTATGATAATTTGTAGGAAGATATGCAATACAATTTCGGACAAAGGTGTAACATAGATCTCTTTCATTATAAAAATATTATACGAATAACTCGATTTTTCTTTTTTTTTCTTTTCACGATAATTAAAATACGTAATTAATGTATAATGAATCGAGTAGAAGACAGCATGATACATCTACCACCACTGATAACACAATGTACGATTAATTAACGTTGGTCGGCTTCATATTTTATTAGTATTGATCCCAATTAAGATCATTGATATCGAGAGGAAATGGTTATTTCTTAATAGACATTAGGGAAAAATTTCCTGCAGAAGATGCATAACTGAATTATTATTGTCTTATATATGTTCCAATTAGAAAGTAAAATTACTAATTATCTCCCCTTTACAGTAAAACCGAGCTCATGACAGTTGTAAATGATTGCATGATTACCTTATTAGCAATTCCAATACGCCTATGCGTTCATTGGTGCTGCTGAATGTGATTTTAAGAAGCGAGCATTGTATTATTAATATTTTAAGGGAAAATTTAGTATTTCAATTATTTTCTTAAGATGATCAAATCAAATCAGCTATAGATTATTCCAAAGTAGATTTTCTTTTTTATATTATTTTATAAGATTCGATTAGAAGAGGAATTTCATAATGTTCCATTTATAATAAAATCGTTAAACCACAGTAGGAAATAATTATTTATTAGCCTTTAATCCATCATGGCGTGTAAAATTGCTGACATAAGAATTTTTACAAAATTCATATAGTTTATATTCGTAAAAATAGTTTACTATTTCAATTATAGCGATGAAATTTCAGAGAAATATAACTTTATTAATAAAAACACCACACCACATTTTTTAAACAGTATGTCAAGTTTATGTAAACTAGTTATGCTTAGAAAATATTTCGAGTATATTCACTAATATTATTTTCAATATCCGCTTATTTCATTATCTTTTAAATTAAGTGCTAAAATATTTGCTAAAAGTATTTGTATTACAATATCGTTTAAATTAAGTACTAAAATATTTGTACTAAGCTCATTTCAATACAAAAATGACTTAATTTCATTGTTTCCAAAATACCTCACCCTGTCGGTGGATCTTAGAATACGTAAAGGAATAAGTCTTCCAAAGTCTTCAAATGGTGAGGCTTCAGTTCTAGAGATCTAGTAGCGTACCATGTCATTGACATTTCTCTCGAATCCACTCTGATACAGAGTTACAGTACCTTTTAGGGTCCCAGGTATGGGGAAAATAGATTTGTTTAAAAGTATTCATTTTCGATAGGACCATGTATTAAAAAAATCTCTTAAGAAACAATTTACGAAACTGTAAATATCAACGGACACTGACCGCGATTCCCTAACCACCAGGCATAACCGACGGGTTGACATTCCATTAAAATCAATCAATCAATCATAAAACAATACGAAAATAATTGATCTCATATTTCAAATAACTTAAAATCATTACTCATTTTTGGTGGTAAACCTACGATATAATTAGAATTTTAAAGAGTTGATTTGTAAGGTTAACCAGAAGATAATTCTGTATGATAAAATTTGAAATTACTTTGGAAAAGAAACAGGAAACAGGACATAGGTTTTTATGAGAACTATCAGAATGAACAATTAAGCAGTGTATGATCATCTTCATGATGGACTTACTTTAAAAAAAGATTTTCACTATTCATGTCAAGTACGTTTAATATGATAATTAGTAAAAGTAAATTGATGGTCTCAGGTTAACATTTTTTTTATCAAATGTAGAACCTAAGCTTTTCAAAACAAATATTGTTCTACATTTCTTGTAATACGAAATGTATACTTTGTTATATTATTACTTCAGGGTGACATATCTGCTTTATCAATTGCCTAGTACCTGTAACTATAGAATTTAAATCCTTACCTTCAAGGATTGATTGCTAGAAATCTCTCTTCAGAAATGAGGAGCCGGAAGGTTTTGCTGTTGATTGACTACACACGTCCAAATGGGAGTAAAATTAGGAAATCAATGCGATAGTATGTGAAGAAATGTAGACAAACACGGAATGTTACACTTGATGGAAGTTTATTATTAGTCGACCTTCGAACGTTTCGTTTCAGTTTTATATAGAAACCTTCTCCGGGACAATATGAAACAAGTAAAGGAACAATGATTTATTGTTAAAAAGATGATGGATGTTTTTGAATGAGTTGAGTTCATCCTATTTCCAAACTCAACTATATTATATTTCGATATTAGAATGACACAATGAAAATATTGAAAATATCCAGTGAGATCTGACTTTGCTCTCCTAAAGAATTTGTTTTATTACTTTTGTGCATTTTATGCTCTACTCTGTAAAAAAATATAGTTTTGTTTTAATTTTCAAATTGTTAGGGTTATGAATTCAATAGAAAACCATTAAGCTCGATTAAAAAATGACGAAGGGAATGCAAATATTACAATTTGTAGTGACACTGGGATTATATTTAAATGATGTAATCGAAAATTTTACTATTTTTACTCCTTTTGTGTATCTTTATTATTCGAAAGAGGATAGGTTCGCTAAAAAAACTTCAAAAGTGTGGAGTAGCATTACACAAATTAATTTAAAAAACCCGAACAATTAAAAAAAAACTAAAGGGAAAAAAAAAGAGAAGAACATGGGAGAATGAGAGAAGAAAATAAATCTGTCAGGTGGTCAGAATTTAACAAATCTCGTTAATCGTTCCACCCCATATAAAGAGAGTCAAGCTTATAATCAGTATAATGACCATAAGAGATGAATAATATAAGACACTGAAATTAGTTGCGAGGCAAGGAAAATTGCTGTTGTTTTTATTCTTTTGTGTACGTTTATGATTTACTATACGAAATATTGTAGTTTTGCTATTAAAAATAGATCGATATTGATAATTATTTTTATTATAATCAATATTTTATTTAATAGTCCATGGCATGTCTTTCATGTTCAGCACAATTATTCAAATGGATGTTGATGTTCAATCCAATTAACCAAATGGACTTTTTCTAGTTCTTCCACAACGTGTATTCATTCTTTGTTTTTTAACGAAAATTCATCTATATTATATTATTTTTCCCCATTTCTATGAAAGCGTGTATCCTTTGGTAAAAAAGAGTCCATCAGTGGAATGGTAAATGACTGGGAAAAGGCCACCATACAGACGACCCTCGGAGAAATGTCAATATGCCTAAATAACAAATTTGGTAGAAATATTTTAAAAGAAAGCGAAAATCTAAGAACATGAAAAATGGTTTTATATTAAAGGCAAATAGGGAAACAATGTTGTTTTATTATAGAATAATATCTAAGAAAAAATTGAGTAGAAGACAATCTCACATTAGAAAAAAATGAAAGTTTTATAAAGAAAATCAGATGGAAAGCCTATTTACTAAACACAGAAAACAACACTGATGCAAAGCACAAAGCAAAAACGAACACTACAGTTTAAAAACTAGAAAATGCCCCGACGCATAATAGAAATTAGAAACTTTTGATGACGACTAACCAACTTAGTCACATAATAATTTCTCCGTGTGTTCACATAAAGCAAAACCAAAATTGAGGTTTATACAACTATACATCGAAGGCTTCTACCCATCAATCACAGAAAGCTATTAAACAAGTCCTAAACCTAGCCAAAAGACACAACCAATATAACCACCAACGAACTAGACATCATAAAAAAAGCAGAAAATCAGAAAATTTGGCGAAGACATAACATGGATAAAAAAAGCAATCAAGCTCATTAGAACGTAACATTGAAATTTATAGATGCGGAAATAATATATTAGATACAAATTTGTTTAAAAAAAATGAAGAAAATATGAGTTCGGAGTAACAACAAAACAAGCACAAACGGCTGTTATGATAACCAATTGAGAAGAAGAAGAAGAAGAAGAAGAAGAAGAAGAAGAAGAGAAGAAGAAGAAGAAGAAGCAAGGAAGAAGAAGAAGAAAGAACAACAACAACAACAACAACAACAACACAAGTTTAAGACAAGACAGAACTGGGTGGGAAAGGTGATACACATGGAATTGTGCAAGAAATAAATTTTTTACCATACTAATAAATGGTAAATGCAGCACATCAGAATGCAACATAGAAATGAGAAATGAAAAATTCGTTTCATATTTTGAGAGAAATGGATCCAATGCCAGCCAGAAAGACGCAGCGTATATTGCTTAATAAAAAAGAGATAACTTGTTATCTAAGTGGATGGGAGCAGTTCTGACGCGACCACAGTTTGAATATGAATGAGATCGATAAGTTTTAACACATACTTAGATCTCGGCGGGGTAACTAAAATAATTGTGGAACATGAGTTAACGAAGATTACCAATTGGGAATTGGGGTTCAGAACTGTCCCCCAACAGTTTTGTAAAAAGACTGAAGGATCGGACATTGGAGAAAGAATCGGAGACCATCCACAAAACGTTATGTTAAGATAAACTAGAATACACAGAAGACCCAAAGAGACTTGCCAATTAGACACTATAGAAAACTAATAAAGAATATAAATTAATATAATATAATATATATATTATATATATATATTATATATATATATATATTATAATATATAATATATATATATAATTAATCCGGTCCCATCATATAGAGAAAAAATATTACATCTAATAGGGGTGATACCTGTAAAATTTCCCAGTCTGATATTTTATATATGCCTTTTAGATAAAGTGGAATGTTAAACAGACTTCCCAGTCAAAAATTAATGACGTCTAGTTAAATCCAGTTCTTGTCATTATAATATCCTTGTATGTATAATATATATATAATATATATATAATATATATATATATATATATAGTTATATATATATATATATATATATTGTATATAGTATATATATATATATATATATATATATATTGTATATATATATATATATATATCGTATAATATTACTATATATATAATATATTATATATATGTATATATAATATATATACTATATATATATATATATATACA
>CM042145.1:72792458-72817458 GCA_023376005.1 Doryteuthis pealeii
ATTTAAAAAGATGGGATAAAAATAATTACCATGAGAAACGAAATACGGAATAATTATTGACGGTCAAGTTACGCTGAAAGCACCTGCTCCCACTCAACGTAAAGCACTGATGATCCTGTTCAGTACATATGCAAGGGGTGGGAAAATGAAGGTCGAATTTTTGAACGAGTGTTTATATGGCCAATTTTGCTGCTGATTACGAATTTGATGATTTTTTTTAATATGACGTCATTTTAGGTTGGTTCCGTGACGATTTTCAAAATGGCAACTGAAAATCACTATTTTTTTCAAAGAAACTTAACAATTTTAGGATTTACAGTGGTGTAATATGTCAAATTATATGTTTTCTGGATCACAGAATATGAAAATATATTCATCTTTGTGATTTAACCAACTCATTTATTTTTACTGAGTATTTTAAGCGAAAATTATTCAATTATGTCCAGATTTTTATGCTATTTTATTCTGGAGGGTTGTACATTTCAAATATTCATTTTCATATGTCATTTATATCTGTTCATGTATGAAAAAGACAGATATGACATATCCAGAGTCATACAATGTATGTGATCTAGTTCCCTTAAGTAGTAACCAAATCTAAAATGGCAGAAAGAAAATCAAGAAGTGAAAACATAAAAGAACGTTTTGACTCTACATACACGGAGATTAAGCAATTCAAACTTACATGAAACTTATCTCTTAAAACAGCAGTGCTAAATCCAAAAGCTAGGTTTGGTAT
The DNA here is from genome assembly GCA_023376005.1 of Doryteuthis pealeii. NCBI lineage: Eukaryota > Metazoa > Mollusca > Cephalopoda > Myopsida > Loliginidae > Doryteuthis > Doryteuthis pealeii. The sequence continues at coordinate 72,793,198 of CM042145.1, forward strand.
GCAAAAGCATTGGACTTCAATGCAGCTCTTACTTAATATGCCTGTTATGTCTGTTATAAGCATCCATCCTATCAAATCCAAAGAAAGAAGACTTTAGTGTCAAAATAACACCTGACGATCGGGCATTTATGAAGAGAACTGTTTTAGAGCTTATAAGGTCGTTTGCACCAACACAGTTCCTAAAGATTGGATAAGGATGAAGACGAGTAAGAGGAGTCAAGAATGATCTGCAAAGAAGAAGAGTCTTGCAACAGAGAAAAAGAAAAAGAACCGTAAGAACTAGATCAATTGACGGTTGGTATATGTTTTTGATGAAAACTGCGAAATTGGATGTAATTACCAGGACAGTGAGCAATCTATATAAAAATAACTTTATTTATGGATAAAAAAAAAACTTTGTTCTCTACAGGCTGTTGAAAATGACACCGGCACCAGTTTTGCTCTTGCATTCCCTGGATGTGAAGGTTAGGAATGGACACAGATGATTCAATGAGCCTGAAGGTTGCTGTTTGGCCCAATGTTTGTCAGAATTCCCAACTCCCCTAAATGAAGTTTGCACAATATTTGCCAATGTAACCAATATGATATTTGGTTAACAGTGGACAATCATTTATAATGACATAAATGTAAGCAGTGAATCAGATCACAAACTGTATAGTAGTGAGAGCAGGGATGAAAAATTCGAGATCTATTGCCTTGATATTCATAGAGGTCTCATCTATATGCTCCCCAGTTGGAAGCGTGTGGTGTAATGGTTAAAGTCATGGGAAATGGACTCGTCGCCACGAGTTCAAATCCTGAGCGCGATAACTGCATTTATACTTAGCGCTAATACCCTTGGGAAAGGTATGAATCCTACTCTTCCTCCAGCTATGGGTAAATAGTGGGGCAGACCAGGCTCTTTAACATTGGGTAGGCAACCTGTTGAACTCCGCTTAATAAATTGACCTTGTGTCACATCTTGCTCGTGCGGAGGGGTTGGTAAATATATATATGCTCCCCAGTTGTCAAAAATCATGCATTATATGGAAGATTCATTTTACATGGATCTTAAACATGTTGCACAACAATTGTGCTACAAGCTGGCCAAAGTCATTACAACAGGGCTTGATGACACCACAAAGGTGGCTCTCCATCGTCACTACGATGTCATAACGGATCATATAGAAATAACAATAAATTATCGTGCACGTACGTAACTCACAACTAGCTATGCTGAGAATCTAAGCCACTCAAGGGAAGACGGGGCAAAAGCTTACGATTACAAACTGAAGCGGTACTTGCTAATTGCTCTGTTGAGTCAAATTGAATTTTGGATGTTTGAGCAAGCAGCTGACTGTAAAGTCTTTCTTAATAACCTGGAAGTTGACCATGATTAGCAAGTAAGATTGCGTGCTCATATTAAGTGTGGACCATGCCGTGGGCAAAATCTACACAAACACTGAGCAAAATATTAGGATTCAAAAATTGTTATTGGTCACTGCTAGCGAGAAAGCCTTCAGTTCCCCTGGAACTTCTGTCTATTGGATTTATTGTCTCAAGTTATGCAGCACATTCTGTTTCATTATACAGTAAATGGAAAGAGACAATGTTCAACATGTGGGATTCAAAAGCTTTGTATAAAACAGATGTGGGTATATTGTAGCCTTCGCAAAGTTATTTGTGGCACATCAGAAGCAGATACAATTGATTGTTGTCAAGGAATTAAAGGATGTAAAACTAGAGGGTGAAACAAGTGGGATTGAAAAGCTGAAAGTTGCAGTAATGGAGAAAGTTATTGATGCTGTTAGGAACAACGTTTGGAGAGGCACTACAGTATGCACATCTCACAAACTTAAGATGAGAATCCCAGTTTGCTAGATTTGATAACCAAACCAGGACAAATCTGTGTGTCAAGGGACTAACTTATATGGAAAAGTCTTATGTGTTGAAGTTAACTATTGCGATCTTCCTGTGTAATTGGTGATATCTCTGGGCAAAAATGTCACGAATCTTATAATTTTCATTTCGTTACATAAAGTTTACATGATAAAGAAATTAGAGCTGGTTAAATCACTAGTAATATTGTATTTCCATTTTATGTGACTAAGAAAACCTATGATTAGACATATTACACGATTATTAAGCCATATATTGTACTTTTCTTTAACAAAAGCAATGATTCACAGCCGCCATTTTGAAAATCCTCACGGAACCAACCTAAAATGAGATTCTAGATAAAGGATCTCATCAGAATCAGAATCAGCAGCAAAATGGCCATAGAAAACGCCTGTCTCAACTTCTAGGAGAAAAGTATTAATTTGCTCACCCCTACTTATACGGGTAAGTATTCTGGGACATCAGTGTCTATATACAATGTGAGGCATGTGTTCCAGGCCAAGAAAAGTAAATACTATTAGGGGGATCTTGAATGATGTAATGATTAGCATATTCGAGAACTACATCATTGTTACTGAGTTTGATTCGCACTGGTTTCCCCATAGTTGAGTCCTTGTTATAAACTAAGCTAAAATTAATTAGGGTTAAGTTTCATTTTGTATATATTTAATAACTAGAAGCGGATACCCGGTGTCGCCTGGGTACAGAAGAAAACACAAAAAAAGCAAAGAAGCAAAAAATGTGGTGCAATGTTTAACATGCTAGTCTTGTAGAGCTGTTTGTACTGAATAGCGAGTTCGATACCCACTAGATGCCCCATAAAGATCCCCACGTAAAAGATACCTTGTGTTTATTTTATAAATTTTAAATATTTCTTGAATATTTTTTCTATTATGTAATATTCAATAAAAAAAATATTTTTTTTAAATTGATTCAAAGCGTAGCCGAACTTTAAATCACTTCCCCCTTCATGTTTCACAGCTAAAAACAAAGAATATAAAACAAATATTAAACAGAAATAAATAAGAGAATCTTAAAAAGGAAATGGAAACAAGAAAAAATCAAATGAAACAGGAAGTAATGACAAAAAGAAAGTAAAAAATAAATTGTTTTAAGAAAACATATATACTTGGTGATTAAAATCTTCAGAGATACAGTCATTAATTTTGAAGGCTGTTTTAGATAATTTGGGACAGCTCAGTCGGTAGAGCGTTCGGCCAAAAACCACAAGGTTCCTAGTTCGATTCCGGTCCTCGCCAACTCAGCGAATGAGTAGCACAGGGATCTGTGTGGTAAAGTAAGGAGCTGATGGTAGGTGTGGCGCTCCACCTCAAACGCCAGAACAATCTCCTTGGTATAGCACTATAGAAAAGGGGATATACTCCCTCGCTGATTGGCTGATACCGACTTTAGGCCGCCCCGACGACTTATTTCAACATGAACAGGAATATTTTCCACGATATTCTAGATTATCCTGATGTGGTCTTCTTAAGTGAATTGAGATTACTTGGCTGTCCCCTGAACTTCTCCAAATATCTTGCAATTTGATATAATTTACACGTTACCAACTCTATGAAAGAATTTTTGATGACCAATGTGGCTGCAAATCTCATATTTAACCTTAAACAGTTCGCCGTTGTCATTCTCTGGGCTACTCAATGAGATAGAGATAAACTTAATATATCAGTAAGGTGGATAATGCTCATGACTATGAGTTATTTCCCAACATATAGCTTAAAACATTGCACAAAAGGCACGTGAGATTTTTGTAGAAATTGTAGATGATCACTGATGCGATCATCGAAATGTATACGCATTTTAGCTCGACAAAATCAAATTAAATTCAGCGAGAGAAACACGTGTTTTGTTTAATTTTAAGGTTTTCTTGTATCCATGAGACGGTTCAGCTGAGTACGTTGTTAGTTTATTTCCACCAACAAATTAACTTGTCTTTCAATTAGTTCTGGCAATCTATGGAAAATATACTGTTGACTCAGAACAAATTAGTTCCAGAAATTACTCTAAGTATGTCTGCTCGACCAACACGTACTGTACAGCATATAAAAAGTTTACCCGAAAATATTCAGTGGAATAGATTAAAATTGCCTGTTGAACTTTAGTAGTTTTTTTGTAATATTTTCCCCGTTAGCAAAAATTCTGGGCTCACAAATCACAAAATAAGACTGGATATTATTTCCTTCTTTGTTTAATCGTGACAACCATATACATATTGTTTTCGACTTTGAATTTGTTATTATATTCATTATATAAAACAGCAATGATAAACCAGGCTAAATTATTGAGAAAAAGCATCTAATAGGTGTCCTAACTAATGAAATTTTACTGTTTCAATATATTGTAATGAGATGGGCTACGTTGTTACTGGCTACTATAAACAACCTCAGAATCTGTCTCATATGGTAAACTAGCCACTTTGATACAAACTCCTTTAAGAGTTTGTATCTGGGGAGAGGGGGTAGTCTGGAGATCTGCTATGATGGATACTAAAGTTCAACAGTATACTTGATTATTTTTACTTAATATTTTCAGCTAAACTTGATTTGGTTGGCTGGTTTTACGGCATGTCAACCTTTGAACAGGTTATTTTATGCCGTTTTCATTCTCTTAAACAGTCGCAGGTTGCTTATTATTACATGTTGTTCTTAGGCCTCATGTATTGAAACAATGAACAAGCTCGTTGAGGCTTAACTTTGGTGATAAAACAGGAAATGGTGCTTTATGTGTTAATTGGACGTAATTCGGTAAACCTTTGACATATAATTACATATCAAAGGCGGTATATGTATAAATGTAACGTTGTCCCTTTTTCCGGGCACTAAAACGATATCTGTAACGTTGTCGTATATCTGGTCACAGTACCCAAAGCTGATATGTTCACCGTACTAAAAATGTCTTCGACACGTGGTGGTCATCTTGTTGATAAAAATTACAACGCGAGAAATATGTAGTCACAACTGCTAGCCTTTATTTCCAGGGTATGCTCGTCTCGTGGGCTGTATCGGAGAGGAGGAAAGGCAGAGAGAAAGAAAGAGACAACACTGTTAAATTACTGTGACCCCATACTAGGCACCGGAGGCCCGTCCGTTCCCCTACGCGTCCGAAAGCAAAAAGAGGCTGGTCCCTTTCTTTGTTGTTCCACGTCACCACATGACTTCCGGTACCGGTCCACACCCGACTTCCGGTTGACACTCAATTCTCCATTCGGGACGTCACGCTCCGGTCAAACTGTTTTGTGTTCATTACTCTCTCACTTATTTCTTTCTTTCTCCTTTTCTAATATAGTAGTTCTCGCTCACAAAAGCCAGGACCTTCATTATCTCGTTACATAAACAAACTTTGGAGCCTTTTTGTTGCAATTCGTCCGGTATATATAAACATATTGCCGGACTAAACAGTATATTAATACTCTGAAAGATGCCACCATCGCGTGGAGCACACAAAGCAAATTTGTTTAGTTACACTAACCGTGGAAAAACTTAGAAAATGTGTTAAGTCAGTCTTTTATACCTCACCCGTAGATCTATGTTTAATATATATAATATGAGATTCAATTCTAAATGAAGTTTACTACATTTATGTATATATATAAGATTAGTTAGATATCCTGATGTATTTATTAATTGAGATAGGAAAATAAAACGATTGAAACCCAATAAATAATGTCCATTTCATGAATTTTTATGAGCAAAAACTTGTACTTTACAGATATTCCTGGCAACGACTAGATTGAATATAAATACCACATTTTACATGACAAGATCTGGAAAACGTAGGTGAGCGTAGCAGAAATATATATATATATATATATATATATATATATATACACACACATACATATATATATATATATATATATATATATATATATATATATATATATATATATATATATTTCTGGTATGCTCACTTACGTTTCCAGATTTAGTCATTTAGAATTTGGTATTTATATTCAAGCTAGTCGCTTCCAGGAATATTTGAACATATATATATATATATATATATATATATATATATATATATATATATATATATATATATATATATATATATATATATATATATATATATATATATTATTGAAAAATGTAGCCATTTTTTGTCTGCAAATTTTGTTCCTTATCCTTTCAAATCTACGGATTGATCTAATTATATATGGCGAAAACTGACTGATATATTTGCCATAACTTATTTCCCCAGTACCTTCCGCCCTATCGTGCGCCATCTTCAGGGGTAATTCATAAACCATACAACAATAGGTTCCATTCCGCTCTTATAGTTATTATTATTATTATTATAGTTATTATTATTACAATATTTCAATATTCCATCTATGAGATAGGTTTACAAACAAAAAGGATAAAATATTATGCCTCTAATTTTTAGTTTGCCGATTTGGTGTGATCTACTATTGGGCACTTTTTAAATACCAGCTCATTTGAGATGTTTCGAATACATTACTTCAAGAACAATGAAAAGAACCACACCACGCTGTTGATTAAAACATAAAGCGTTAAAACTAGTCTATAAAAGGACATTATAATGTAAAATTCCCTTTTACTAAACTGTAGTTACAAATATGGCCGGATCTTTTTTTTTATCTACACTCTAAACAATGTGAGAATTTAAATCCTTAAACTTCTTTCTCAACGTATTTTCATCAAGGAAAATTACGATCAACAGTTTTTGAGTTCTGTTCGTGACACCATTTTGTATTTCTCAAATATGTTACACTTACTACTGAACATATTGCAAAGAGACAAAATACTAGCAAGAGAGGTAGACTTTTCCAAAATGCCGAGTCAGTTTACAGGATAACATCTATTGACCGAGTTAAAAAAAAACGACGACATATATATATATATTATATATATATATATATATATATATATATATATATAAAAACACACACACACAGGCACACACACACACACACACACACACACACACATATATATATATATATATATATATATATATATATATATATATATATAAAGTATCGAGACTGACTCTTTAATATTCTTTTTACATTTAAAAATATAAATTTCAAACAATAACATGTTTGACACGATAAATTCGACTCTCCTGGTCGCCCAATTTTAGGTGCAACAATGAATTTGTATGAATTTTGTCCAAGCGTGCCTATATGAGTATTTGTATAGACAAGCTTATATATATATATATATATATATATATATATATATATATATATATATATATATATATATATATATCCAAGCGTCTCTGTATATGTATGTAACGTATATGTATGTATGTACATGGTTTCAAAGAAATGGAAAAACAATTCTAGGCGGTCAACATATTTTAATAGATTATAAGAAAAAAGAGAAGGAAGTTTATGCCCATAATAAACACAAATCCTCACACGTTTATGGTCAGAGGTCAGTAGAAAAGTATACTTTTTTAAGTATGTTATATCTAGGAGGTTAATGTGGGAAAGGTGGTTTTATTTTCCGGAAGTCGGGGCCCTATATATTCACTATGGCAACAGTTGTATGGAGTAGTGGCAACCCAGAGTAGCAATGGTTGAATCGAGCGCTGCAAAGATCTCCCTTCATCAACTACTGCCTGCTATCGTTGGTGGTGAAAAGAACAGATCAGTGGGAGTTAGGAGTTAATCAATGTACAGCTCGATATCAATAGACAGCATTATATGAGTTGGCCATTAGAATGAATGGAATAAAGAACAGAGCAACACCCATTCTTCCCCTGATTTCCAACTCATCCAGACTCTTTTCCAGACCCTTGGGGACCGTTCCAAGGGCACCAATTATAATTGTTACCTTGCTACTTTAATTTCATGCACCACAGTTTTTTAATTTCACTGGCAATGCCTAAGAATTATTATTATTTGACTCCATGAGAGTTCTTCACACACACCTTAATTGGTGGTTCATCGGAGGTTGAGCGACAGCAAGTCTCTTCAGGTCTCCATGTTTCTTCTGAGTATTGGATCTGATTTTAACAATGCTCTTGTTTAAATGGTTTCGATTCTTCCTTGGATTTCCAATTCCTCCAGGCTCTTTTCCAAACACTTTGGAATCTTTCCAATGACCCAAATTACAATTATTATTATTATTATTATTATTATTATTATTATTATTATTATTATTATTATTCACTCCTTTTGAGTTTTTCACATCAGTGTTAACAGATGGCCTTTTTGAATCTGAGCGACAACAAGTCTCCTCAGTTCTTAAGGACTCTTCTGAGTATTCTGCCGTATGTATCGTGATAGTGAGGTTCCATGCCGCCTGTAAGAATGATGCATTAGATATCCCGCCCTAAAGCAGGATAGACCAGAACAATATATATGTGTGTATTCTGGAGTTCATTTTGTTTCTTTTTCTTTTGAGGAGCTGACCCGTGATTATATGTTGTTGACCACAGTCTGCAGTTGATTGATATTTTCTTAAGAACAAACACAGTGGTCTTGAGGTCGTTTATCAGGTAGAACTGGACGAGCCACTTTTGATACTGCTACAGTCGGAATGATTGAGCAACTTATGTCATAATGTAATGATGTCTAGCGTTAGAAATAAATTAGAATACATTAGAAACACTTGCGTACTTTGTCGTGATGTTTGTGAATTTTAAAAGATCAGATATATAAAGATAGTCACGATCTAGCGAGATTGTCTGGTGTTCTTTATTACAGCAAAAGTGGCAGCGATGTTTTTGATCAATGTGGGAAAAAGAATGCTGCAGTCGATGTAGTGTATGAATCTTCGCAATATTAATATACGTCACATTGAAAGTGTGTTTAATCTATAGAGGTATGAGAGTAATAGAATCAATATAAAGAAAGGATTTTTCAATAGCTCCAATAGACTCTTGAATAATTTCATAATAAAATTAGATAACCATATTGAGAATAATGGCAAAAAAGATGATTTCCAAACATTGAAAAAAATTCCTTATCTATTTAATTTTTTCTTTATCTTTTATTTTCTCTTTGGGTTTTTTTTTTCTTTACTTTTTTTCTTTTCTTTAGTTTCAAAATAGAATGTATATGAAATTTAACGAAGTGCTTCCTGAAATTGAAATTGAACCAAAAAACAAATCATCGTTTTATATTCAGTCTTCTAATATGCAAACGTGAAAAATATGGTTTTCGTGTGTCATATCCAATCATAAGGCGTTTTGAAAATGATGGAAACATCTTTTATCAGAATTTTCTTCTTATTTTATTAACTGGTCGTAAATCTGTGTATGCAAATCACCTGAGCCAGTTGTGGACATTCAACTATTCTCCATAATTTTAGACACATATCAATCGATGAACGGTGGAAACGTGGAGTAAGTTTTAAGTCAAAATAAGAAAGCAAGTTTACTCGGGGAAAAATGTACTTTAAAATAGATCTTATTTACAGTTAATATCTTGAATTGAAAAATTATGGTTTTCATGCAAGAAAAATCATTTTTCATGAATTGCAATTTTATATATATTAAATTAAATATACCAACGAATTTTAAAATGCAAGTAGGCGTAAAAATAAAGTGGTCTCATGAAATAAATTGGATAAAAACGTGGTTTCGTGAAATTATGTTTCATAAGATATTTCCGGAATGTGCTATATGTTATTTCCATAAAATATTTCAATATCAAGAATCAATCTGATTTATACGGGAGAATTTTTTTTTAAATAAAGATACATTTTCACATCAACAGTATGCATTATATCTCAAAATACTACCCGATTATATTATATTTTAGTATCTTCGGAGATAATCACTTCCTAGGAACATTTATATCAGTTCTAGCAAACAAGGAAATAGTTTTGAATGTGCTGCATTATATTATATTTAATAGAAAAGTCTTAAATTATATTTAATCTGACCGTGGATTGATTTTGACGGCATGTCAACCCGTATAGGTTTAGTGTAAAATCACATTCATTGTACATTAATATTTACATTCTTCCATAGTTATTTCTTAAAATTTGTTTTGTTTTGCACACGTTCCTTTCAAATGTTAATGATTTTGTAAATATCTGTATAACCTGTAGATGTTGTACTACCAATCCAAGTCAGATTAAAATGGATACAATGGCACTGAATGGGTACTCCATACTACTTAGATATCCAGAAGTGGAGCCTACTCATCAATTGCACCTTGGGCGAGATGTAATACCAGCACATGCGGGAGGTAAAGTCACCCTATTCTAGGACCAGGTGAGAAGATGATCCAAAAATTGAGAAAATGGTTTATATGTATATAATAGTTTAAATGATTTAATTATGAGCTAGTTAGGGACGTGGTTTAGCTCAGTCGGTAGAGCGTTCGGCTAGAAACCATAAGGTTCCCAGTTCGATACCGGTCCTCGCCAACTAAGCGTATGAGTAGCACAGGGATCTGTGCGGTAAAGTAAGGAGGTGATGGTATGTGTGGCGCTCCACCTCAGACCCCCCAAAATCTCCTTCGTCTAGCGCAATTGAAAACAGAATAGACTCCCTCGCTGATTGGTTGATACCGAGTTTAGGCCATCCCGACGACTTTACTTATTTACTCAGTATCTGTAACAAATAAAATGAATTTAAACTATTCCTTTTCATGTAAGACATTGATATTTTAAATTTCTAATTTAGTTTATGACAACCATATAAGGTTCCGACAATACTTTAACAAATCAGATATCTGAATAGGTTATCTCATTCCCCCAGTATTTTAAATAGTTATTTTACTTTTTATTCCTTATATAGTTTTTATAAATAAGTTTCCGTGAAAAGTTTAACTTTTCCTTGCGTATTGTCTCAAGCTTCTTCATAAATAATCGTGCATAGGGAGGATTGGGAAAATGGTTTGTTGTTTTTGTTGTTTCTAATTTCAAACTACATTAAAGCCACAATAAAATAAGGTGTTTGCACTGGTGTGATGGCGAAAGTGTTGGACTGCAACATCGTAATAAGCGAGGTTGAACTCCAACCGAGCTATTAGGTTCATTTTTAGAGTAATGCACATGGGAAAGGTATAACTCGCTCCTCCACCACCTACGGTTTATATAGTACCACTACTGTTCTTCTACGAGGATTTCCTTGGCATTAGATAACCTAAGAATGTTGATATGCTATTAAACAATGAAACCAAACCAAACAATACAATCAACATTTACTTGATTAACCATGTTAACTCCTGATTTTCTGTTATGAGCAGAAGAAATATTGATTGATATACTAGTTGTTAAAACCGATGGGATTATTTACGTCAGTCTCATTACATAGGCATGCGTACACACACATATTTATATGTGTGTGGGGAGTGTTTGTGTGTGTGTGTGGGGGGGGGGGGGTTAGACCCCTTATGTATCGTATATATAAATAGCGAGAAGAGAGGTGTTTCTAGGAGGTTCTATTCCGCCGACAGGCCATCTTCTTTTGGGTTGAATCCTTCGTCTGGTCGATACGGCTTCCTTTATTCCGGCTCTGATTGTATGTGCTCATTTTCTTTTATTCTTAGATGATGGCGCAATACTTTGTTTATTTTTGAAATACGTCTTTATTAAACGCGAAACCCCAAAGGGTTTAACTGCACGGTGAGAACATGGCTTACCCGGGAACAGACGACCATAACGTGTGCTGCTTTCGACTAACCGCAAAAATCTAAGTACTCTAAGTCGGTTCTCGTCACACCCTTTTCCATTACCAATCAGAAACCGACACATTGGTCAGTGAAGGGTTAACTGTTGACAACAGTTATTGTTGATAACTTCTACAACGTTTATATTAACTTTCCATTTACAATACCGTCATTTAAGTTTTAATTCACTACAATTATAATGCGTTGGCAACCCACGAGTTATGTAACATATGTGTGTGTATGAGTATGCAATAAGGCATAGGTATATTATTCTGTAGGAAGCGCGTGGTGCGATGGTTAAAGTCATGTTAAATGGACTCGTCGCCCCGAGTTCAAATCCTGGATGTGATAATTGCATTTAACTTTGCGCTAATACCCTTGGGAAAGATATGAATCGTTCTCTCCCCCCAGCTATGGATAAATAGTAGGACAGACTCGGCTCTTTAACCTTGGTTAGGCAACCAGTCTAGGAGACGGAAAACTCTGAATTCAAACCTGTTGAACTCCGCTTAAGAAATTGACCCTGTGTCACATCCTGCTCGTGCGGAGGGGTTGCTAAATATATATATTATTCTGTAACTTTTAGGGGTATTATGATAATCAGTATTTATCTGCTCAGAAGAGAACGTCAAACGTTTACTGATGACCAAACAGACTTATCTCTAAGACATTTCGGTACAGGACGAGCAACACCATTCCTCAATGAAAATGGTACAGCAATTATGTTGATCCATGTTTGGTCATGTGCTACGAATGTCGAAAAAGCACTTCCACAAAAATCCCCCGAATTTTTACTATTATAGGAGGAAAATACAGAACGGGACGCCAGCGAACACCATTGCTTGACAAGCTGAAACCTCCAAAATCCAGGATGGGAATCCCTAAAATCTGCCAAGAGACTGAGACAAATACTGACTCTCACAATGCAAAGGACATAGTGACTTCAAATGAAAAAAAGGAGTAGAATTTACAAATTAAATGAATATAGTTATTTACTAAGTTGAGCTTAGATATGGCGCAAGGCCAGAAGTATGAGGCGCCGAATGATAATCGAACTCACTGACAATATTTTTTGAATTTAGCTTGCTAACCATTACACTACGCGAGTTGTCATATATATATATATAATATATATATATATATATATATAATATATATATATATATTTATATATATATATATATATATATATATTGTACAAGTATATATATATATATATATATATATATATATGTGTGTGTGTGTGTGTGTGTGTGTGTGTGTGTGTGTGTGGTGACAGTAAAGAGATGACAACTTTTAAATTGACAGTAATTCACCATCATCAGAGTTCAAAATATTAAAATCCACATGTATACATACATGCATACGTATATACACAGACACTTACCCTCGATAACAGCACCCACACATGCACACACACACACACACACACACACACCGCGCGCGCGCGCGCACACACAGCCAAATATATATACATATATGTATATATATATATATATATATATATATATGTGTGTGTGTGTGTGTGTGTGTGTGTGTGTGGTGTGTGTGTATGTATGTGTGTGTGTGTGTGTGCGTGTGTGCGTAGTAAAAAAAGGGATTAATTATTCAGCATTGTTTGCAATTCGTTTGCAACATGAGTTATTTTACTCCAGAAAAATATTTCTTTTGACGGCATCAAATCAAATAATGTGTATATATATATATATATATATATATATATATATATATATATGTGTGTGTGTGTGTGTGTGTGTGTGTGTGTTTGTATACGGGACAAAATATTTTTGATTGAACGTTTCGAAATCTAAATTATGATGCTTTCACAGGTGCAAGTGACAGTGACAATCTTGGAAAAGGATGACCTTTTCTATACTTCTTTAAAACTTTTTTATTATATTTGTAAAAAAACAACAAAAAAAAACAACAAAATTGTGCAAGTACAATCCCTTTCATTCTCTACATCCAGTTCAGCTAACATTATTTTCTCGGTTCTAATCTTAAAATCATTCTCGGGAGTAAGATTTTAGAACATGGATGACTTTCGGGAACACGTCTGTTTAATTGTAAAGGAATTATTCTGAAGATATTTATCTTTTCGTCCATTAATATTTTTTGATTTAACAAATACCGCTTTAGTCTCAATATTTTATGAATCCCCTTTGCGTCAGCTACTTCTCTTAGAATAAATTGAGATTCATTGCTTCAAATGGTTTCGTGAGAAGAAAGGGTTAAATGACTGTCAAGATTTCTAAATAAACTGATAATTTCAGTTTTATTAATAGAAAAAAGTAATGATAAGAGAAAAAAAAATCGTAAAAACTAATATTAAAAGAAACATTAGTTTTCTCTTTGTTTCTTTTTTCTTTTGTTTTTTGAATTATGTTTCTCTAATAACCCCTCCTCTCATTTGATGTGCTTCCGTTTTGGCACAGAGCGTATTTTAACGGTGGGTTTCAATAAGATATATATGGAAAGCATCATGGTGTCAGCGGGATTGAGGTTTTGTCATGGCAGCGATAATGTCAGCTTTTCTAGGCATTCACTCGCTGACATCGAAGTGATGTTGGCGTTAATTTATACCCTCCTAAGGTAGAGGTCTTTAATATTGTCTTTAGGTCTATTTTATCACAGCTATCAATCTATCAATCACTTTTCTACTGGTGTCGGCGAAAGGCCAGGCTATCGCTTTATCAAGCAGACTGTCAACTGTTATTAAATGTTTCTACTTTTGAGATTGAATTCTTTTTTGTTTTCTCTGTTGGCAAAACACTAAATGTTGATAAAAGAAAAAAAAAGTCAACAAATGAAGGTTACATTATATTATATAGATGAATTCATAAGAAAGCTAAACATTATGACTGTCTGTCTCTGTTTTTCTGTCTGTTTTTCTGTCTTTCTCTCTCTCCGTCTTTTCTCTCTCTCTCTCTCTCTCTCTCTCTCTATATATATATATATATATATTATATATATATATATAATATATATATATATATATATAGGGTGCAATCAGAAGTAACCATATAATACATACATGTGCGTTTAGTTTCTTAGAAACATGAAAGTTTGTGAGGGACATACATATTTGAGATGTATGGGTTACATTTTGAAGGGATGAGAGATGCCACTGTGTTAGCAAGTTGGATCCATATATATATATATATATATATATATATACATATATATATATATATATATATATATATATATATATATAAGGAGAGAGGATAAAGAAAAAGACTGAGGATTATTGGGTGGCGAAATGTTTCCTCGTAGGAATAAAATATAAGAATACGTACAATTAACAAAATATGTATTGATTAATCAAAATGAATAGGAAGTAGAATACATGATTAAACGTCCTACAAAAAGATGGACTAAATAGGGTGCAAGCAGATGTAACCATATAATACATACATGTGCGTTTAGTTTCTAAGAAACATGAAAGTTTGTGAGGGACGTATATATTTGAGATGTATGGGTTACATTTTGAAGGGATTATAGATGTCACTGTGTAAGCAAGTTGTATCTATGTATTGCACCTTGTGTACTATTCAGTGGCGTCTTATTTAACACGTTAATTTTGCAGTAAATTGAAACGTCTTTGTTCTGGAGGTTGTGCCTTAAGACATACTACAAGTAAAAAAGAATGAAATATTCACGTATTTACTGCGTAGGCTGTAAAATTTACTGGTCTTCTGCAGAAATATGTTGGTATATATGGGTGGTAATTTTTATCTATCTACTTATTTATCTATCTATGTGTGTGGTTGGGTGTCATACATACACATAAACACACATACACACACACACACACACACACACACACACACACACATATATATATATATATATATATATATATATATATATATTATATATAGTTCAATGAAGTAACAAATAATTTTTTAGCTTTTATTTTCGGAACGATATTACAACCAATGGTTTCTTGCTTAAAGCATTCATCAGGTAAACGGAACGGTTCCTTTGAAAATGACAGAAATGGTGTAAATGGTCAAATGTGTGTGTGTGTTTTTAACTGTATTCTCGTGTTTTTTTGCTTGTACGTGTGTGTATTTTTGTTTGTGCGTATGTGTATTATGTCATGCGTGTGCGCGTGGAAATGCGTGAAGGCTGTGATGATATGATTGTGTCCACGCGCGTATAAATATATGCCAGGCTGTGTGAATTAAATTGCATAGAGAAATTCCATAAAGGTTTTTTTTTGTTTCATATCGCAATAATAACCTTGGGATTGGCATGAATTCCGCTGTTTTCCCTCCAGCTATTGGTAAATAGCAAGGAAGACTCGATTCGTTAGAATTCATATAACAACCAGTTTAGAAGAAAAGAATATTCTGAACTCAGAATGAAATAAGATATAAGACGAAGATGATGTTAGGTTTTAATGTCATGAACAATGTGCCGCGCGTACAATTATCTCGCCGGATTTTGATCACAGACAACACCACAGTTTTATTTGGAGTCCAGAAATCAGACCATAGGAATAACTTTTCCTTACATGAGGCATTGATCATTAATTGTCTTACTTCCAAAATATCCATACTTCAGTATATTTAATTATTTTAGATCGAATTATCTTGAATTAAAAAGATATTCGCTGATCTAATCTGTACATTTCCTTCATGAGCTAAATTCACAGAATATTATGAGGTGTGCTAAGTTCAAATTCTGGACAAGGTGGTATAATGCATATATCCCAGCTCTTCTCTATCCAACGGTGGGTAAATAATAGGGAAGACTGGGATCTTTAGTCTGGGTATGATGATTAGTATAGTGGAAGCACAACTTTTAATTTAAAACGGACGTACTCGGCGAAAATAACTTGTTTCACATTCTGCTCATGAGGTAGAAGGTGGGTAGATACATACAGAAATCCGTCAAGGTTTGTTTAAAAAATCATTTATCATCATAATCTATTAATGTTTGGTTTAATTTTGAATAGATTATTTTTCTAGAGATATCAAAGCCAAAAACCTGAAAAAATTGTTTTCAAATTGTCATTAAGACCTCATATATGCTTATATACGGGTGGGTGGGTGCCAATATGTGTGTATATATATGTATGTGTGTTTGTATATGTGTGTATGCCCGTATATGTGTGTTGTGTTTCTGGCTGGAAGTAGTAATCTGTAGCCTGTTATTAATCGGATATTGGTCCGAAATTTCAGAGTAGAATGTTTGATCTATTTGATTGATATTTACCCTTGAAGTAAATGCGTTGACATTGGAGACTTTGTAGAAAAAAATAATATTATGTATACAATACTGCCTTGTATGATAACGCATCTATCGTGATTATCATACACATATGTGAGCGTGTGCATGTATGCGCGTATGCATATATGCGTGTTAATTCAAGCAAATATTTAACAGCGAATACCAGCATTATCTATCTGTCGATCTTTCTTTCTTTCCTTCTCCCAACCAATCTATTATCAAATAAAGATGAGTATTAGAACAAATATAAGAACCAATAATATGACATAGATTTGCGGAGAGTGTAAACATGCTTGCATTTGGGGTCACACGATTGCTAATAGTCATATTGACCCAAGGCTAAAATATTGCTAAAAATAAAAAGCAGCATATCTCTCTGATAAATAATTATTATCATTATAATACACAAAATTCCATTTCTATTCACTCAACTTTTCTGTAGAAGATATGCTCTTTCCATAAAAACATGTTTTAACTTGTTGAAAATAATGTTAACTTTATCGATATAGTAATGATATTAGTAAGCTTTTAATAATATATGTTCGTATTATTATAAAATGTTGGACAGACTGATCACTCGGAATGAAATACCACAGCGCAGGCACTAGTGGCGGTAATTGAATTAAAATTCACTCATCATACCTATTACCTTGTGATTATTCGCTCTACCTATACACGAAGTCCCATGTATTTAAATGTTGGACAACTGCCGAAAAAAATTTTTTATTCGTCATGAAATCCCTGTAGTACCAAAGGCAATCACTCGGCAATCTCTGCAGGTTGAGGGAAAGCCTTTAAAAAAGATATCACCTTTAAAAGAAAATAATGCGACCAACAAAAAAATGCAAATATCTAGAATTTAAAAAAAGTGGAGCACGTCACCTTTTAAAATCCTACATGTGCTGACTTGGCTGCAAAGGAAGAAAGCACAAACATCGATGCCGGAGAGAGAGAGAGAGAGAGAGAGAGAGAGAGAGAGAGAGAGAGAGAGAGAGAGAGAGGGGGGGGGGTAGTTAACAGATTTGTGCTACTCTTACTAAAATGTTACCCGACTTAGAGGTTCTAACGGGAAACTTGATTTTCAATATGACTTTCTCGATACAACAAAATCATCATAATTGATCTAAAAGTTCTAGACTCTCCGTTCCTCTTAATAATTTCGTTTACATGGTTAAATCCAATCATTTGCAAAGTCCCAGGTGTAAGACACTCCCTTTCTTTCTACTATTTTTTTTCTTTTTACCTTTTGTCTAGTCCAGATTGCTGCATTTCCTCATAGTGTGGACTGTCATTTCCTTTTTGTTTTATAGAAGCGTTATTTACCGTTTTGATGATCTGAGTCTGGGCTTTCAGGAAGAGGAAATACAGTGAATATATAATACTGCTACAAAACGTCAATTGCAGGAATTTATGATTCAAATTTTTCTCTGTTCTTTTGCTTTGTTTTCATAAATGTGATTGTTTGCAAAACATAAAATGAGCAAAAGTCACTGGAGTCTGAGTGACAGCAAGTTTCCTCAGGTATCCAGGACTCTTCTAAGTATTCTGGCAGATTGCAGCTGTGCAGTGTTCTGAATGGTTTCAATCCTTCCTCAGATTTTCAAACTTTCCAGACTCTTTTCCAATCGTTTTGAGACTGCTCCAAGTGCACCAACTACAATTGATATTACATTCACTTTCATATTCCATAACTTATTCAGTTCTCAGGCAAGGTCCAGATATTTGTCCATTTTTTCATTTTCCTTTAGCTTCACCCTGTGATTATTATTATTATTATTATTATTATTATTATTATTATTATTATTATTATTATTATTATTATTATCATTTGGTTATGCTCTGGGGTAATTTTAGTCAATCATCTTTATATTTACTGCTGAAACTTTGGTTTGTATGTGTTTCCGTTTTTTTCTCTTTACTGTAAGCATTTATATGCACCCAAGTAACTATTTCTATGTGCAATAATCTTTTTCAGACATTTGTATATTCAAGTAAATATTCTTAATACAAATAAGCTGCACACAGTTACATAGTTTCAAGTAACCATTCCTATTTTATAGCAATGATAATTACAAGACCTCTGACTGTTAGATCCATCTCCCCTCACATTTAACTGGACAACATTATAATTTACTAACAAAATACACTGCGTTTCAAATTATTAAAGTAGTGTCACTTTTCCCTCCTATCCACAAACTACTGATTGGAATTTAACGAAACTATCAGAGAATAATGACAACCTGTATATATCTACTCCGTAAAAGTTGTAAGGTTCTACGAAAAGGAACATAAGTTACGGTCATTTACCTAATTTACTGAAATTATTCATGTGTCAAATTATTAGCGAGGTGTAATAGAAACCCCTGTAAAAAAAGAAAATAATACTTGTATTGTTTCATTTATAGATTTTATGGATACATACTGTAACTATGATAAAATTAAATTGAAAAAAAAGTAAAAAGAATACGCAAATGATAGTGAAGTTATTTAATATGAAATAGGTGACCCTTTTTTAAAAATGAAATGTGTACTCAGCTTTAGTGTTCCGATTATTCCTATTTAATACAAATAATTTTCACACAGTTATAAGTTTCCGAGAATTCTTATTTACTATTAATAATTGCAAGACATTAAATACTGTTTACTATCGTTAAAAACAATAGATAATTCCCACTTAATTGTGCTATCAATGATTTAAGAATCAATGCCTTAATGGAATTCAAAATCATTTTAAGTATCATCTTAATTTTACTAAGAGATGATACTTTAACAGATACTACCGTTACAGGCCATAGATAATGAAAATAAAGGTGTGAAACCACACTCAATAGTGCTACGTTACTAGAACCTCCTCTGTTTCATAAACAGGACAGCATTTAATAAGATAATATTCTACTAACTACCAAAACACATTTATCTAAAGCGGTTTATGTTTTCTAATCAGTAACCACCATTTTTCTTTAAAACTAATCGGAAGATGCCATAATTTTTGCGGGAAAATTGAAAGAAATTATCCTGAATACACATAAAATCATCATTTTTAATGACAGGAAATTAAAAGATAAAACCAAATTCATAAATGGGAAGGTTACCAAAAAGTCAAATTTATTGCTGTTCATTCTCTCACAGTTTTAATTACTCAGCTTGATAACATATAAGCACATGTTATTTACATTTTATATAATATTCTTCATAATTTAGATTAAGTAAACATACTAAGCGAGACACCCAAGTAGAAATTAACCTGCTCGATATATGCATGCAATTTCTGGGATATATTATCAAACATACTTATTATTTTTATATATATTTTTGTCCTGTTGTACCAATGTTTGTCTTTTATAATCCCGCTTAAATTTTGTCAGTCATTCTTTAATCTAAGCTTATAACAGGAATAATACCGTCAACTTGTCATCCTAGCATGCAGCACAGGATTATTTCACAATTAGGAATCCATACACATTTTGTACGGGTTAGATGCAATCAATGAAGAATTCTAATGAGTTATGTAAACGTCAAACTCATTGAATAGGCTTGTAGGAAGACTTCTAAATGACAACAGGAGCTCTGATTGTTAGATCCAGATTCCCCCACATTTAACTGGGCAATATATTGATACTAGTGGATTTACTCAGCGTTACATGGTAAACAGATAATATACTAATGAATATTCGTTCAAAATCATACTCTACAAGAGATTGGATTATTTTCCTCACAATCATTAACGTTTCTTAGGGAAGGCATATTTACCAAATAGTTTTAAATCAGGAATCTAATAGAAAGATAGATAAAATTCGCATAAATAAATTACGACAACCTAAACTTCAAGTATTGTGCATTCTGGCAGCAATCCATTGTTAATTCAATTTTGAGGAAATACAATATATAGATTAAAGAAAAGTGTTTCATCCTACCACACATAATGACTTTTCTATTAGGTAGTTATGTATGATTGAGAAATGTAATTTATCTAAGAAGCTATCTATATTTTTTATATAAAAGTTCAGTAAAACTCTAATGTGCACCTTTGGGCACAGTATGAACCAACATAGTATTTGTCAAAAATATCTTTCCAAAATGAATAATAATGTTTCAGTTGTTTCCTTGGACGATTTTTGTGTAGATGAGAGAGCTTAATTAAAGGCTAATGATGAATTGAATATATATATATATATATATTTAAATAAATAACAGAAGACTTATAGATCTTGCATTATAGACTGTTTCAGGGAGCTTAGACAAAAATGTCTAATTCTCCCGACTCATCAGATGCAAATGATGAATTCTTTATTTTTAAGGCGTTTGAAAACAAAGTCTGTTTAAAAAAAATTTTTTCTGAAGTTTGAAAAAAGGAGACGGTTTTGAAATATGACATCAAATATTCTATTCTATCAAATATTCTATTTTAAGGTGTGAGTATGTAGCGCTGTAAGTGTATGCATTGAAAGAAACATTGAGCGTTTATTACGTATGTAGTAGTGTGTGTGTGTGTATAAATTTCAGCGGAAGTGAAACCTTAAGGTAATGTGTGTGTGTGTGTGTGTGTGCGCGTGTGTTTGTGTATATTAGTAAGAGGTAGGGGAGAGGTGTCATGAAAAAAATTTTCATGTTTCATAATAAGAGAGGAGATGTAAGTCTGAGAGTGTGTTTGTGTGTGGGGGGGGATTTAAAAAAAAAAAAAAGAGGAAAGAAAAGATTTAATTATATTTTAATTTGTTTATTTATTTATTTATTTATTTTTAGAAAGAGTATTGTAATTTTATAGTTAGTACTGATTATTTGACGATTAATATATATTAATATTATTATTATTAATTACGTATAAGTGAATGAATTATTGTATTATTATTATTATTATTATTATTATTATTATTATTATTATTATTATTATTATTATTATTATTATTAGTTTGTTATATTATCATATCTAAATACATTATTAAAATTATACATATATACTTATATTATTATATCTAAATACATTATAAAATTATACACATATATATGTATATATATATATATATATATATATATATATATATATATATATATATATATATACATACATATATATAAATTTTATTATAATTAAAAAAAAAAAAAAATTATTGTTGTAAAGATAATTGTTATAGTACATTATATTTATTATTATTTTTTTTTTTTTTATTTATAATTTTTATTGAAAAGTTGTTATTATTGTTATTGCAATATATATTAATATAATTATTGTTATTATAAAATTTTTCTTAATGTTATAATATTATTTATATTTTTATTATTGTAGTTGTTATTATTATAATTATTAGTATTATTGTTATTATAATTTTTATTATCATTAAATTATTGTTATTATATTTTTTATTATCATTAAATTATTGTTCTTTTTTTTAATTATAATAAAATTTATATATATGTATGTATATATATATATATATATATATATATATATATATATATATATATATATATATATATATATATGTGTGTGTATAATTTTATAATGTATTTAGATATAATAATATAAGTATATATGTATAATTTTAATAATGTATTTAGATATGATAATATAACAAACTATAATAATAATAATAATAATAATAATAATAATAATAATAATAATAATAATAATAATAATAATAATAATAATACAATAATTCATTCACTTATACGTAATTAATAATAATAATATTAATATATATTAATCGTCAAATAATCAGTACTAACTATAAAATTACAATACTCTTTCTAAAAATAAATAAATAAATAAATAAACAAATTAAAATATAATTAAATCTTTTCTTTCCTCTTTTTTTTTTTTTTTAAATCCCCCACACACACAAACACACTCTCAGACTTACATCTCCTCTCTTATTATGAAACATGAACATTTCTTTTCATGACACCTCTCCCCTACCTCTTACTAATATACACAAACACACGCGCACACACACACACACACACACACACACACACACACACACACACATTACCTTAAGGTTTCACTTCCGCTGAAATTTATACACACACACACACTACTACATACGTAATAAACGCTCAATGTTTCTTTCAATGCATACACTTACAGCGCTACATACTCACACCTTAAAATAGAATATTTGATAGAATAGAATATTTGATGTCATATTTCAAAACCGTCTCCTTTTTTCAAACTTCAGAAAAAAATTTTTTTTTAAACAGACTTTGTTTTCAAACTTCAGAAAAAAAATTTTTTTTAAACAGACTTTGTTTTCAAACGCCTTAAAAATAAAGAATTCATCATTTGCATCTGATGAGTCGGGAGAATTAGACATTTTTGTCTAAGCTCCCTGAAATAGTCTATAATGCAAGATCTATAAGTCTTTTGTTATTTATTTAAATATAAATTTGCTCTGTGACTCTAACACAAGAGCACACATTGAGCTCTCTAACTGCGACAAGTTGTTTTTTTAAAAAAATACCTTTGTCGTAAAGGAAGATTTCTTCTCTGGACTTTTGGATTATATATATATATATATATATATATATATATATATATATATATATATATATATATTATATATATTTCCACCGCGTTTGAACACTTTCTTCACGTGATCTTTTAAAAGGTTCTCCGCGTTCCAACAAATTTTATTTTAAAAAATAAGGATTTACTCTGAGGAAGGTCGATATTTTTTTGTGTGCGGAACATTTCTACATTTTTTCTATTATTATTATTTCATTTCATTTTGTTATTTAAAAATAATAATAGATAGAACAATGTATCAAGGATAAACTCCTGATCAAAACACGTGTAAGTTAAATTAATTAGAATATCCTATTTTATCCATTCAATACTTTCTGTCATTTCTATTTTCAGATACCGTCGGATTCACTTCCATTTTCATTTTACACACACACACACACACACACAATATATATATATATATATATATATATATATATATATATATATATATATATATATATATATATATATATATGATATTTCTCTCTTTTTAACTACAGTTAAGTCTTGTCTTCTTGCTGTGATGGGGTGATTTGCATTTATCACAACATCCATAAGAATTGTGAACATTTCATATTCCAGGATATATTCTATTAAGTACATATAGCATTGTTCTCTGTTCAAACTTCTCTCACCTGTAGAATTCCCAGTGGCTCAATTATCCCACACAATCATGTCTGCTCTTGCAGTTTGTTCCTTTGTTACTTTCCTGAATTTGTTTATATTCTTCTTCTTCTTCTTCTTCTTCTTCTTCTTCTTCTTCTTCTTATTATTATTATTATTATTATTATTATTATTATTATTATTATTATTATTATTATTAGTTGCAAGTTTTACACCTAAGTCTGTACAATCAAAACTCCTCAGGACTCCCAAACTCCTGTAAGTAGGCTAGCTGGTTTTAACTGTGCAGTTTTTCCG
Organism: Doryteuthis pealeii; assembly: GCA_023376005.1. Lineage (NCBI taxonomy): Eukaryota > Metazoa > Mollusca > Cephalopoda > Myopsida > Loliginidae > Doryteuthis > Doryteuthis pealeii. Next base: position 72,817,362 of record CM042145.1, read on the forward strand.
GGTCGACTCTATTTCTATCTGAACTCAAGATTTCATTTTCACTCTGTGGCTTACTAGAAGAAACAAAGAATCTCTTAATGGTAAACACTAGGTCTGA
>CM042145.1:72822458-72826709 GCA_023376005.1 Doryteuthis pealeii
ATGAACTCATAAGCGACGATCTCCTGTGGAAGCCAACACATGGTCATGCAAGTGTGGGGCGCCCAGCAAGGACCTACATTGACCAGCTATGTGAAGATGCTGGCTGTTTCGCAGAGGAGCTTCCAGGTGCAATGAATGATAGGGAGGCTTGGCGTAAGATTGTTGTCGATACCCGTGCTACATGCGCGACATGATGATGATGATATCACCTCGTATAAAAATATTGATATTGTGTCCTACTTTTATAAAAGCTAGTACACATTTTCTGACTGGAATGATCTGATTCTATTTCAAAATTCCAAAGAAGTCTGTTTGTGTCGTTTTCCTGGACAGTTTTTCTTCAGTGAATACACCACTTGTTATTATGATCAAATTTTAATCTTTTCCTCGTGATGCACGTTCCCCAGCCAGTAGCGATGCTGTTTTACCACTTCTCAACCGGTTTAGTGCATTCAGTTATTATCAAGTTTACTGTTTCATCTCCCCCAATATTTTTATTTATTTATTTGTGTTCGCAGCTAAAACTTGCTATTTTCCTGAGTCTTATCCATTCTAGCTTTTACATAGTACTTTTAGCGTTATTTTGGGCTGCTATTAATAATTATTCAGGTCATCTTATTAGGTTTCATCAGCAAAGATAGGTTCAGGTCATCTCGTGTACATTTTCATTAGTCTATCTTCTTACGTTTCCATAATATTGATTTTCTTTCCATTTTTATTTTATCGATTTAATAATTTCCGTTCTTTTCTTTGTATTTGAGTTATTTTTATGTTTGCTGCTATTTCAGCTCTAGTTAATCTCTCTTTGATCTTATAGGTATATAATAAGTGTCCCTGAGTTTCTGCATTCACCTAATCCTCAGTGCTGGTGAGTCCTCTTCCCCTGCTTTCATTGTAACACATAGTCTGTCCACAGAATCTCCATTATTCCTCGCGCATGGGCATCAATTTTCTCGTTCTATGGTTTATGCTTCTGAGCCGTTATCTTGTTCAGTTTGAGAAAAGTGCGTAATATCTTACCAGGAAGACGGCTCCGGTATTTATTCCTCTGATTAACGTCGTTCTGTATAGTTTGATTTCGAGTTGTTTCTTTGTTCTTCTGGGGAAAACTTTTTTTACTTAGTCCTTTTTGGGGGGTGTCGTGATTTACTCCTAATGTCTTAAGATATTTGTACCTTTTCTTTTCTCCCGTATTTTGTTTTATTGACTGAGTATTTATATTCCAATTGCTGCTTGTGTTTTTACCTTTATTCGTGGCTTGCATCGGCCATTTCTCAATGTTTCTATTTTAACGTCTATGCAAATTAGAGCAAATCCGGGAAACCTTTGTAATTTTAATTAACAAACAAAAGGAGTTGACTCCTTTTTTTGCCTTTTTTTATTTTAATATTATTTCTTTAAATATTTTATATTAAAAATTATTTATCTTCTATAGAAAATATTCTGGAAAATGAATGGGATCTGAGTTAATTTTTAATTGTATTCAATAATTACCAGTTAATATCTTAATTTATTAATAGCTGATATGCACGAAACTTTTTTAAGAAATTAAGATAAAAATCATTTTCGAAACTTTTAGATAAGTACTATTTGATTAGTAAAATTAAATACATTTTGTTATATAGAGTATTATGAATTATTTATTCCATATAAATTATGAATTATCCTATCTATATAGAGTATTATGAATTATCTTGTTTATATAGAGTATTAATGAATTATATTACATAATTTCTAAACACACATTTCTTTTTTTCTTACAAGTCTAGCACTCCGACATAATAAAAGGGGTGTGGGTAAAATCTGCGGTACTCCACTGGATGCTTTCGATTCTTCCTTTGATATCCAGATTACAAGTTATTATTTTAAGTCTCGTGAGACCGTTCGAGGCCACAGAACACAATTAGTATCACCGTCACCTTTATGTTCCAGACCATTATCAGATACCAGCTAATATTTACGCATTCTTCTATATTTTCTTCCTGAATAACAAAACCGACAAGATGACAAGTTCTTCATACTTGTTAATCAATATTATCTCTGGTCTTCTATCCGTATTTGAGTGACGTATCTCAAAGCACTAGACAATCATATAACGTCTTATTTTCTTTGAGTCATAATGTTTTTTTGCATACACCTTTCCGACTCAGTAATGCGAGTTTTCAGCATTCGCTTGATATCTGATAAACCGTTTCAACTCTGTCACCACATGAACTATACTTACTATCCCTAGATCACCAACTGCAATTGGTATCACAGTCGCCTTCAGGTTCAGCACTGTGGCAAGATCAATATATTTTTTATACATTTTCCATTTCTTTTATTTTTACTCTGTGGTCTGCTGAAACGGTAATATTTACGCTAGATGCCAAGTTATATTCTTATTCATAATTAGTACTAGACATGGATGGGGTGATCCGTTTGCATCTCAATTTCACAGATTTAATAATATTATTATTATTCCTTTTGAGTTTTCACATCAGTGTTAGATGATGGTCTTTCACTGGAGTCTGAAGTGGCAGCAAGTCTCCTCAGGTCTCCAGGACTCTTCTGAGTATTCTGGCAGATTGCAGCAGTGCAGTGTTCTGAATGGTTTCAATCCTTCCTCTGATATCCAAACTATCCAAGCCCTTTTCTAATCTTTTGGGACTGTTCCAAGTGCACCAACTACAAATTGGTATCACTTTCACTTTCATATTCCATAACTTTTTCAGTTCCTGGCAAGTCTAGATATTTGTCCATTTTTCATTTTCCTTTAACTTCACCCTGTGATCCGCTGGCACTGCAAAATCCACCAGTTGACAAGTTCTTTCCTTTTGTTAATCAACACTAGGTCTGGTCTTCTTGCTGGGATAAGGTGATCCGTTTTAATTTCAAAGTCCCAGAGAATTTTGTGCGTTTCGTTCTCAAGAACAGATTCTGGTTTATGCATATACCATTTGTTGTGTGGTCAAATTTAATTTATTGGCATAATTCCCAGTGGATCACCTTCCCAACCCAGTCGTGTCTAGTTTTGTATTCTCGTTGTGCTAGTTTGCTACATTCGCAGAGTATATGGTTAACAGTCTCATTCTATTACCCCAAGTCACATTACTATTTTGTTGGGGTCTTACAATTTTCGCTTTGATGTAGTTTGTCCCTTATGGCATTAATTTTGTGCAGCAATTATAAGTGATTCTGTTTCTCTTTTGACGTTTCCTTTCTTTAACCATGTCCAAGTCTTTCCAAGTGCAAACCTCATCTATTTGTCGTTTGAAGCGTCCATATAATTGTTTTTCTTCCCAATTTTTGTTTTTCTAGTCTTTTGTCGTTTTTTCTGTTTGTCCATCTGCCGTTCTACATTGTTGCCGCCATAAGTTAATTTGTCTTGCTCTTCCTTGTGTAATCTTCAAGTTGTTGGATTGGGTTTCTACGCATATTATTATTATTATTATTTTATTATTATTTTACTCCTTTTGAGTTTTCCCATCAAGCATTAGCTGATGGTCTTTCACTGGAGTCTGAGTGACAGCAAGTCTCCTCAGGTCTCGAGGTCTCTTCTGAGTATTCTGGCAATTTGCAGCAGTGCAGTGTTCTGGATGGTTTTAATCCTTCCACTGATTTCCAAACTTTCCACACCCTTTTCTAATCCTTTTGGGACGGTTCCAAGTGCACCAACTACAATTGGTATCACTTTCTTGTTCCATAACTTCTTCAGTTCTCTGGTGAGATCCATTTATTTGTCTATTTTTTCATTCTCCTTTAGCTTCACCCTGTGATCTGATGGCACTGCAAAATCCACCAAGTTCTTTCTTTTTTGTTTAATCAACACTAGGTCTGGTCTTCTGCTGTGATAAGGTGATCCGTTTTTATTTCAAATCCAGAGAATTTTATGCGTTTCGCTCTCAGAACAGATTCTGGTTTATGCCTATACCATTTGTCATTATTATTATTATTATTATTATTAATTATTATTTATATTATTGTTATTGTTATTATTATTATTATTATTATTATTATTAATTATTACCATTTTGTTATTATTATTATTATTATTATTATTATTATTATTATTATTATTATTATTATTATTATTATTTAGTACTATTTGAACGGTTCCACTATCTATATAAACATAAAAAATGAACACTACATATTGTGTATTTTGTAGCTTGTTGTGAAAAGACATAACCAGGATAATATAGTGATGTGAAGAGATTAAGCGGACAGCAAACCGACACACACAACAATAACTACAAATTAACAGGAATC
>CM042145.1:72826809-72871809 GCA_023376005.1 Doryteuthis pealeii
CGATAATATTATATAATATTAATATATCAAATATATATATATATAAGAAGATTTAAAAATTAGAAAGTCCTAAAAAATAGTATTATTAAAGGAACAATTTTGTTATAATATAGAACATACAAACAAAGATTGGAAATATTATATCATCATACAAAATATTTTAATTAGATTAACTAAACTGAAAAACGAGGAATATAGAGTAATAATAGATATAATTGTATACTAATAATATTATATATATATATATATATATATAAATAATATATATAATATATATTATATATATGAAATCTGATCTCTCTGATAAATTGAACAGGAATTCTTCCTGTGCTGTACTATTGTATGGTACCACATGTACTTTGATTAAGTGTTTGGCGTAAGGCTAGATGGGAACTACCAAAGATGTGTCGTGGTATTTTGAACAAATCGTGGAAGACATCACTCCATCAAACAGCAGCTATTCGAACCTTTAAGTTCCATAGCACAAATTCAAGAAGAAGATAGACAAGACAGACATGAGTATTGCGGAAGAAGCAGGGACTTACTAAATAAATGTTGTTCTCCCTCGCTCCTATACATGGCCACACCAGTGCTAGCCAACCAGGAAAAATTATATTCTTCAGCTCAGTACGCGATATGGATGCAGTCTCGAGGACGTATCAGAACGATGGCCTATAGGAAAGTTTCCGATATTTCGATATATTAAGAATAGTTACTTGAATTGTTTATGATTGTAATCATTGGTTATTTGAAACCATATAAATTCTTTCGAAGAAGACAGTCGTCATTAAATAACCCAACAAAGAGTTGACATGCAGTAAAAAAATGCACCAACAGTTAAAGTGTATCACGATGCATTTGAATGTATGATATATTTGGTAGGAAGTATGCAATACAATTTCGGACAAAGGTGTAACATAGATCTCTTTCATTATAAAATATTATACGAATAACTCGATTTTTTCTTTTTTTTTCTTTTCACGATAATTAAAATACGTAATTAATGTATAATGAATCGAGTAGAAGACAGCATGATACATCTACACCACTGATAACACATGTACGATTATTAACGTTGGTCGCTTCAAATATTTTATAGTATTGATCCCAATTAAGATCACTTGATATCGAGAGGAAATGGTTATTTCTTAATAGACATTAGGGAAAATTTCCTGCAGAGATGCATAACTGAATTATTTATTGTCTTATATATGTTCCAATTAGAAAGTAAAAATTACTAATTTATCTCCCTTTACAGTAAAACCGAGCTCATGACAGTTGTAAATGATTGCATGATTACCTTATTAGCAATTCCAATACGCCTATGCGTTCATTGGTGCTGCTGAATGTGATTTTAAGAAGCGAGCATTGTATTATTAATTATTTAAGGGAAATTTAGTATTTCAATTATTTTCTAAGATGATCAAATCAAATCAGCTATAGATTATTCCAAAGTAGATTTTCTTTTTTATATTATTTTATAAGATTCGATTAGAAGAGGAATTTCATAATGTTCCATTTATAATAATCGTTAAACCACAGTAGGAAATAATTATTTATTAGCCTTTAATCCATCATGGCGTGTAAAATTGCTGACATAAGAATTTTTACAAAATTCATATAGTTTATATTCGTAAAAATAGTTTACTATTTCAATTATAGCGATGAAATTTCAGAGAATATAACTTTATTAATAAAACACCACACCACATTTTTAAACAGTATGTCAAGTTTATGTAAACTAGTTATGCTTAGAAAATATTTCGAGTATATTCACTAATATTATTTTCAATATCCGCTTATTTCATTATCTTTTAAATTAAGTGCTAAAAGTATTTGCTAAAAGTATTGTATTACAATATCGTTTAAATTAAGTACTAAAGTATTTGTACTAAGCTCATTTCAATACAAAATGACTTAATTTCATTGTTTCCAAAATACCTCACCCTGTCGGTGGATCTTAGAATACGTAAAGGAATAAGTCTTCCAAAGTCTTCAAATGGTGAGGCTTCAGTTCTAGAGATCTAGTAGCGTACCATGTCATTGACATTTCTCTCGAATCCACTCTGATACAGAGTTACAGTACCTTTTAGGGTCCCAGGTATGGGGAAAATAGATTTGTTTAAAAGTATTCATTTTCGATAGGACCATGTATTAAAAAAATCTCTTAAGAAACACATTTACGAAACTGTAAATATCAACGGACACTGACCGCGATTCCTAACCACCAGGCATAACCGACGGGTTGACATTCCATTAAAATCAATCAATCAATCATAAAACAATACGAAAATAATTGATCTCATATTTCAAATAACTTAAAATCATTACTCATTTTTGGTGGTAAACCTACGATATAATTAGAATTTTAAAGAGTTGATTTGTAAGGTTAACCAGAAGATAATTCTGTATGATAAAATTTGAAATTACTTTGGAAAAGAAAACAGGAAACAGGACATAGGTTTTTATGAGAACTATCAGAATGAACAATTAAGCAGTGTATGATCATCTTCATGATGGACTTACTTTAAAAAAAGATTTTCACTATTCATGTCAAGTACGTTTAATATGATAATTAGTAAAAGTAAATTGATGGTCTCAGGTTAACATTTTTTTTTATCAAATGTAGAACCTAAGCTTTTCAAAAACAAATATTGTTCTACATTTCTTGTAATACGAAATGTATACTTTGTTATATTATTACTTCAGGTGAATATCTGCTTTATCAATTGCCTAGTACCTGTAACTATAAATTTAAATCCTTACCTTCAAGGATTGATTGCTAGAAATCTCTTTCAGAAATGAGGAGCCGGAAGGTTTTGCTGTTGATTGACTACACACGTCCAAATGGGAGTAAAATTAGGAAATCAATGCGATAGTATGTGAAGAAATGTAGACAAACACGGAATGTACACTTGATGGAAGTTTATTATTAGTCGACCTTCGAACGTTTCAGTTTATATAGAAACCTTCTCGGGACAATATGAAACAAGTAAAGGAACAATGATTTTATTGTTAAAAAGATGATGGATGTTTTTGAATGAGTTGAGTTCATCCTATTTCCAAACTCAACTATATTATATTTCGATATTAGAATGACACAATGAAAATATTGAAAATATCCAGTGAGATCTGACTTTGCTCTCCTAAAGAATTTGTTTATATTACTTTTGTGCATTTTATGCTCTACTCTGTAAAAAAATATAGTTTTGTTTTAATTTTCAAATTGTTAGGGTTATGAATTCAATAGAAAACCATTAAGCTCGATTAAAAAATGACGAAGGAAATGCAAATATTACAATTTGTAGTGACACTGGGATTATATTTAAATGATGTAATCGAAAATTTTACTATTTTTACTCCTTTTGTATCTTTATTATTCGAAAGAGGATAGGTTCGCTAAAAAAAACTTCAAAAGTGGGTAGCATTACACAAATTAATTTAAAATACCCGACAATTAAAAAAAACTAAAGGGGGAAAAAAGAGAAAGAACATGGGAGAATGAGAGAAGAAAATAATCTAGTCAGGTGGTCAGAATTTAAACAAATCTCGTTAATCGTTCCACCCATATAAAGAGAGTCAAGCTTATAATCAGTATAATGACCATAAAGAGATGAATAATATAAGACACTGAAATTAGTTGCGAGGCAAGGGAAAATTGCTGTTGTTTTTATTCTTTTGTGTACGTTTATGATTTACTATACGAAATATTGTAGTTTTGCTATTAAAAATAGATCGATATTGATAATTATTTTTATTATAATCAATATTTTTATTTAATAGTCCATGGCATGTCTTTCATGTTCAGCACAATTATTCAAATGGATGTTTGATGTTCAATCCAATTAACCAAATGGACTTTTTCTAGTTCTTCCACAACGTGTATTCATTCTTTGTTTTTAACGAAAATTCATCTGATATTATATTGTTTTCCCCATTTCTATGAAAGCGTGTATCCTTTGGTAAAAAGAGTCCATCAGTGGAATGGTAAATGACTGGGGAAAAGGCACCATACAGACGACCCTCGGAGAAATGTCAAATATGCCTAAATAACAAATTTGGTATGAAATATTTTAAAGAAAGCGAAAATCTAAGAACATGAAAAATGGTTTTATATTAAAGGCAAATAGGGAAACAATGTCTTGTTTTATTTATAGAATAATATCTAAGAAAAAATTGAGTAGAAGACAATCTCACATTAGAAAAAATATAAAGTTTTATAAAGAAAATCAGATGGAAAGCCTATTACTAAACACAGAAAACAACACTGATGCAAAGCAAAAAGAACACTACAGTTTAAAAACTAGAAAATGCCCGACGCATATAGACCAATTAGAAAACTTTGATGACGATCTAACCAACTTAGTCAACATAATAAATTTCTCCGTGTGTTCACATAAAGCAAAACCCAAAATTGAGTGTTTATACAACTATACATCAGAGGCTTCTACCCATCAATCACAGAAGCTATACCAGACAAGTCCTTAAACCTAGCCAAAAGACACACCAATATAACCACCAACGAACTAGACATCATAAAAAAAGCAGAAAATCAGAAAATTTGGCGAAGACATAACAGGGATAAAAAAAAGCAATCAAGGCTCATTAGACGTAACATGAAATTTATAGCATGCGGAAAAATATATATTAGATACAAATTTGTTTAAAAAAATGAAGAAAATATGAGTTCGGAGTAACACAAAATCAAGCACAAACGGTGTTATGAATAACCATATTGAAGAAGAAGAAGAAGAAGAAGAAGAAGAAGAAGAAGAAGAAGAAGAAGAAGAAGAAGAAGAAGAAGAAGAAGAACAACAACAACAACAACAACAACAACAACAAGTTTAAGACAAGACAGAACTGGGTGGGAAAGGTGATACACATGGAATTGTGCAAGAAATCAAATTTTTACCATACTAATAAATGGTAAATGCACACATCAGAATGCAACATAGAAAATGAGATGAAAAATTCGTTTCATATTTTGAGAGAAATGGATCACCAAATGCCAGCCAGAAGACCAGGTATATTGTTAATTAAAAGAGATAACTTGTTATCTAGTGGATGGGACAGTTCTGACGGACCACAGTTTGAATATGAATGAGATCATAAAGTTATACACATACTTAGATCTCGCGGGTAACTAAAATAATTGTGGAACATGAGTTTAACGAAGATACCAATTGGAATTGGGGAATTCAGAACTTGTCCCCCAACAGTTTGTAAAAAAGACTGAAGGAATCGGACATTGGAGAAAGAATCGAGACCATCCACAAAACGTTATGGTTAAGATAAACTAGAATACACAGAAGACCCAAAGAGACTTGCAATTAGACACTATAGAAACTAATAAAGAATATAATATAATATAATATAATATATATATATATATATATATATATATTATATATATATATATATATATATATATATATATTAATCCCGGTCCATCATAAGAGAAAAAAATATTACTATCGTAATAGGGGTGATACCTGTAAAATTTCCCAGTCTGATATTTTATATATCCTTTTAAGATAAAGTGAATGTTAAACAGACTCCCAAGTCAAAAATTAATGACGTCTAGTTAAATCCAGTTCTTGTCATTATAATATCTTGTATGTATATATATATATATATATATATATATATATATATATATATATATATATATATATATAATATATATATATATATATATATATGTATATATATATATATATATATATATATATTATATATATATATATATATATAATATATATATATATATTATTATATATATATATATATATATAATATATTAATATATATATATATATATATATATATCAAATTATTATGATGACAAACTGGATTTGACTAGACGTCATTAATTTGGAAACACACACACCACACACACACATATTTATATATATATATATATATATATATATATATATATATATATATATATATATATATATATATATATGTTTTGAAAATAATATATGGCTGATAAAAGATGAAACATGGAAATCTAAGATAACATAATTGGGTATTGTGAAAATGAATCCGAGGCTTACAACGGATATAACAATGCCTGTACATTATGCATCTGAGAACATGTTGAAAACACACTGGTGAACAAAAGAAGCTAATCTATATAAAAGTGTAGACATATTGATAAATTTATCGTGTGGCACTTGACTAATTCGGTATTGGTTCCCTTCTATTTGGTCATCTCTTTTGATATATCACTGTATGTATAAATATATACACATAAACACAAACCCGCATACACACACACACACACACACACACACACACACACACACATATATATATATATATATACATTTGTAAATAAGGAATAATCAATATGGGTGAGAGAGAATATATATCTAAGTTAATATAGTTTAGACACCACAGCGCTTGAGACTGTAAGAATAATGACAGTGACACACAGGAATAATCTAATATATATTACTTGTAGACTAAATGGAAAATGTAACCTAATCCCAGCAAGAAAAGCAATACTGTTGAAAAGTATATCTTAAAAATAGATGACAGAACTCTAATCAAATATCGATTGTGTATGTCTATGGACATGAATGAGTATGCACATGTATATGTGTAATAGTATCAAGTTGTATTAAATTACTTGGGATGTAAAGAAGCATTGAAAATAGGTAATGAAATGGAAAATAAAAGTTCCACAGATCTAGTTTTGGTGATTATGGATAGCGCTGTACTTGAACAATATTATATTTTTCCATAGACTGTCGATAAGATAGTGTGGAGTATACTGATCAAAAACTCCCGAGAGTAATTAAACGTATACTTAAAAAAAGATGCCATGACTCTCATCAAATATCGATGATGCTGGAGGATAAAAAAGACACATCAAAGTTTCAATCACTCAAATAAACTGTTTGCATAAAATAGAATATTGTTGCAATTTACAGTATTGTGGATGGGCGAAATCACATCTTGCCACGTAAATATCGACAGACTAATATGTAATACTATTCATAATCAAAAGACTTTCATTTGAAGCTTCCAGTAACCACGTATTATTTAGGTATTTTAGACTAAATTATCTTTAGCCTGAACCCTCTAATAAATTATATCGCTTTCAAACTCAGTCATTTATGAAGAAATCAGCACTGGTTCGTCTAATCGGTAACAAATATGTACAAGAAACCGAAAATGAGAATTCATTGATTTTGCTCTAAGCAAACACTGAAACACACAGATTTATTAAAACGAGAGAAAAGAAAAAAAAATGCAACCCTTGGCATCTTGTTTGAAATTATTCTCACTGTTAATAATAATAATAATAATAATAATAATAATAATAATAATAATAATAATAATAATAATAATAATGGATAAATACCTGGACCTTGCCAGAGAATTGAAAAAAGCTGTGGAATATGAGAGTGAAAGTGATACTAATTGTAGTTGGTGCACTTTGAACGGTACCAATAAACTTGGAAAAAAGACTGGAGGATCTTGCCACGTAAATATCAACGAACTAATATGTAATACTATTCATAATCAAAATACTTTCATTTGAAGCTTCCAGTAGCCACGTATTATTTAGGTATTTTAGACTTCATAAAAAGAAGTGACAGCCAGGACAAAAATACACACTGGTGTTATATGCTCTGACAAAAGACTTATAAAAGTTGGCCAACTGATGAAGTGGCTAAGTTTTCTATTGAAGTTTTTCCAATATTATTAAATGTTTCATGCGCATTTCAGATTTTGTTAGTGGCAGTCCAGTTATTGTGGAGAGATAAGCGATGAATAAACATAAGGAGAATCGCTACTCTCATGAATATTCTGAGTTTATTTTTGTATCAGTTTTCTGTACGTACGATAATATTGATCGCTGCCCGAGACGTCAAACATCCTGCCCGGAAAAACGAACGACACGCTATTACTATGGCAATGCCTCAAACGGATGTTGTTATCTGTCTTCCCGCGTTTATGGTTGATTATAATGATGGCGGTGAAAATAATGACGACATTCGACGTAGATAATGATAATTATGGCCATCAGAAATGAAGGGAAGAGTGACTCTCCTAAAAAAAATAAAATGAAATGAAAAAATAAACGGAAGAAAAAGTATGAAAATGTAATGATGCCGCGTATGTTAGTTGTAGCATTAAATATTTTATAAATAACAAGTTCTGCAGGTCATCTGCTCATGTACAAAGCGATGATTAGTTTGGTGAAAGGCCTGACGTTTAGAGCACTGAGTGAGAATCTAGGCCAGTAATAATGGTCTGCTAGTCTAACTCACTAATAATTACACAATACGGAATGTTTTATTTATTCTAAGCGTAAGTTACGTATGTAACATAGCTGAAAGATGGTGCAATGTGATGTTATAACTTATCTGTAAGATACGAAAAACAATACATATCGTGGTGCTAAGCATTGGAGTTTGTATTGAAAAGGTGAGTCCCAATGTCCGAAGCCGGAGAGTTAGTTGAAACCAGATATGAAATGTTGCATGTATAATGACCAATCTGAAATGTCACCTGTGTTATGTTTGTCTAATTAGCTAACGAAATTTACTTCTGCTTCTGCCAAAGACGCCGTAACACTTGTGAAGATCTTAAACAAAATAAGTTCGTCCTCTTTTGACCCCTCACCACTGTTCTTTTATACTCGGTCTGGCCGAGAAGTCACAACTCTCGTCTCGCCAGCTACGAGACTTGCCACTATAAATCGCCGCCTCAAGGACACTCAGGATTTTTACCTCCACAACTAGTCGGACTCGTCACATGTTTTTTCTTCCGCCCACACGTGCAACATGCCACCCGCTGTCTCTTCGATCGACGGACCGTTGTTGGCTCATCACAGGTTCGTGAGTTTTGCCGTTCGCTCTCGCTACAGTTTGATCTAAAATGTTTCAAGTATAATGTTGGATTTGAACCTGTCCGTTTTTATTGTCGAACCTGAAATAAATAACAGTATAATATCCAATTTGAAATGTCCCTTGTATGATTTCCATCGCAATGTTCCGTTTATAATGTCCGATTTTAAAGGTCTCCAAAATAATGTTCCATTGGAAATTATCCCTGTAAAAATAATCAATTTTAAATCTCTCCTGTATAATATTGAATCTAAAATGTTCCCAGTGTGATGCTTGAATCTAAGATGTTCCGTCTATAATATACTATCTAAAATCCCCAGTATAATTTTCTATCTGAAATCTTCCTTGTATAATCTTCGATCTGAATTTTTTAGCGTATAATGGCTGGCTGTAAATAGTGTTCGAGATATGTCAGTAATATTCGCTCACTGAATTAAGTGAATTGACAAGGAAAGATATTATATTCCCAATTATTTTTATCAATATATATTCAGTCATTAGACTACACATTTTTTCATACCATCTCATAAGCTGTTTGATCTTCGTGTAGATATATAAATATAAAATATATATCATTTTTATAAATGTATCTATGGGAGAAGCGTTATCAGTGCTGATCTGATACTATGCTCTGAATAAGATGATAAAAAGTATCGACGAATGAAGATTATTTATTAAATAAGTCTGAACGTCCACGCAACTTATGTAATAAACATTATATATATATAATATATAATATATATATATATATATATATATATATATATATATATATATACTTTTTACTTGTCTGGGAAAAGTTTCGACAATTCTGAGCCATTTTTTTAGATATTTTTAATCAGAAGTTTGCACATTGTAAGCACATTATGAATTTTCAAGTGCAGCGCCATCCGCAATCATTAGTGTTAATATCGTGTTTTTTCTCATCTAAATACTTATATTTTCCTTTTTTTAGTTTCCAAGTAATTTGCAATCACAAAATACTATTATATCCATACGTGTGCATAAACTTAGATAGCTCTTTACATGGCAATAACATAATCTTTACAGATCATTGCCGTCCCTCACAATCCCACAACTCCACCACCAGAACCTTCCTTGCATGAGCCCTCAAATGACTCATCAAACCTGCTGCAGATCCACAAAGTTTGATGCAAATATGACATTGAAAAGACTTCTTTCCCATTGAATGAGATGATTCAGATGAATCAGATGAGTCAGATGATAAAATTCGATGCTTATACATCTCTTAAGACCAGAAGCCGACTTACAGACCTTGCCACATATAGCACAAGACACATTGTTTACTCCTGGAATCTGCATGGATTGACCCAGGTGAGATTTCCTATGATTGACATAGCCAACCCTAGAAAGCAAATCTCGACCACATGTCAGACACTTCCAACCATCCATGTTCTCTCCAATATGACAGGTGTAACCCTTTCGAAGTTGACGCTTTAGGTTTCATGCTCTTTACATACCCATACAGATACGAACATGCGTATTCTTTATTTTACCTAAATATGTGCATCTAAGAGATGGAGAGCTTATCGCGTCAAATTCACATTATATCAAAAGAAGGATTTAACTTGTGCATCGCCCAATGGAAATACTTATAGAATAAGTGCAATTCTTAAGGAAATAATTTATTGTTATATGTATATCTCAATAAATACGGCTTCAGGCTGGATAATTTGTGAATGCACACCCTAAAAAGACCTGACATTATAGATACTCGCTGCTAAAGTTGTTCTAATTTTCCGGAATGTCTAATTATATGTTTCCATCGAGTCCGAAGTCTATATTTGCTAACAAT
This sequence comes from Doryteuthis pealeii, assembly GCA_023376005.1. NCBI lineage: Eukaryota > Metazoa > Mollusca > Cephalopoda > Myopsida > Loliginidae > Doryteuthis > Doryteuthis pealeii. Next base: position 72,837,496 of record CM042145.1, read on the forward strand.
GTCCCCCTGATGGCAGAATGCTCTAGGATCTCTTTTTAACTGCCAGACATCGTAAATGCACTCGATGATGATGATGATGATGACAAAGCTTGTTTTTCTCCTTTATAATCCGGCACATTCAATTATTATCTAATTATTGAACCTGACCCAATCAGTTTTAGTTGAGTTGGGAATCTAAAGACCGGGAGGAGGCTGACAGTTTATCTGTTGACAGTTTATCAGTTATGGCGAATCTTGTTTGTATCGAATGAAAATATAATTATAACGAAAAGAGTGTCTCATGTTCTCTAAGTAAAATGCATATATTAGATTTTGATAGTTTGCTTTACACGACCCTTTGCTTTGTGTAATGATTAACGAGCTAGACAAGAAACCATCATTTTGTACCAAACAATGGGGATTTCTACTCAAGTCAGATAAGTTAGTATAAACACAGAAATATATCTGCTGAATATATTCGTTTCAATAGGTTCCTTTACTATATGCATCTACTAGATAGAAGCAATACGCCCACTTATTGTTCACAGTGAATCCGAAAAAAAGATTTGAAGGAACTGTATCCAAAAGACGAGTGTCTAAAACAATGCTGATGATAATTAAACCAATTGAATCATGCAAACAGCGATTAAAGAAATATATCCCTTCTGCGAGTCCGCTATTGCTACGTTTAAGCCGGACACACAGAATGGTAATAGGATAAGAGTTTAATAAGAATGATAATACTACTACTTGTAAAATATTAGCACACGTAGACTATGTTTACACTTGTTCATCTGGCAGTATATAAACTTATAACATATTAGACGCAAAACATTTTCTTTAATAGCTGAACATTCAGGTTTCATAAAATATACCTTAAACTAACTAGATTAAATCAATCGCATAAATTTAATAACAAGTCACATCGAGGAAAAGTTTATGGAATAATCCAATATCTAATAAAACATATTATGGAATTATCTTGTAATTAGCATTTCTAAAAGATGCCAACATAAATCTCGGTATGCAAATTGGTCCAAAGATAAAAGACATTTTCAACAGACCTTTGTACATACCTTATTTAAAGGATTGCTTTAAAAACGTATGCATTTTAAAATATATTTAAAATATATTAATAAAGATGGTATAAAAAAGGGACTCTTTTTTCCAATCAAAAATTTATTATCTGACTCGTATATTTGATTTAAACAAAAAATGCTCCAACAAAAGAAATGTCAAATTATTCTATGGAAAGGATATTTAAACTCATTCAAACTGTAAATCCACAGTTGAGTGTAACCAAAGATATTTGTTCCAAGTCAGTTCTGTCTAAACTGTGGTTGTTAAAAAAAGAAGAAGTATTTGAATACTACGAAATACATCAGGATAGAAAACTCAAAATGATATATTTTAATTGCATTATGTTTATCAATGGTAATATATGTGACGAGAGCATGACTGGTCATAGTTAATGATCCTATTAAATAACCTAAATTAGAAAAAGCTAATTTAACATGTTTCTAATTTCATAGTGAAAAGTAAGTAACACTACATTAGGTCTTATGTACCATGACAGATATCAGTTTTAAAGACGAAGTAAATGCTAAGATTTCAAAGACTGAATTTTAAGGCAGACAGACTCTACTAAGAAGACTTGTGTAAAATAATTGTTCTCTTCCAATTATTTAATAAGCTAAGCTAATTAAATATCAAGATAATTAAATTCATTGTCGATTAGAGTAATGAGAAATAGAGGCCTTTAATAAGGATACAAATTGCAGCTTGGTAAGTTATTAGCTTGGATTAATATTCATGTGAAGGGTAATGCTGATAGTATCAACTTCCATTAATAACACATTGCTATTGATGAATATTCGCAGTAGATGCACATTGATGAATGAGTTTTATCTATTATATCAGAAGTGTCAGCTGGGCATCTAACTCTCATGAACCTTCATGAATTACTAGATCTTTGTAAAGTATCTTATTATTCTGAAAGAAAACTATAAGCGCACACCCCCACACACACACACACACACACACATATATATATACATATATATATATATATATATATATATATATATATATATATATATATATATATATATATATATCTGAATTACTCAAGTCCCCGCTAGATTAAGTCAAGAAAGTTACATAAGATCTACAACAGTCGTACAACCAGCAAAAATCATTACACGGAAGTATACAACAACTATCACAGTAGTACACACACACACACACCGCATATATATATATATATATATATATATATATATATATATATATATATATACAGGGTGTTCGGGAGAAATTTGACAGTTTCACAAGGAAATAGAAAAATTGCTTGTTAACTATAATATTTAATAGATTGTAAAGAAATTCAACAGACACGTAAAATTACCCTACTGTCAACTAGTTTCCCCAAAATAACCAACATTAACGTCGATCACTGCCTCAATCCTGCTCCGGAAACTGGAGCAAGCTGATTTTACAATTTCCCTGGGATGGGTCTCAAAAACTACCTTAATTCTCACGATTTACTGGGCTTTTGTAGTACTGACATGGTAATTGTGTTTTCTCAACAGCGCCACGTACATAATAATCTATGGGTTAAGAACTTTAGCCAAACATTACTGCGGATATACATTACTAGAGGTGTGGCATTATATCCTACCATTGGCTACCAGGGTTTGACTACAGTCGTAGGCATCCAAGGCGTCACACGAGGAATCATATCCGGTTTGGCATGTGTATGTAAGCCATCTGGCGTACTGTGCCCCAGAAAAGGATTGTTTGTGGTTCAGCAGGATGGCTCAGCTCGCCTTTGTCAGACATGGTGTTGATGTCTGCTACGCTCGAAGGTGAGTGCAAGCGATAGAGACTGAAAAATTCAATGCCAGAGTGCAGAGATTCTTCTATTCGTCTGCCCCATTGCAATATGTCTGATTGACAAAGGAGCATTTGATGTCATCATGATAAAAGTGATTCTGGAAACTTTTTTGATGCAGACTACAAAAAATCTCGATACTTCTTTAATTAATATATATATATATATATATATATATATATATATATATATATATATATATATATATATATACTGCGAGTATGATATTTATAGGTTAAACTGTATCTTGTATGCTTGTATGCACATATTACATAATTGATTTTCCCTATCGAAATACACAGCACACAGGTTTTACTTGACAAACTGATTTATCTACACTATATTTATTATTTATATTTTACAAATACTAAATTAAAGGAGATACATTAAAAAAAATAAGACTAAAATAAGCAAATGACATTTAAAATAAAACAAAGTAGTTTTTGCGCTATCATTCAGTTGATTGTGTACTTTGTTTTGGATACGTTCTAAATTTTTTTTTGTTTCGTATGCAATGTCAACGTATAAGATATTGGTTAACTTTTTTTAATTCAGAAATTCGTTTACATTTACTACAATGAAATAGAAATGCGTTTTATCTAAAATTTCTAAAACATTTAATCTATTTTTTTTATTCTTATGAAGAGTGTCTGACGTTTAATTTTAATTGAATGCATATGTTCTTTTACTGAATAAGTATCATTGGACATGAGAAATACTGCATGAAAATCAGAATATTAAGCAGGGAAATCGTGCACAGCTATTGGCAGTTTATCGAATATATGGATATCAGATATACCTGCTGTAATAAAATCGCATTCACGCAAGCTGTAGCCGTTTTTAGTAGTATTTCATAGTTGCACAAATTGAAAACAAAAACACCAGAAGAAAGATCTAAATGAAAACTACAAAATGTTTCCTGCTATTTTGAAAAATCTTGGAAGCAGCTCTCTACAAAAAAGCAGTTGTGGGACACTTACCTCCTATCTCACAAAGCATAAAAGTAAGATCAGTAAGACATGTTAGGCATTGGTAAAGAATTAAGCGCAGACTCATTAGCAACCTTCATCTATGGGCACCTGCATATAGACTCACAAACAAATGATTACATTATCAGCTCTGTATGCATACTGGATGCTGTCTGGGGACTTATCAAGATCAATGGCTGATTGGGACGGAATGAGAGAGAGAGAAAGAGAGAGAGAGAGAGAGAGAGAGAGAGAAGAGAGAGAGGAGAGAGAGAGAGTGTGTGTCTGTGTCTGTGTCTGCGGTGTGTGTGTGTGCGTGTTTGTTTGTGTGTGAAGGGAATTTAAGCTGACAGTATGCCTTGAAGATGATACTCATTTCAAGCCGTACCCATTTTATAAGCGAAGCTTTAAACCTCGGCAAAATAACGTTCTAACTCCAAGAAAACACCACAGTCAACTAAAAGGATTATTCACAACTGGAACAAAACAAAATAAATTTTAAATAGCTTTCTAGCCAACACAAGCTCAAAAATAATTTCTGGTAACAGAAAATGAAACTTTCGTTTGATTAGTTTAAGAAAGAATCGATTCCTATTTTGACATTGATTTTTACTTCAAGTACTAGAGAGGAACCATTACAGTCTATGACAATTCTACCAAACAACTACAGTGCAATTTACAGTCTGAAAACATCCTGGCAGCCATTAGCTTTTTTCTTCTTAAAAAACAAAGCAATTCAAATAAATCTTCCACTTTTTTCCTCTCTAAATGACAAAAACTATCTATTCGTGCTGAGAACTAATAGAAATGTTCTGTGACTAAGAGAGAAAACTAGGTAAGTTTGAGAGCATACGTTTTCATGAAGTGTTCAGAAGATTTAAGTATATTATATACTTATAAGCTTCTTCTCTTCTTTGTATTGTGTCTCAATGTAAGTTCAAAATAATTTACGAATTGTCAATTTACTATTCTGTTCTTTTATTATTGTTCATACGTTATTCTGCTCTTAAATGCATAGATATTGACTAATTTTGATTGTCATTATCACGTGTGTGTAAATAAACAGCCTGTGGTTAAACATCTCGCATAATTTCGATCGTCCACTTTGATTTAAAAAAAAAATGAAAAAATGAGAAACATATAAAATTGTATAATATAATTTTAAGAATAATACTTATTGCTTAAAATTCATTTCAGTGTCGATTTACTACTGCCTAGTTGATATATGCACATACATACTGAGCAGATGATACTTAACATATTGTTTAAAACTATTTTTAATTATGTAATAGAATGAATCTATTTCCTGACAAAATTGCACCGGGGTTGTTTTTATTGACCTTTAAATCACTGTTTTAAGGGTTGACTATTAGTAGGTGTGAATGATAAATTGTTAACGATATCCTTTGAAATGAGCTCGCTTTTGATCCTGCTGGGAGTTAAAAGACACTTATTAAGTTACTTTCTAGAATGAGGGATAATAAAGAGTAAATAGATAAAACACCCAACGGGAAGATTCAAGAAAATTTGTTTTACAAAAAGAGTTAAGGCATTCGTATTTAGGAAGAAGATAAATAATCTTGGAAGGTGAGACTGTATACCCTTTCCCTATTCAAGCCTATCAGTCTTTTCATTAACTTCGGGCATCTATTTATCAATTGGTTTGTTTTTCAAAAGTAAAAGAAAAACTGAAGGGAGGTTAGAGTTGTGTTTTGCGAGTCTCAACATTCCCCAGCCGAAGAGCTCTTCCATACATAACAGCTTGACCTGATGACTCAGTTCTTACTAACACCGAAGGAAGGAGGAAGTAGCCAGGCGTTTTGATAGAAGCGCGTAAACTCATGACACCATCCTGGCTGTTGAAAAGAGGAAGAAAAAAAACTGGCATACGCCGTTTTAGTGCGCCCTTTCAACTTATGACGCTTATGGATCTCGCTAATATTGCGACCGTTAAACCGGTATGATAAAAACTCATTAATCTCGTGGTCGAAACGAAAATAAATACACCACATATTCAATTTAAAACCGTGTCAGCTACGAATTGCATACGAAACATATTGCATTTTAATGCCGTTACAAGCGTATGCATAGCACATGCCGACAAACGCGAACAAGTCACCACGTTAAAATTAAGCAACTGCTCATTTGCTGATTATATATATATATATATATATATATATATATATATATATATATATATATATATATATATATATATATATATATATATATATATATATATATATAGTTGATTTTATTACGCAGATTTTCTATTTTTAATTATAACATTTATTTTCGTGCATTTTCATACAGATCATCAGAACCAATATAATTTATTTGCCCATACATGTTATATATATATATATATATATATATATATATATATATATATATATACACTAGCTGATATATACATCAGTTTAAAATAAACGAGAAAATCTGGGAGAGCCAGCTAGTGTAATGGTTAGAGTCTCCGCCTGTCAGCCTGTCAGGTAGGGTTCAAATCACACACAACGCACTGTCCTGTCTATAACTCTGCTGATGAGGCCTAAGAGGCTGAAATGTATATAAGAGATTGGCTTTTCTCGATTTGTCTACGCCTTACATTTAAAACCGAAATGCACGCGAACTTCATTTAATTGTAACTAATTAATTCTCAAATTATGTATGACTTTAATTAAGCACATAATCTCCCCCTAAAATTGTCGGCTATAGCCATCTCAAACAGATTGTCTGTCTACTTCATATATATATATATATATATATATATATATATATATATATATATATAGAGAGAGAGAGAGAGAGAGAGAGAGAGAGAGAGAGAGAGAAAATCTGCTAATCTATATATTTATATATCAGCTATATACATAAATAAGTTTATGAAAGCTTCACAGCTTCGCAGCCTCACAGCAAATACTGCATGAAACTGCTGAGCAGTTGGTAAATGTTCGACCAAACTGACAGCCTCTAAAAGAGCGCAAGTATACAGTGACACATTCGCCTCTTCACATTCAAATTCCCAGTTCGATCGATCATTTCCAATTACTTTCAGGATGCGAACACTGTTCTGTCAAACTAACTTTCTTTAGACATCGGCCTTCTAAAATCACACACACACGTCCGTAAAGCATCTAAAAAGACCTAACACAACTCAGTGGCTAATCAGGTTATTTGCTTGCGTTCTTCGTTTATAAGACGCAAACACAAACGTGACCAAGGATAACAAAACAACAAATAAACAGATTTACAAGAGGAACTACATCGATATTAAAGAAGACAGAAAAAAAAGGGCCAGGAAGGTCCAATTACAGCCGTGCGTGTGTAAAATGAATTCAACTAGGAAATAAGTCGAATTGAAAATGGAGAGTCAATGAAAAGGTTTCATCGCACACACGCACACACACACACACACACATACATATATATATATATATGCGAGAATATGTGTATACATGTATATAATTTCCTTCATCTTACGTGTTTATATATATATATATACACACACACACACACACACACATATATATATATATATATATATATATATATATATATATAATATGAGAAGAAAGACTGAAAAAAGAAATAACGAAAGAAATTATATATATATATATATATATATATATATATATATATATATATATATATATATATAGAGAGAGAGAGAGAGAGAGAGAGAGAGAGAGAATCGGCTAATCGAGATATTTATATCTCAGCTATCTTTCGTAAGTTGTTCACATTTTAAATGTTTATTTTCGTGGATGCGCTTTATTTGTTTTGGGTTTTATGACAGGTAGCCTTTCCTACGTCATCCCCCAAATTCTAGTAACTTTCCACTCTCTTCTACTCTTCAATCTTTGTTTTCTCCATCTCATTATTTTACATGAAGCCCATCAGATACAATGTACATCAGACGACGATCAAGGAATATATCTTATTGAAACATTTTAAAAGAAAAAAAAGATGATAACAGTATTCTGAACCCCCAATAAACATAAACAAAAACAACAAATACATGAGTTTAGTTTTCCTTCTCTGATTATAACTGTAATCTTTAGAATACCTGCAAAAAAGGAATTAAATGAAAAGTAAAATAATTAAGAAAAATGTTGTTTTTGATTGGACATACTTAAGAATTCATCATCATAAAAAAATAGCAAAACGATAAAAACAACAACACCAAAACTAGTGTCAGTTGGACACTGTGAGGAAATCAGCACTATGACACAATTAACTTCTCCATAAATGTGGAAAGTATGTTTTACTGCTAAGCATTTTACCGGAATCTTCAATACGAAATTTCCAGCGTATTTAGGTGTCAGTTTGAGGACAGTGCCGATGATTCGAAAATAGTTTAAGGAGTCCAATAGTGATTATTGATATACAGCAGCTCTGAAACCTTACTGGGATCGTTCAGATGAGAAAATAATTTGTGGGTTAGATCCAGGTCATGGCTGACAACGATCTAAGCAAAATCAGGTCCATAGCCAGGGAATTGAGAGGGTCTGAGTTTGTTATGAGACAGTTAATGCATGAAAGATGAGAAATAGGGGATTTTCATCTCAGGCCAAAAGGAAACCACACTGTAATGGTGGAAATCTTGAACTCACAAAACAACCACTTTATTGCTATGTCCCCACAAAATATACCGATAGTGATAAAAAGCAAACAGTTGACATCATGGTGTTTGGGGTGGTCATTAGCGATGCTGGAACGACACGGAGGTCTACCTCACGGGTCTAGAAGAAGTTGTAATATCCTGGATCGAGTGGGTATCTGGTACATAATCAGGATAAGTCTGGTGTCTGGTACATAAATCAGGATAAGTCTGGTGTCTGGTACATAATCAGGATAAGTCTGGTGTCTGGTACATAATCAGGATAAGTTTGGTGTCTGGTACATAATCAGGATAAGTCTGGTGTCTGGTACATAAATCAGGATAAGTCTGGTGTCTGGTACATAAATCAGGATAAGTCTGGTGTCTGACATAAATCAGTCTGGTGTCTGGTACATAAAGGATAAGTCTGGTCTGGTACATAAATCAGGATAAGTCTGGTGTCTGGTACATAAATCAGGATAGGTCTGGTGTCTGGTACATAAATCAAGATAAGTCTGGTGTCTGGTACATAAATCAGATAAGTCTGGTGTCTGGTACATAAATCAGGATAGGTCTGGTGTCTGGTACATAAATCAGGATAAGTCTGGTGTCTGGTACATAATCAGGATAGGTCTGGTGTCTGGTACATAAATCAGATAAGTCTGGTGTCTGTACATAATCAGGATAAGTCTGGTGTCTGGTACATAAATCAGGATAAGTCTGGTGTCTGGTACATAAATCAGGATAAGTCTGGTGTCTGGTACATAAATCAGGATAAGTCTGGTGTCTGGTACATAAATCAGGATAGGTCTGGTGTCTGGTACATAAATCAGGATAGTCTGGTGTCTGGTACATAAATCAGGATAAGTCTGGTGTCTGGTACATAAATCAGGATACAGGATAAGTCTGGTGTCTGGTACATAAATCAGGATAAGTGATAAATACCGCGCTCCCATCACACCTAGCATCTGGCTGCTCAACTCCTCAGATTGCAATCCTCTGATGTGGGACCCAGTTAAGCGGGAAATCAACAAAACTCCGTGTAACACTAAAGATGAACTGAAAGCAAGAATAAAGACAGTATGTACCTATTTGAACAAGAAGCCTATCGGAAACGATTGTAGAAGAATCTGAAGTCGTCTGGGTGTCTTGGAAGAAGCTAAAAGTGATTTATTTGAATAAATTTGATATTTTTATTTTAAAATATTTTCATGTAATTTTGGTAAATATATATGATAAAATGATATGTCAGTGGGATTTTCATATTTGACTTCTTTAGTGGTCAATTTAACCATCACACCCGCTATATATAAATATTATTGTATATGATATCTATGAAAAAGGATTCCTTAATATCAGTGAGGTGAGAGAGGAAGTATATTTACGTTAGAGCAGAGTAGATATACATTTAAACGCGCTAAGTGACTTAGTTTCTAGGCTACACGATCATTAGACTAGGCTGAGAGCCACTAAGTGGTGTTGTCGCTACGTCTGATCTATCCTAACTTTATATATATATATATATATATTATATATATATATATATATAATATATATATTGTAATATTACTGTGTTACAACTACTAATGTGTATAACTAACTAACTAACTGTATTTGAATGGTTAAACAATTCCCACTGTTTCTTGAGTTCCGTGTGGCCTATTGTCTGTCTTAGCCAAACAGCGAGAGAATCAATACTCTTTTCTCTAGACCAGGGGGATTGTTTTTGCTGAGGTCGAGCGCCACTTCTACCGTCAGCTCCCAGATGCTTTATCACACAAATAGGAGTAATCATATATTCTGATCATAAGCTAAAATGGAAGGGACTTGTATCAAATCGGGAGCCTTGCGATTCTTAGACGGGTGCTCTACAGACTGAGTTAAAATTTTATTCTTGGACTCCTGTTTACTTTTACAAAAAAAAGTTTCTTTAACATGATTAGATAATTTTATCTTTTTTTTGGTTATTGTTATAACTGTATCAATATATATATATATATATATATATATATATATATATATATATATAATATAATATATATATATATATATATATATATGATGAGTCTACTAGATTGGAACTACTGTATATTCATATGTTTGGTTACAGACTTTCAGTGCTGTTAACCGCGGTTATAAGTAATAATTTATAATATTCATTTTGGTTTTAAAATATTCCAGTAGAAAAAATAAAGTCCTGGCTGCTTAAGTTAAAAAGAAAATTAACTGTTCTTAAATAAAAGATATTGCTTTGGGTGTAAATATTTATCGATAATATTTGGGTGTAAATTTTTCTGAAGAAGATAAAATTATTGGCACCTATTGGAGATAGGGAAATTTAGCGTTGAGATAATATTTAGAATATCTAAAAACCATACGTCTTGAATAATAAAAGTTAAATATTGATTAGAATTGTCTATATTAGAGAAATGTTATGCTAAAAATGAAACCATGAGCATTACAACGCGTTTAAAATAATCTTGTAAACCGTCTCCGGTTTGAATTGTTATGGTGCACGAGTCCAAAACATACGTACAGAAAAATATATAAACTATTTATTCTGTTGGGGATTAACTTAAGGTGATACCTAAGAATTCCAATCGCTAGGATTAAAATGTCTTGATTTTGAATTGTAAAAAAAACCCGGAATGATGCGTAGGGAAAATGATTTTTTCAGAGCGCGCAAGAATGAGTGCGTAGGTAAATATTCACTTATATTAAAGGTACTTTAAAATATGTTGTTTTTCTTTCCCTTCATGATTGACTTTTATTAAGAGTTGTTATTGTTGAATAGCTAGAGACAATAATGAAACTTCAACTTCTGTTTTTCGTCTTCTGCCTTTTTATGTCAAATTTATACACTGAAATGACCGAGTATTTACCATTTATATTTACCTATAATTATTCTAAAATCCTACGAACTTATTTGGCCATCTACGTTGAGACATAATATTATATTAATTAGGTTTAAATTAGAAATTAAACTGTCTGAGTAGGTTAAGTGTTTGAGTCGCCAATGATATTAGTTCTATGGGGGACATCACACAAACACGGTCTGAAAATGAAGAGATCGATGGCATTTAAATTAAAAGTCTGTCTGCCATTTGAATGATTGTCTCTTCATCACCGGACCAGAGGTGAATATATATAATATCATTATAGACCTATAAGTAAATATGAAAATACATTAATAGGTAGAAAGGACATTTCTGATGAACAGCCAATCGTGTTCCTGTTTGTATACATATGTCTCAACTTCAACCCGTCATGAAGGATCTCTTGGCCAGGGACTACATTTCCCGCTGGAACGATGTCTTGGAAATAGTTCTATGGATATAACAAATACATATTCTAATATCACAATACTAGCAGATATATATGGCATGGCCGGGTTCTGTTAAACTTAAATCTTTTACCCCGGTAGCAATATCTCATTTAGAGAAAGTGATATCCACATATGCATGAGTGAGGCATGGACTGCCATTGAAAGGTTAACGATCATATGGAAATATAGCCTCTCTTCGGAATTATCCCATGTTGTAGCTAATTCAATACTACTGTACGGTAGCACCACTTGGAATTTAACGAAACGCATGTGGGGGGGGGGGAGCCAGATGGGAACTATAAAATAATCATACATGCTGTTTGAATAAATCCTACAATGGACACTCTATAAGATCTGAGATATACGGGCATTTACGGGCATTCTACCTCACAAAATATCCAAGTAAGACGAGCATGATATGCGATGCACTGCTGAAGGAGTAAGTACGGGCTCATAAGCAACATGGCTTATAGACTCATCCACGTGGACACAAGTGTTGGCCGACCAGCAAAAACCTACATTCAGCAACTCTGTGAGGATACTTGATGTCGTCTCAAAGACTTGACATGAGCGATTGCCTATAGGGACCGACGGCAATAGAGAAAGAGAGTCATGGGAATCCGTGCAGTTTGTAGTTCTTGATGATGCTAATGATGAAAATAGTTCATTTAAATTAATTTTTTTTTAAATATATAATCATATATAGATACATTATTTTTGCAAGTCAAATATATCTGTATGTTTTACTATTTCATAAAATTGAACTATAAAAACAATTAAAATTAAGTGATATTTCATTATTCTAAATGGACATCAGGAAATACTTAGCTTAAAATTTGATCTTGTGACGTGACGGAGAAAAACTGCTATCCAACCGAGGTTTTACGCATAGAATCATTCCCAACTCTTGTCACATGATTCCATTTCGATTTACCCGTTTGTATTAAGGATGCAAAAGCTAGGACTATTTAAAATTCCTTGCTGTTCTGCCAATACATTTAGCTGATATTTTGATATGTGCTACTTCCTTGATTTTTTCACTTACAAACGGTTTATTATTTTGACTTCTTCCTCGAGCGTGCAATGTTTTATCGCTATACGTGGTCCGCCATACTTGACATTTCCATTTCTCTCTTTCATTCTCCACGAGGCTTACTCATTTTTATCTTTAGAGTTATTCTTACATTCACAATGGATATTATTAATGAAGCTATTCTCAAGATCTAAGTCTTAAATTTCAAATCATAAAACGTGAAATAAGTTTCTTCATATATAAGATTGTTATAAATTCGCTTTGAAGACCATTAATGAATTCTAGTAAACCAAGACTAAGAATAAAAGACTAAAATTGATTTTTAAATTTTTTTAATAAATGCCAAATAAAAAGTAGAAGAGAACATATATTTAAATTGAATATTGATTAGTAGGCTAAACTCTATTCATAAAAATACTCATCAAAAAGTAATAAAATGATATATTCATGAAAACCAACGATAGATATCGACTTTGAGAGTCGGAATAAATCTTGTGAGATTGAAATGTCTATAATGTTTTTATTAAATCCCTTAAAATAGACAGACAGCCAAAATATGATTATCTTTTAATGAGATACAAGTACGGAAAACTAATGCGAGAATAATAATGACAATATTCATTAAATATTTTGTGGGAATATTTATTTAATCACTTCAGTGTGTGGAAGTCTTCTCCGAAACTTTTACATTAATGGGAGAGTTACATTAATCTTAAGTATAAAAATATCAAATTCTGAGGCACAAAAGAAGAAAGAATATTGGTCTGTCCTCTACAGATGGTCAAACATTTTTAGAAGGATCTATCAAATCTGGCATCCATATGTATTCCTAGTGTGTTCTCCCCAATAATAATATTCATTGTATGTATTTATGCAAAAAGTTAATTTTTAAGCGGTGTGAAGCTGGTTCGAAATTCAGATATTTATTTCTCCGAAACTGATTGCCAAAAGAAAATATTAATGAACCCAGTCTCTCCTGCTACTTACTCATAACATGTAAGGGGAAACGTATGGACTGATGATTTTGGCCACTGTTATTAACGCAATCTAGTCTAGGATTTGAACTCGTATTGCCAATTCCATTTCCCATGGCGATAACCGTTACGCCGAGTGCACCTCTATCAATGATGTCCATTGTAAATGCATTTCAATTAATGCTTTTTCTACTGAAACAAAGATACACCCAATCAAACATATATTTTAAAATCACGTACGTTTAAGCTTCATTAAGTTTTTTTTTCAATTAAACATTAGTGGTTCTTCCAATTACTAAGTTCCCGACAATTGCTATGTTGAAGAGGAGAAACACAATCAGGCACAACTCGCCTCATGCATTAGGCTCATAATCTTTAATTGGCGTTCATATACCATCCAACCTCCTCCATCGACTCACCGGGAGATATCACCCGGTGAACCCCTGTCACCAATTAGCTGGCCGACCACTGGTGAACTCAACAAATCTCGGTTAACTGCTGTTTTCAGTCTAATCTATTAGATCAAGCCTATCATGTTACACCTTGTCCTCTGAATGAGATCTTGAACTTTGTCAACTTTTTTCTAACTTCTGCTTTTTTATGATATTTATTCGTTCCCAGTTACGATTCACTTACAATGTTACACATTGTTTATACAATCTATATTAAGTTTCAATAATATCTTATTATTTAAACTATGTTTATGTTTATAAGAAATACTGAGATCGACAAAGTCTAGGAGTCATAAGAATCGAAAGTACTAAAAGCCAATAACTTTATTTTAATATTTAAGAATATATTTAATTACTGTTACTCGCTTAAAGGCTTTATTCAGCATTATTGTCTAAGGCAATTATTTTACTGAATTCATTGAAAATAACCAAATAGATAAATGTATTCAAATGAAGGATTACAATGGAACAGATGTTTTTTGTTAGATAGTGCATGCTATTACGATTTTTTATTTAGTTGATGGCTGCACCACTGCAACCGGCCCACTCAAAAGATCTACCACTGGTATTTATTCACAAAAAGATCAATAGAGTGATGCAGCTATTTCTTAATTGTAAATGTATAGAATAGTTATGATAACATTTTAACTTTGTTTTGTGCTCGGGATAATCAAATATATAAATGTATCTATTTTCGTTAGAAAAGCTGGTAACTTTACACATTTTAATTTATATTAGGTCTGAATAAAACAGCATATGAATGAAAGTGTGCAACTATTCCTAATAAACTAGTGCACAGATTAACAAAACCTGTTTACAAGTAAATAGATTCTTTTTAGATTTGGTAATGTAATAACGAACTTTTTAGCGTATGAGCCTCGAAATATACTCTCCCATGATGTTTAAAAAACGTGAATGCTGGTAGATTATCTTATACATGTAGTAATTTTCAATATTAAGCTTTGATATGTTACCTATGGAAGATCGAACTGTATATTAGCCATTTATTATTTGCATGGTCAGAGATATATAGACTCCTCGGTTTGAATCGAAATCAGTAGCAACCTTCATCTGGCCTATTATTGTCACCCTTACACTCCATAAAACTAAAAGAATGCAATGTATTACTTAGACGTGGTGTTACATGATTGATAGCTAGCCTATAAATTATGCACGGTAGAGTAGAAATTAAAGATAATGGTAATTCTGTGTAATGGAAAAATGTATAAGGGATAATTTCAAATGAGTGACCTTAGATCTGTTTGGCCAGAGCTAATCGTGAGCACAGAATTATATTTTTGGTCTGAATAACGGGATGGAACAGACGTAAAATGGCGTCTTTCATCCGAAGGACCTTTCTCCACGCGTGTTTGTTTTACCGTATGATTGAATAAAGACGTCTAAAGAACGACATCGTCTTGTTCAATACGGAGTCCAGACAAAAAAAAACAAAAAACAAAAAACAAAAAAACTAAGAAAATATCCCTAGAAGAAAATCTGTAAAGAACAGAGAGAAGCCAGACCAGATGTAGAATAGCAGAGATAACATAGAAGAAACAGCTTAGAAAATAAAACATGGATGGTAAGAAAAAACGGCCTTAACCGCATTCGCACAATCTCCAAATGTAAGGGAAACCTGTTTAGCAATGCTTTGTGTTCAAGACACTCTTACTAATCGGTATAATGTGCTAACGTTCTCACACTCAGGCGTATCTATTCCAGGAATATTCATAAAAACCTTTTCAGCAGAGATAATTAGAAAACATTGTTTGCTTACCTGAATTTGACGATGTTGAAGCTAAATATTTTTCCGGAAAATCAAGGTGCGAAATGGCTTAAAGAAAGAGGAAATCTATAAAATATGCTTTCCTTATTCCAAAAGGGAGTGGTTTTGCTGGATATGTAAAATGTCCAGCTAGGCAGTGCAAAGATGGGAAACTTGATAAGTGAGGAATTAATCAATCTGCTCAAATTCACTTTGTGTTGCACTTCATGATCTTGTTATTTCTTTTCCTTTCGATTAATTCCATTTATAAATTTTGCATCACAGCTAATACATCTTAAATTTTCAACGTGTTATATTAATTTGTTTTATAAAAAAAAACTATCCTAAAATAGGAGAACATGCCTACTTATATAGAAATGAAAATTATGATACACAAATTTAAAGAGTATATTTATAATTAATATTTCTTGTTTAATGATTGACGCCCACTGCATTTCCTGCAGAGTGAGAGATCCCCTCCACCAAAAAGTGGGTGTCATGGATATAGCAATAAACTGCATCTGTTGTTGAGACTCCAGTTCTGGTGATCTGGGTAGTGTGTTGTACACATACATTTCCATTACTCCCTTGTCCATTCTTATCTGAATCAGTACTACCTGTTAGTGTTCCATCTATATGGCAAAATGATCAGTTTAAAAATTATTCGTATTCTTAATGAAGATTTGGAGCCATCTAATTGTAATTTATTTCTATTTAGAATATTGCTTGAAGATATAATTGTTTACTAAGGATAAGTAATACTTACTTTAAACCACATAAATATGTGCAAGCAAAGGATTATTACTGAATAGAAATTATTTATTGAAATCATATGATTTTTAATAGTCACATACAGATACGTACAATTAGGACATTTTCTTTACACATCACTTTTTACTCACAACCTTGTCGGTGGGGATAATAATACGTTGATTATTGCCCCTACAGAGGGGTAATAAACCCCATCCCCAAAAATCAATCTTTTGATTTTAAAACTAAGAGTCAAATAGATATGTTTGCAAATTATTTTATGAGATAGGAATATTTGATATCATGTAACCGTGTGTAAAAAAGAAACAAAAGAAAATACACAAAAATGTAATTATAAAGACTATCACCCCCCGCCCCAGCGGTGTAAAAATTAATGTTTGATATTGCCTAAGGGATGTGGGAAACATTAAATAAATAAAATAAAACGTTTAACATCTAAAAAAAGAAAAAGAAATTACTTACTTAAAAAGAATCATATTCACTCCACTCCACTGAGATATTTTGCTTTACGACAGTAGTCCAGGACAACGAAACGTGATCAGTTTATGCTATATTGACGCATCTGTCAACATTTTATTTAAACTTTTTTTTTTTTTAGATATCACCCCTAGAAATAATTACCAACATAAAAGTTTTACAAAAAAAAAACTTATGATGATTTTTAAAATTCGTTTCAGACTACAGAAATAATAAAAAAAGTGTCTACATTTTAGCACCATTTAATCAATTGAATTTTAACGTGATCACATACAGTTATGCCAATAGATATTTTAAGAGAGTCTCTATGAAATATCAAGTAAGTCAAAATTCAAAACTACTCATTGTTAATCTTATTCAATTCTTGACGGTATTGTGACGTAAGCAGACAGTTTCTGTTACAGACAGATATGAATCGCCATTATATATTGAGACAATATAAGCATTTCCTAACATCTAGGCATAGAATGACACCAGACGGGTTGAAATGCTGTTACAATCGATCAAGCAATCTATCAAATATTTAACCATTTACTTAAACACTATAATCCAGGATAAAACTAAAAAAATGATGTAATTCTACTCTGGTTATATTAAAATAAGATGTTGTTTTCGTGTAAAGCAACGAATTTTACGTGGGTCAATACGTATAAAAGAAGAAAATAATATGTACGAAAACAATGTGTCCCTGCTTTCTGAACGTAGGTCTGATGAAATAAAAATACGAGCAATAACTGGCTAGCATGAGGAATATTACAATTTCGTATAACATTCTGGATGAAATCACAGCTCTGAGAACGAACAGAAATCGCAAACGTGACAATAAAAAACAGTATGATAAATTCCAATATTGCTACCGCTCGATAGAAATCATTTTTATGCCACTGTGACTTTGTGAACTGACTGTTTTATTTCGGATGGATGCACAAGCAATACCAGAGATAATTGCGAACATAAAGAACCGGGCGACTATGAGGCTCAATAGAGTCAATTGTTTAGCTAAATCGATCAATATGCGTAGAAATCCTAGTGTATTTACATACATTTACAGGCAAATACATACACACATGCAATTCACACACACACACACACACACACACACACATTTATATATATATATATATATATTATATATATATATAATATATATATATATATATATATATAAATAATCCTTGCAAATGTGTTTGTATATATAGATATATGCATAAATATGTGCGTGCGTCTGTAGGTTTGTTTGAGAGATCTTTTATGTGCTGGTTCTTTCCTTTAAAATATATTTTGGTATATTAACTGGGTAATGTTCCAGCTATCTTTAGTGTAGGTAAATCATCAAGGAAATAGTCCATCCATTCAGGGGCTTTTTGAATGTTTGCCACTTGTATTATTTTAAAACGAAAAGTAACCGCCGATAATAATAAAAAATGGAATAAAGTGGGCGAAAAAACAACATGTACATTGTAAGATAATCAATACTTGGAGAACAAAAATATGTATTGGTATCAACTTATACAAAATAACCTTTTGTTGTTGATCTTGTTGAATTTCTGTTGTTATTGTTTTTGCTGTTGTCGGTTTGCTGTCCGCTAATCTCTTCACATCACTATATTATCCTGTTATGTCTTTTCACCAAAGTAACAAAATACACAAATATGTAGTGTTCATTTTTATGTTTATATAGATAGTAGAACCGTTCAAATAGTACTAAATAATAATAATAATAATAATAATAATAATAATAATAATAATAATAATAATAATAATAATAACAAAATGGTAATAATAATAATAATAATAATAATAATAATAATAATAATAATAATAATAATAATAATAATAATAATGACAAAATGGTATAGGCATAAACCAGAATCTGTTCTTGAGAACGAAACTCATAAAATTCTCTGGGACTTTGAAATAAAAACGGATCACCTTATCACAGCAAGAAGACCAGATCTAGTGTTGATAAACAAAAAAGAAAGAACTTGGTGGATTTTGCAGTGCCAGCAGATCACAGGGTGAAGCTAAAGGAGAATGAAAAAATAGACAAATATCTGGATCTCGCCAGAGAACTGAAAAAGTTATGGAACATGAAAGTGAAAGTGATACCAATTGTAGTTGGTGCGCTTGGAACCGTCCCAAAAGGATTAGAAAAGTGTTTGGAAAGTTTGGAACTCAGAGGAAGGATTAAAACCACCCAGAACACTGCACTGCTGCAAATTGCCAGAATACTCAGAAGAGACCTGGAGACCTGAGGAGACTTGCTGTCACTCAGACTCCAGTGAAAGACCATTAGCAAATGCTGATGTGAAAACTCAAAAGGAGTAAAATAATAATAATAATAATAATAATAATAATAATAATAATATGCGTAGAAACCACAATCCAACAACTTGAAGATTACACAAGGAAGAGCAAAGACAAATTACTTATGGCGGCCAACAATAGTAGAAACGGCTGATGGACAAACAGAAAAACGACAAAGACTAGAAAACAAAAATGGGAAGAAAAACAATTATATGGACGCTTCAAACGACAAATAGATGAGGTTGCACATGGAAAGACTTGGACATGGTTAAGAAAGGGAAACCTCAAAAGAGAAACAGAATCACTTATAATTGCTGCACAAAATAATGCCATAAGGACAAACTACATCAAAGCGAAAATTGATAAGACCCAACAAAATAGTAAATGTAGACTTTGCGGTAATAGAGATGAGACTGTTAACCATATACTATGCGAATGTAGCAAACTAGCACAACGAGAATACAAAACTAGACACGACTGGGTTGGGAAGGTGATCCACTGGGAATTATGCAAGAAATTAAATTTTGACCACACAACAAAATGGTATATGCATAAACCAGAATCTGTTCTTGAGAACGAAACGCACAAAATTCTCTGGGACTTTGAAATTAAAACGGATCACCTTATCCCAGCAAGAAGACCAGACCTAGTGTTGATTAACAAAAAAGAAAGAACTTGTCAACTGGTGGATTTTGCAGTGCCAGCGGATCACAGGGTGAAGTTAAAGGAAAATGAAAAAATTGACAAATATCTGGACCTTGCCAGAGAACTGAAAAAGTTATGGAATATGAAAGTGAAAGTGATACCAATTGTAGTTGGTGCACTTGGAACAGTCCCAAAAGGATTAGAAAAGGGCTTGGATAGTTTGGATATCAGAGGAAGGATTGAAACCATTCAGAACACTGCACTGCTGCAATCTGCCAGAATACCCAGAAGAGACCTGGAGACCTGAGGAGACTTGCTGTCACTCAGACTCCAGTGAAAGACCATCAGCTAACACTGATGTGAAAACTCAAAAGGAATAATAATAATATTATTAAATCTGTGAAATTGAGATGCATACGGATCACCCCATCCATGTCTAGTACTAATTATGAATAAGAATATAACTTGGCATCTAGCGTAAATATTACCGTTTCAGCAGACCACAGAGTAAAAATAAAAGAAATGGAAAATGTATAAAAATATATTGATCTTGCCACAGTGCTGAACCTGAAGGCGACTGTGATACCAATTGCAGTTGGTGATCTAGGGATAGCAAATATAGTTCATGTGGTGACAGAGTTGAAACGGTTTATCAGATATCAAGCGAATGCTGAAAACTCGCATTACTGAGTGGGAAAGGTGTTTACAAAAAAACATTATGACCCAAAGAAAATAAGATGTATAGGCTTGTCTAGTGCTTTGAGATACGTCACTCAAATACGGGTAGAAGACCAGACATAATAGTGATTAACAAGTATAAAGAACTTGTCATCTTGTCGGTTTTGTTATTCAGGAAGAAAATATAGAAGAATGCGTAAATATTAGCTGGGATCTGATAATGGTCTGGAACATGAAGGTGACGGTGATACTAATTGTGTTCTGTGGCCTCAAACGGTCTCACGAGACTTAAAATAAACTTGTAAATCTGGATATCAAAGGAAGAATCGAAAGCATCCAGTGGAGTACCGCAGATTTTACCCACACCCCTTTTATTATGTCGGAGTGCTAGACTTGTAAGAAAAAAGAAATGTTGTGTTAGAAAATTATGTAAGATAATTCATAATACTCTATATAGACAAGATAATTCATAATACACTATATAGATAGGATAATTCATAATCTATATTGATAAAATAATTCATAATACTCTATATAACAAAATGTATTTAATTTTACTAATCAAATAGTAATTATCTAAAAGTTTTGAAAATGATTTTTATCTTAATTTCTTAAAAAGTTATGTGCATATCAGCTATTAATAAATTAAGATATTAACTGGTAATTATTGATTACAATAAAAAAGAATTAAAAATTAACTCAGATCCCATTCATTTTCCAGAATATTTTCTCTAGAAGATAAATAATTTTTAATATAAGATATTTAAACAAATAATATTAAGATAAAAAAAGACAAAAAGAGGAGTCAAGTCCTTTTGTTTGTTAATTAAAATTACAAAGGTTTCCCGGATTTGCCCTAATTTGCATAGAAGTTAAAATAAAACATTGAGAAATGGCCGATGCAAGCCACGAATAAAGGTGAAAACACAAGCTGCAATTGGAATATAAATACTCAGTCAAGAAAACAAAACACGGGAGAAAAGAAAAGGTACAAATATCTTGAGACATTAGGAGTAAAACACGACACCCGCAAAAAAGGACTAAGTAAAAAACGTTTTCCCCAGAAGAACAAAGAAACAACTCGAAATCAAACTATACAGAACGACGTTAATCAGAGGAATAAATACCGGAGCCGTCTTCCCGGTAAGATATTACGCACTTTTCTCAAACCGAACAAGACAACGGCTCAGAAGCATAAACCATAGAACGAGAAAATTGATGCCCATGCGCGAGGAATAATGGAGATTCTGTGGACAGACTATGTGTTACAATGAAAGCAGGGGAAGAGGACTCACCCAGCACTGAGGATTAGGTGAATGCAGAAACTCAGGGACACTTATTATATACCTATAAGATCAAAGAGAGATTAACTAGAGCTGAAATAGCAGCCAAAATAAAAATAACTCAAATACAAAGAAAAGAACGGAAATTATTAAATCGATAAAATAAAAATGGAAAGAAAATCAATATTATGGAAACGTAAGAAGATAGACTAATGAAAATGTACACGAGATGACCTGAACCTATCTGTGCTGATGAAACCTAATAAGATGACCTGAATAATTATTAATAGCAGCCCAAAATAACGCTAAAAGAACTATGTAAAAGCTATAATGGATAAGATTCATGAAAATAGAAAGTTTTATCAGCGAACACAAATAAATAAACAGAAATATTCGGGGAGATGAAACAGTAAACTTGATAACAACTGAGTGCAGTAAACTGGTAGAGAAGTGGTAAAACAGCAGTCGCTACTGGCTGGGGAACGTGCATCACGAGGAAAAGATTAAAATATGATCATAATAACAAGTGGTATATTCACTGAATAAAAACTGTCCAGGAAAACAAGACAAACAGACTTCTTTGGAATTTTGATATACAATCAGATCATTCCAGTCAGAAAACGTGTACTAGCTTTTATAAAAGTAGAACACAATGTCAATATTTATATGCGAGGTGATATAAAAAGTATAAAATTTGAAGGTTTATTTTCTAAATCTAAAAATTATAAATTTAAATGAAGATATGAGTTCAGTAACTTTCATAATGTAGTGATGAGGCCGGGAATCCAAGACCATGAATAAATAATTGAAATACATGTTTTTTTAATTGTTTTCATTATTTGTAAAGTCTACTTTACAAATCTGAGTTTGCACATTTAACAATTTAAAAAAAAAAATCACAATAACAATGCCCATGTCTGGAGGAGTTTACATTTTTAGGAGCCATTATATATATATATATATATATATATATATATATATATATATATATATATATATATATAAACATCCATTGGTGTGATGGGTAGCAAGTGGTCCTACAGCTATTTTCTTATGTTGCTGCTTCGAAGATTTGTTCAAGACAGTACATTTCATCCTTGTGTGATTCCCATCTAAACTTTTATCTAAGTGTTTCGTTAGAGTCTAAGTGGTGCACCCATAGAGTAGGAGTAACACAGCTATAAATGGAAATATTTCTCCCTTTATTTTATCAGAGATCAGATTTCCATTTGACTGATAATCTGTCCATAGCAATCTCTACTTTTCCTTTGCATATATTTGCATTTTTCTGTATATAAGATATTACTACCAATGTTTGTGAACTGGCCTGTAACTTTGAGTGGTTTTCGATCATGCGAGGCATTGGTTCGTTTAGCCTTTGGAATTGTCACTGTCCTACAAAGATATATATATATATATATATATATATATATATATATATATATATATATATATAATATATATACAGTAAATACACCCGTAATCGAGCACTTTATTTTCAATTCTCCAATGCCGGTACCGCTCCTACAGAGGAATTCACACTCGAATACCACCACGCAAACTCAACGCAAGTACCTGAGCCTTGTAGCACAAGTCGCTCTGGTACTCTCCCGAGCAAAGATTTTTCCACAGACATTACACCTACAAGAATTACAGTGTAAGAATATATATTCATGAAAAGAGCTACTCAACCAAAATATCTCCACACCATCAGGCGAATCATACTTCCAAATGGTCATAGGCAGGCGATAAAGAGGGATAGGAAGAGTACGCGTAGAGTTGCGTGGATGCAGGAGTGTATATGCGTATGTAAACAGATACGCACTATTTTCACCATAACGCGGAGAAATATGAAGATTCGAATCACAAAAATATACACACATATATAAATGAATTGACATGCTCTTTCTTAACAGGCGCGCTGTCTTGAAGAAAAATAGATAACATGTTGCTTGGAAACTAATGGTAACAATTGTATCTTGAATGTATTGTACACTACAATGCATTAATAAATACAACCTTTATACCCGTGATTGAGCAATTTATTTTCAATTCTACAATTCTCTCTCTCTCTCTCTCTCTCTCTCTCTCTCTTCTCTCTCTCTCTCATATATATATATAAAATAATATATATATATATATATATATATATATATATATATATATATATATATATATTATGGTGTTCGGAAATTAAATTGATTTAGAAGAAATTATATAATAATAAAAAGTATCATAAGCAACGAAATCATCTTTATTTTCAACATCTGTAATCCTACAGTAAGACACAATACCGATTTCCTGTTTTTAAAAAGTCTGGGATTCTCCATGAAACAAATGTTCGAAAAAGCGTTTTAAAGTTTGTCTTTGTTTCTTTGACTCTTATGAAACATATTTATTATTTTACAGATCAAACAAATTAAAATCTCTAGCTTTGAAGTTGATAAGTAAGGAAATGTGGAAGAACCCCTATCCTAACATTCATAAGAGGCTGAAGTCCTTGCTTATATACATGATTGCAATTTTTATGATAATTTTTCAAAAATGTAATTTTCATTTGCTTTTACATCATCTGTTTAGATGCTTTTATTTTCCGATCACCCTAATATATATATATATATATATATATATATATATATATATATATATATTTATAATCAATGGTAATATTATAGATTTACACTCATAACTTGAAGTTTCATGGTAGTCCAATCATCAGATGAGTCCAATGGTTGAGATCTTAAAAACCAGTCGTGAAGATTATATATATATATATATATATATATATATATATATATATATATATATATATATATATATATATATACGTGTATTTGTTTCTGGGCGTAGACATATTTCCTATTGAATTTGAATAATTTCCCTATAAAGAAACGATGTATTTTCTTAGAAAATTGTATAAACTAAATCCTTTTAGTTTTTCTATATGTATGTGAAAGTGTTTCCTTTGTTAGACCCCACATTTCCTTTTACTTGCAATTATTTCTGACTACTGCCAATATCAAGACAACCGCAGTGGAGCGTATGTTTCAATCCGGGAATAGGATATTCTTACGGTAGAGGCGACTGCGTTGTCAATTCACATCATTTTCTGGTAGTCCTAATAATCTCGCCCTCCTTCTCTCACTCTCTCTTCCTCTTCCTCTTTCTCTCTTTCTCTTCCTCTTTCTCTTTTTTTCTCTCTCCTTCTCTCTCTCTCTCTCTCTCTCTCTCTCTCTCTCTCTCTGACATTAAGAGTCAACAGGAAGTGTCTTTAACAATCGATCACCCCTTTCCTTGCTTTTTCCTTCGCCGAGCTTTATTCGAATCGGGAGCTAATATGAGTGAAGCTCTCAAAATAAACTCGACGGAGAATGGAGTGGAAAATTGGAAGGCAGCTTCGGTGGGTGTAGGAACTAATTTTGTTTGTAAATCGGTCTCTGAATGGAATGGATAGTTTGGGGCGGATTCTGGACCGAGATCGATAACTGTTTTCGGAATAGCGAAAACATTGATTTCAGTGACGTTAACCAAGCTAATAATAATCAAGGTGGAAGAAGAAGAAGAAGAAGAAGAAGAAGAAGAAGAAGAAGAAGAAACAACAACAACAACAACAACAACAACAACAACAACAACAACAACAACAACTGCAGCAGCAACAACATTAGAATATAAAGCTAAGCAGAAAAAGGAAAAAATAAAGAAAGAAAGATACAGATATATTTGTATTTGCTGATAGATAGTTCTTGGAAATAGGGAGCAACAGGGAAACGAAATTACGAGGAAAGAAGCAAACAAAAACAGAGGACAAACTTGAACTGCTAATGACAATAATAAATAAATAGATAGGCGTAGTGGCTAACGTACTGGACTGCGACATTATAGTTAGCGAGTTAGTACACCAGTCGCGTTTTTAAGTTCACATTCAGACTAATTCCCTTTGAAAAGCTATCAACCCCCCAATTCCTTCAGCTTTGGATTAACTAGTATCCATACAGTTCTTCAGTAAGGATGTCTTTGGAATTGACTTACCAACAAAGATGGATATACCATTAAAGAAAGAACAACATGTCAATAATGATAGTATTGGCAAAGGAAGGGAGATTCAAAAGATATCAGAATACGGTCTAACAATACAAGCAAATCAGGAAGTTCCAAAATAACGAAGACAATCTACCAGCAATTCAGCATAAAAAGCATAGAGGCAAATGTAGAATCCAAAGGAAACAAAACATTTCGGTAGAACACTATTCGTAGGCACAGCAGAAATCTCGAATAACATGGAAAACATTTGCAAGGAAGTGAAGAAAGTCTGGAGGATGTAATACATCTTTTGTCACGAAGAACAACACTCAAGAAATTACCAAATAGAATCTCAGACCTAGTGTTTATCATTAACAGATTCTTTGTTTCTTCTAGTAAGCCACAGAGTGAAAATGAAAGCTTGAGTTCAGATAGAAATAGAGTCGACCCGGAAAAACTTCACAGTTAAACCCAGCTAGCCTATTTACAGGAGTTTGGGAGTCCTGAGGAGTTTTGATTGTACAGAGACTTCGGTGTAAAATTTGCAACTAATAATAATTATATTGATAATAATAATAATAATAATAATAATAATAATAATAATTACTTATGGCGACCAACAATAGTAGAAACGGCAGATGGACAAACAGAAGAACGACAAAGACTAGAAAACAAAAATGGGAAGAAAAACAATTATATGGACGCTTCAAACGACAAATAGATGAGGTTGCACATCAAAAGACTTGGACATGGTTAAGAAAGGGAAACCTCAAAAGAGAAACAGAATCACTTATAATTGCTGCACAAAATAATGCCATAAGGACAAACTACATCAAAGCGAAAATTGATAAGACCCAACAAAATAGTAAATGTAGACTTTGCGGTAATAGAGATGAGACTGTTAACCATATACTCTGCGAATGTAGCAAACTAGCACAACGAGAATACAAAACTAGACACGACTGGGTTGGGAAGGTGATCCACTGGGAATTATGCAAGAAATTAAATTTTGACCACACAACAAAATGGTATATGCATAAACCAGAATCTGTTCTTGAGAACGAAACGCACAAAATTCTCTGGACTTTGAAATTAAAACGGATCACCTTATCCCAGCAAGAAGACCAGACATAGTGTTGATTAACAAAAAGAAAGAACTTGTCAACTGGTGGATTTTGGAGTGCCAGCGGATCACAGGGTGAAGTTAAAGGAAAATGAAAAAATTGACAAATATCTGGACCTTGCCAGAGAACTGAAAAAGTTATGGAATATGAAAGTGAAAGTTATACCAATTGTAGTTGGTGCACTTGGAACAGTCCCAAAAGCATTAGAAAAGGGTTTGGAAAGTTTGGATATCAGAGGAAGGATTGAAACCATTCAGAACACTGCACTGCTGCAATCTGCCAGAATACTCAGAAGAGTCCTGGAGACCTGAGGAGACTTGTTGTCACTCAGACTCCAGTGAAAGACCATCAGCTAGCACTGATGTGAAAACTCAAAAGGAATAATAATAATAATAATAATAATAATAATAAGAAGAAGAAGAAGAAGAAGAAGAAGAAGAATATAAACAAATTCAGGAAAGTAACAAAGGAACAAACTGCAAGAGCAGACATGATTGTGTGGGAAAATTGAGCCACTGGGAATTCTACAGGTGAGAGAAGTTTGAACAGAGAACAATGCTATATGTACTTAATAGAATATATCCTGGAATATGAAATGTTCACAATTCTTAGGGATGTTGTGATAAATGCAAATAACCCCATCACAGCAAGAAGACAATACTTAACTGTAGTTAAAAAAGAGAGAATAACCTGTCATCTATTGGACAGCCTTTATATATATATATATATATATATATATATATATATATATATATATATATATATATGGTGTGTGTGTGTGTGTGTGTGTGTGTGTGTGTAAAATGAAAATGGAAGTGAATCCGACGGTATCTTGAAAATAGAAATGAAAGAAAGTATTGAATGGATAAAATAGGATATTTTAATTAATTTAACTTACACGTGTTTTGATCAGGAGTTTATCCTTGATACATTGTTCTATCTATTATTATTTTTAAATAACAAAATGAAATGAAATAATAATAATAGAAAGAATGTAGAAATGTTCCGCACACAAAAAAATATCGACCTTCCTCAGAGTAAATCCTTATTTTTTTTAAATAAAATGTGTTGGAACACGGAGAACCTTTTAAAGAATCACGTGAAGAAAGTGTTCAAACGCGGTGGATATATATATATATATATATATATATATATATATATATATATATATATATATATATATATATATATTCAATTCATCATTAGCCTTTAATTAAGCTCTCTCATCTACACAAAAATCGTCCCAAGAAACAACTGAAACATTATTATTCATTTTGGAAAGATATTTTTGACAAATACTATGTTGGTTCATACTGTGCCCAAAGGTGCACATTAGAGTTTTACTGAACTTTTATATAAAAAATATAGATAGCTTCTTAGATAAATTACATTTCTCTATCATATATAACTACCTAATAGAAAAGTCATTATGTGTGGTAGGATGAAACACTTTTCTTTAATCTATATATTGTATTTCCTCAAAATTGAATTAACTGGATTGCTGCCAGAATGCGCAATACTTGAAGTTTAGGTTGTCGTAATTTATTTATGCGAATTTTATCTATCTTTCTATTAGATTCCTGATTTAAAACTATTTGGTAAATATGCCTCCCCTAAGAAACGTTAATGATTGTGAGGAAAATAATCCAATCTCTTGTAGAGTATGATTTTGAACGAATATTCATTAGTATATTATCTGTTTACCATGTAACGCTGAGTAAATCCACTAGTATCAATATATTGCCCAGTTAAATGTGGGGGAATCTGGATCTAACAATCAGAGCTCCTGTTGTCATTTAGAAGTCTTCCTACAAGCCTATTCAATGAGTTTGACGTTTACATAACTCATTAGAATTCTTCATTGATTGCATCTAACCCGTACAAAATGTGTATGGATTCCTAATTGTGAAATAATCCTGTGCTGCATGCCAGGATGACAAGTTGACGGTATTATTCCTGTTATAAGCTTAGATTAAAGAATGACTGACAAAATTTAAGCGGGATTATAAAAGACAAACATTGGTACAACAGGACAATATATATATATATATATATATATATATATATATATATATATATATATATATATATATATATATATAATAAATATGTTTGATAATATATCCAGAAATTGCATGCATATATCGAGCAGGTTAATTTCTACTTGGGTGTCTCGCTTAGTATGTTTACTTAATCTAAATCATGAAGAATATTATATAAAATGTAAATAACATGTGCTTATATGTTATCAAGCTGAGTAATTAAAACTGTGAGAGAATGAACAGCAATAAATTTGACTTTTTGGTAACCTTCCCATTTATGACTTTGGTTTTATCTTTTAATTTCCTGTCATTAAAAATGATGATTTTATGTGTATTCAGGATAATTTCTTTCAATTTTCCCGCAAAAATTATGGCATCTTCCGATTAGTTTTAAAGAAAAATGGTGGTTACTGATTAGAAAACATAAACCGCTTTAGATAAATGTTTTTTGGTAGTTAGTAGAATATTATCTTATTAAATGCTGTCATGTTTATGAAACAGATTAGGTTTTAGTAACGTAGCACTATTGAGTATGGTTTCACACCTTTATTTTCATTATCTATGGCAACTAACGGTAGTATCTGTTAAAGTATCATCTCTTAGTGAAATTAAGATGATACTTAAAACGATTTTGAATTCCATTAAGGCATTGACTCTTAAATCATTGATAGCACAATTAAGTAGGAATTATCTATTGTTTTTAACGATAGTAAACAGTATTTAATGTCTTGCAAATTATTAATAGTAAATAAGAAATCTCGGAAACCTATAACTGTGTGAAAATTATTTGTATTAAATAAGAATAATCGGAACACTAAAACTGAGTACACATTACTTGTATTAAATAGGAATAATCCTTCAAACCCATATAAATGCTTCTAAATTATTTATATAAGGTAGAAATAGTAAACTATACACTGCGTTTCAAATTATTAACGAGGTAACATTTTTTACAAAAAATACCGATTGGAATTTAACAAAATTTTCACAGTATAAGGAAAATAGGCGTATGCGCAGGTGTATATAAACTGTATTGTTCTGTGCAACAAGAAACAAACAGTGGCCATTTGCAATATCAACACTATATAGAAGTATCCCAGATATTAAACAAATGTCATCATACTCGTGCAATTATGGGTCACAAATGTGACTTGACCCCTTCTGAGAAAGATATCATAACATATTAACTTTCCAAAGGCAAGTCTACATTAGAAATATCCGAAATACTTGGAAAATATCACCAAACTGTGAAAAGATTTGTAGTAGCTCCAATCAAGGTACGTAAGTGGGCCGATAAGGGTCACTCGAGGGTTGTTTCTCCACATTCTTTGTCACAAATGGAACATGAAGCTGTCAATAACCCAGGCCTGACGAGTAGAGCACTTTTCAGAAGTATTGGAGAAGCAACAGTGCCCAGAAGTACTCGCTGTCGTCTTTTGAAAAAGGTCGGGGCATCGGTGAGACCAGTGACAAAGCCTCGATTGACAAAAATTCACATACAAATACGTATGAAATGGGCAAAGGAGAACATGAAAGTCGATTTCTCAAAAGTACTGTTCGTGCAACCCTGGTGGCTGGAGCAAAGGTTGGGTCGTAAATGGACGAGATCCTCATCACCGCTTTAGACGCCAACAAGGAGAAGGAGGTATTATGATTTGGGCTGGTATTATTGTGGGTATCATGGTTGGCCCGTAGAGAGTGCCTGAAGGTACGAAAATAACCGCAGATGCTTATATAGTCTTCTTCAAAGAGCACCTGGAATCTTGGCTAAACAGGCAGAGAATCATCTTTATGCAAGATAATCCTCCTTCGCATTAATCACATAAAACTACGTAGTACCTGCAAAAACCCTGCTGCTGTGTACCTCGAAAGATGAACTGGCCGACCAATTCTCCAGACTGAAACCCAATTGAAAAATTGTGGAGCATTCTGAAGGGACGTGTTAATGAGAATGGACGCCGATTTAAAAGCAAAGATGACTTGTGGCAGGAAATAGTCAACGTATCACGTGAAATTACATCAGAGGAGATCCAGAAATTGACATGTTCGATGAACCAGCGCCTTTTCCAAATCATTTTTAAAAAAGGATCACATATTTCATATTAACTAACTTCACTACCATTTTTTAATTATTTTTACTTTTTTTTATTTCAATTTAATTTTATCATAGTTACAGTATGTATCCCTAAAATCTATAAATTAAACAATAAAAGTATTATTTTTTTAGAGGGGTTTCTATTACACCTCGCTAATAATTTGACACATTAATTATTTTCAGTAAATTTGGTAAATGACCGTAACTTCTGTTCCTTTTCGTAGAACCTTACAATTTTTACGGAGTAGGTGTATCTCTAAGTTGTCATTATTCTCTAATAATATCGTTAAATTCCAATCAGTAGTTTGTGGATAAGAGGGAAAAGTGACATTTCTTTAATAATTTGAAACGCAGTGTATTTTGTTAGTAAATTATAATTTTGTCCAGTTAAATGTGTGTGTGTGGGGGGGAATATGGATCTAACAATCGGAGGTCTTGTAATTATCATTGCTATAAAATAGGAATGGTTGCTTGAAACTATGTAACTGTGTGCAGCTTATTTGTATTAAGAATATTTACTTGAATATACAAATGTCTGAAAAAGATTATTGCACATAGAAATAGTTACTTGGGTGCATATAAATGCTTACAGTAAAGAGAAAAAAAAAACACATACAAAACCAAAGTTTCAGCAGTAAATATAAAGATGATTGACTAAAATTACCCAGAGCATAACCAAATGATAATAATAATAATAATAATAATAATAATAATAATAATAATAATAATCACAGGGTGAAGCTAAAGGAAAATGAAAAAATGGACAAATATCTGGATCTTGCCAGAGAACTGAATAAGTTATGGAATATGAAAGTGAAAGTAATACCAATTGTAGTTGGTGCACTTGGAGCAGTCTCAAAATGATTGGAAAAGAGTCTGGAAAGTTTGAAAATCTGAGGAAGGATTGAAACCATTCAGATCACTGCACTGCTGCAATCTGCCAGAATACTTAGAAGAGTCCTGGATACCTGAGGAAACTTGCTGTCACTCAGACTCCAGTGACTTTTGCTCATTTTATGTTTTGCAAACAATCACATTTATGAAAACAAAGCAAAAGAACATATAAAAATTTGAATCATAAATTCATGGAATTGACGTTCTGTAGCAGTATTATATATTCACTGTATTTCCACTTCCTGAAAACCCAGACCCAGATCATCAAAACGGTAAATAACGCTTCTATAAAACAAAAAGGAAATGACAGTCCACACTATGAGGAAATGCAGCAATCTGGTCTAGACGAAAGGTAAAAAGAAAAAAATAGTAGAAAGAAAGGGAGTGTCTTACACCTGGGACTTTGCAAATGATTTGATTTAACCATGTAAACGAAATTATTAAGAGGAACGGAGAGTCTAGAACTTTTAGATCAATTATGATGATTTCGTTGTATCGAGAAAGTCATATTGAAAATCAAGTTTCCCGTTAGAACCTCTAAGTCGGGTAACATTTTAGTAAGAGTAGCACAAATCTGTTAACTACACCCCCCCCTCTCTCTCTCTCTCTCTCTCTCTCTCTCTCTCTCTCTCTCTCTCTCTATCTATCTATCTATCTATCTATCTATCTATCTATCTATCTCTTTCCGGCATTGATGTTTGTGCTTTCTTCCTTTGCAGTCAAGTCAGCACATGTAGGATTTTAAAAGTTGACGTGCTCTACTTTTTTTAAATTCTAGATATTTGCATTTTTTTGTTGGTCGCATTATTTTCTTTTAAAGGTGATATCTTTTTAAAGGCTTTCCCTCAACCTGAAGCGATTGCCGAGTGATTGCCTTTGGTACTGCAGTGATTTCAGGATGAATAAAATCTTTCTTTCGGCAGCTGTCCGACATTTAAATACATTGGACTTCGTGTATAGGTAGAGCGAATAATAACAAGGTAATAGGTATGATGAGTGAATTTTCATTCAATTACCGCCACTAGTACCTGCGCTGTGGTATTTCATTCCGAGTGATCAGTCTGTCCAACATTTTATAATAATACAAACATATATTATTAAAAGCCTACTAATAGCATTACTATAAGTAATCGATAAAGTTAACATTATTTTCAACAAATTAAAACATGTTTTTATGGAAAGAGCATATCTTCTACAGAAAAGTTGAGTGAATAGAAATGGAATTTTGTGTATTATAATGATAATAATTATTTATCAGAGAGATTTGCTGGTTTTTAATTTAGCAATATTTTAGCCTTGGGTCAATATGACTATTAGCAATCGTGTGACCCCAAATGCAAGCGTGTTTACACTCTCCGCAAATCTATGTCATATTATTGGTTCTTAGATTTGTTCTAATACTCATCTTTATTTGATAATAGATTGATTGGGAGAAGGAAAGAAAGAAAGATCGACAGATAGATAATGCTGGCATTCACTGTTAAATATTTGCTTGCATTAACACGCATATATGCATACACGCATACATGCACACGCTCACATATGTGTATGATAATCACGATAGATGCGTTATCATACAAGGCAGTATTGTATACATAATATTATTTTTTTCTACAAAGTCTCCAATGTCAACGCATTTACTTCAAGGGTAAATATCAATCAAATAGATCAAACATTCTACTCTGAAATTTCGGACCAATATCCGATTAATAACAGGCTACATATTACTACTTCCAGCCAGAAACACAACACACATATACGGGCATACACACATATACAAACACACATACACATATATACACACATATTTGCACCCACCCACCCGTATATAAACATATATGAGGTCTTAATGACAATTTGAAAACAACATTTTTAGGTGTTTTGGCTTTGATATCTCTAGAAAAATAATCTAATTCAAAACAAACCAAACATTAATAGATTCTGATGATAAATGATTTTTTTAAACCAACCATGACAGATTTCTGTATG
>CM042145.1:72876809-72879309 GCA_023376005.1 Doryteuthis pealeii
AAGAGAAGATGGCCTGTCGGCGGAATAGAACCTCCTAGAAACACCTCTCTTCTCGCTATTTATATATCCGATACAAAAGGGGTCTAACCCCCCCACACACACACACACAAACACTCCCCACACACATGTAAATATGTGTGTGTACGCATGCCTATGTAATGAGACTGACGTAAATAATCCCATCGGTTTTAACAACTAGTATATCAATCAATATTTCTTCTGCTCATAACAGAAAATCAGGAGTTAACATGGTTAATCAAATAAATATTGATTTTATTGTTTGGTTTGGTTTCATTGTTAAATGGCATATCAAAATTCGTAGGTTATCTAATGCCAAGGAAATCCTCGTAGAAGAACAGTAGTGGTACTATATAAACCGTAGGTGGTGGAGGAGCGAGTTATACCTTTCCCATGTGCATTACTCTAAAAATGAACCTAATAGCTCGGTTGGAGTTCAACCTCGCTTATTACGATGTTGCAGTCCAAAACTTTCGCCATCACACCAGTGCAAACACCTTATTTTATTGTGGCTTTAATGTAGTTTGAAATTAGAAACAACAAAAACAACAAACCATTTTCCCAATCCTCCCTATGCACGATTATTTATGAAGAAGCTTGAGACAATACGCAAGGAAAAGTTAAACTTTTCACGGAAACTTATTTATAAAAACTATATAAGGAATAAAAAGTAAAATAGCTATTTAAAATACTGGGGGAATGAGATAACCTATTCAGATATCTGATTTGTTAAAGTATTGTCGGAAGAACTTACCTTATATGGTTGTCATAAACTAAATTAGAAATTTAAAATATCAATGTCTTACATGAAAAGGAATAGTTTAAATTCATTTTATTTGTTACAGATACTGAGTAAATAAGTAAAGTCGTCGGGATGGCCTAAACTCGGTATCAACCAATCAGCGAGGGAGTCTATTCTGTTTTCAATTGCGCTAGACGAAGGAGATTTTTGGGGGTCTGAGGTGGAGCGCCACACATACCATCACCTCCTTACTTTACCGCACATATCCCTGTGCTACTCATACGCTGAGTTGGCGAGGACCGGTATCGAACTGGGAACCTTGTGGTTTCTAGCCGAACACTCTACCGACTGAGCTAAACCACGTCCCTAACTAGCTCATAATTAAATCATTTAAACTATTATATACATATAAACCATTTTCTCAACTTTTGGATCATCTTCTCACCTGGTCCTAGAATAGGCTGACTTTACCTCCCGCATGTGGTGGTATTACATCTCGCCCAAGGTGCAACTGATAAGTAGGCTCCACTTTTGGATATCTAAGTAGTATGGAGTACCCATTCAGTGCCATTGTATCCATTTTAATCTGACTTGGATTGGTAGTACAACATCTACAGGTTATACAGATATTTACAAAATCATTCATATTTGAAAGGAACGTGTGCAAAACAAAACAAATTTTAAGAAATAACTATGGAAGAATGTAAATATTAATGTACAATGAATGTGATTTTACACTAAACCTATACGGGTTGACATGCCGTCAAAATCAATCCACGGTCAGATTAAATATAATTTAAGACTTTTCTATTAAATATAATATAATGCAGCACATTCAAAACTATTTCCTTGTTTGCTAGAACTGATATAGATGTTCCAAGGAAGTGATTATATCCGAAGATACTAAAATATAATATAATCGGGTAGTATTTTGAGATATAATGCATACTGTTGATGTGAAAATGTATCTTTATTTTTTTTAAAATTCTCCCGTATAAATCAGATTGATTCTTGATATTGAAATATTTTATGGAAATAACATATAGCACATTCCGGAAATATCTTATGAAACATAATTTCACGAAACCACGTTTTTATCCAATTTATTTCATGAGACCACTTTATTTTTACGCCTACTTGCATTTTAAAATTCGTTGGTATATTTAATTTAATATATATAAAATTGCAATTCATGAAAAATGATTTTTCTTGCATGAAAACCATAATTTTTCAATTCAAGATATTAACTGTAAATAAGATCTATTTTAAAGTACATTTTTCCCCGAGTAAACTTGCTTTCTTATTTTGACTTAAAACTTACACCACGTTTCCACCGTTCATCGATTGATATGTGTCTAAAATTATGGAGAATAGTTGAATGTCCACAACTGGCTCAGGTGATTTGCATACACAGATTTACGACCAGTTAATAAAATAAGAAGAAAATTCTGATAAAAGATGTTTCCATCATTTTCAAAACGCCTTATGATTGGATATGACACACGAAAACCATATTTTTCACGTTTGCATATTAGAAGACTGAATATAAAACGATGATTTGTTTTTTGGTTCAATTTCAATTTCAGGAAGCACTTCGTTAAATTTCATATACATTCTATTTTGAAACTAAAGAAAAGAAAAAAAAGTAATAAAAAAAAACCAAAGAGAAAATAAAAGATAAAGAAAAAATTAAATAGATAAGGAATTTTTTTCAATGTTTGGAAATCATCTTTTTTGCCA
>CM042145.1:72884309-72926809 GCA_023376005.1 Doryteuthis pealeii
AATTTGTTGGTGGAACTAAACTGACGACGTACTCAGCTGAACCGTCTCATGGATACAAGAAAACCTTAAAATTAAACAAAACACGTGTTTCTCTCGCTGAATTTAATTTGATTTTGTCGAGCTAAAATGCGTATATATTTCGATGATCGCATCAGTGATCATCTACAATTTCTACAAAAATCTCACGTGCCTTTTGTGCAATGTTTTAAGCTATATGTTGGGAAATAACTCATAGTCATGAGCATTATCCACCTTACTGATATATTAAGTTCATCTCTATCTCATTGAGTAGCCCAGAGAATGACAACGGCGAACAGTTTGCATGAAATAAGGCTTTTGAGAAAGACATGCATCTACTTTCTTCTATGTTTAAGATTAAATAGGAGATTTGCAGCCACATTGGTCATCAAAAATACTTTCATAGAGTTGGTAACGTGTAAATTATATCAAATTGCAAGATATTTGGAGAAGTTCAGGGGACAGCAAGTAATCTCAATTGACTTAGGAAAACCACATCAGGACAATCTAGAATATCGTCGAAAATATTCATGTTCATGTTGAAATAAGTCGTCGGGTGGCCTAAAGTCGGTATCAGCCAATCAGCGAGGGAGTATATCCCCTTTTCAATAATGCTATACCAAGGAGATTATTCTGGCGTTTGAGGTGGAGCGCCACACCTACCATCAGCTCCTTACTTTACCACACAGATCCCTGTGCTACTCATTCGCTGAGTTGGCGAGGACCGGAATCGAACTAGGAACCTTGTGGTTTTTGGCCGAACACTCTACCGACTGAGCTAACCCAGCCCCTGTCCCAAATTACCTAAAACAGCCTTCAAAATTAATGACTGTATCTCTAAAGATTTTAATCACCAAGTATATATTTTTTTCTTAAAACAATTTATTTTTTACTTTCTTTTTGTCATTACTTCCTGTTTTATTTTATTTTTTCCTGTTTCCATTTCCTTTTTAACATTCTCTTATGTATTTCTGTTTAATATTTGTTTTATGTTTTTTTAGCTGTGAAACATGAAGGTGGAAGTGATTTAAAAATCGGCTACGTTTTGAATCAATTTAAAAAAAATATTTTTCATTGAATTTTACATAATAGAAAAAATATTCAAGAATTATTTAAAATTTATAAAATAAACACAAGGTCTTTTTTACGTGGGGATCTTTATGGGGCATCTAGTGGGTATCGAACTCGCTATTCAGTACTAACAGCTCTACAAGACTAGCATGCTAAATATTGCACCACATTTTTTGCTTCTTTGCTTTTTTTTTTCTTTTTTTCTTCTGTACCCAGGCGACACCGGGTATCCGCTTCTAGTTATTAAATATATACAAAATGAAACTTAACCCTAACTAAATTTTAGCTTAGTTTATAACAAGGACTCAACTATGGGGCAACCAGTGCGAATCAAACTCAGTAACAATGATATAGTTCTCGAATATGCTAATCATTACATCATTCAAGATCCACAAAATATTATTTCCTTATCTTTTCTTGACCTGGAACACATGCATATAGACACTGATGTCCCATAATAGTTACCCGTATAAGTAGGGGTGGGCGAATGAATACCTTTTTCCTAGAAGTTAAGACAGGTGTTTTCTATGACCATTTTGCTGCTGATTCTGATTCTGATGAGATCGTTTACCTAGAATGTCCCTTTAGGTTGGTTCCATGGGGATTTTCAAAATGGCGGCTGTGAATCATTGTTTTTATTAAAGAAAAGGACAATATATGGGTTAATAATAGTGTAATATAGACACATAATATGGAAATACATTAATTTTATTGATTTAACCAGCTATAATTTCTTTATCATGTAAAAAAAATGAAAATTATAATAAGATTAGTGACGTTTATGCCTAGAGATATCACCAATTACACATGAAGTTCGCAATAGTTCACCTCGACACACAAGAATTTTTCATATAAGTTAGTCACTTGACACACAGATTTGTCCTGATTTGGTTATCAAATCTAGCAAACTGGGATTCACATCTTAAGTTTGTGAGAGGTGCATACTGTAGTGCGAAAGGCACTACAGTATATACCTCTCACCATTATCATCTTGCTAGAAGTGTTCTAACTCCAAACGTTTTTCCTAACATCATCAATAACTTGCTCTATTACTGCAACTTTCAGCTTTTCAATCCCACTTGTTTCACCGTCTAGTTTTACATCCTTTAATTCCTTGACAACAATCAATTGTATCTGCTTCTGATGTGCCACAAATAACTTTGCGAAGGCTACAATATACCCACATCTGTTTTATACAAAGCTTTTGAATCCCACATGTTGAACATTGTCTCTTTCCATTTACTGTATAATGAAACAGAATGTGCTGCATAACTTGAGACAATAAATCCAATAGACAGAAGTTCCAGGGGAACTGAAGGCTTTCTCACTAGCAGTGACCAATAACAATTTTTGAATCCTAATCTTTTGCTCAGTGTTTTTGTAGATTTTGCCCACGGCATGGTCCACACACAATATGAGCACACAATCTTATTTGATAACAATGGTCTACTTCCAGGTTATTAAGAAAGACTTTACAGTCAGCTGCTTGATAAGACATCCAAAATTCAATTTGACTCAACAGAGCAATTAGCAAGTACCGCTTCAGTTTGTAATCGTAAGCTTTTGCCCCGTCTTCCCTTGAGTGGCTTAGATTCTCAGCATAGCTAGTTGTGAGTGACGTACGTGCACCATAATTTATTGTTATTTCTATATGATCCGTTCTGACATCGTAGTGACGATGGAGAGCCACCTTTGTGGTGTCATCAAGCCCTTTTGTAATGACTTTGGCCAGCTTGTAGCACAATTGTTGTGCAACATGTTTAAGATCCATGTAAAATGAATCTTCCATATAATGCATGATTTTTGACAACTGGGGAGCATATATATATTTACCAACCCCTCCGCACGAGCAGGATGTGACACAAGGTCAATTTATTAAGCGGAGTTCAACAGGTTGCCTACCCAATGTTAAAGAGCCCGGTCTGCCCACTATTTACCCATAGCTGGAGAAGAGTAGGATTCATACCTTTCCAAGGTATTAGCGCTAAGTATAAATGCAGTTATCGCGCTCAGGATTTGAACTCGTGGCGACGAGTCCATTTCCCATGACTTTAACCATTACACCACACGCTTCCAACTGGGAGCATATAGATGAGACCTCTATGAATATCAAGGCAATAGATCTCGAATTTTTCATCCCTGCTCTCACTACTATACAGTTTGTGATCTGATTCACTGCTTACATTTATGTCATTATAAATGATTGTCCACTGTTAACCAAATATCATATTGGTTACATTGGCAAATATTGTGCAAACTTCATTTAGGGAGTGGGAATTCTGACAAACATTGGGCCAAACAGCAACCTTCAGGCTCATTGAATCATCTGTGTCCATTCCTAGCCTTCACATCCAGGAATGCAAGAGCAAAACTGGTGCCGGTGTCATTTTCAACAGCCTGTAGAGAACAAAGTTTTTTTTATCCATAAATAAAGTTATTTTATGTAGATTGCTCACTGTCCTGGTAATTACATCCAATTTCGCAGTTTTCATCAAAAAACATATACCAACCGTCAATTGATCTAGTTCTTACGGTTCTTTTTTCTTTTTCTCTGTTGCAAGACTCTTCTTCTTTGCAGATCATTCTTGACTCCTCTTACTCGTCTTCATCCTTATCCAATCTTTTGGAAATGTGTTGGTGCAAACGACCTTATAAGCTCTAAAACAGTTTTCTTCATAAATGCCCGATCGTCAGGTGTCATTTTGACACTAAAGTCTTCTTTCTTTGCATTTGATAGGATGGATCCTTATAACAGACATAACAGGTATATTAAGTAAGAGCTGCATTGAAGTCCAATGCTTTTGCATACCAAACCTAGCTTTTGGATTTAGCACTGCTGTTTTAAGAGATAAGTTTCATGTAAGTTTGAATTGCTTAATCTCCGTGTATGTAGAGTCAAAACGTTCTTTTATGTTTTCACTTCTTGATTTTCTTTCTGCCATTTTAGATTTGGTTACTCCTTTAGGGAACTAGATCACATACATTGTATGACTCTGGCTATGTCATATCTGTCTTTTTCATACATGAACAGATATAAATGACATATGAAAATGAATATTTGAAATTTACAACCCTCCAGAATAAAATAGCATAAAAATCTGGACATAATTGAATAATTTTCGCTTAAAATACTCAGTAAAAATAAATGAGTTGGTTAAATCACAAAGATGAATATATTTTCATATTCTGTGATCCAGAAAACATATAATTTGACATATTACACCACTGTAAATCCTAAAATTGTTAAGTTTCTTTGAAAAAATAGTGATTTTCAGTCGCCATTTTGAAAATCGTCACGGAACCAACCTAAAATGACGTCATATTAAAAAAAATCATCAAATTCGTAATCAGCAGCAAAATTGGCCATATAAACACTCGTTCAAAAATTCGACCTTCATTTTCCCACCCCTTGCATAAGTACTGAACAGGATCATCAGTGCTTTACGTTGAGTGGGAGCAGGTGCTTTCAGCGTAACTTGACCGTCAATAATTATTCCGTATTTCGTTTCTCATGGTAATTATTTTTATCCCATCTTTTTAAATTCTATTTCAGATTGTGTTTTTATTGTAAACTTCTCGATCTCACTCCTTTTTAGCTTTCATTATACCACCTTATTATCTCTTACAACCTTTCTCTCTATCTTTCATTAATCTTCATCCTTATTCTCTGTTTCTCATATTCACATGACTCCTCCTCCCAAATCGATTTCTATTCGACTTGGAAAATGCACAGGTGTCAGTTATATTTATTTCATCCAGATCCAGTTACAAGGGAGCATTTATGAAAGAAATAAGTTCAGTATCCCCAAGAAATAGCTTGAAATACATAAGATAAAGGAAATATTTCCAAATTAATATCGTTTTGAAAATAAGTTTTATTTTCGTTTTTGTTTTTAATAAAAATGCATTACCGTGTATATGTAAATGAGTACGTTGGAACATTTTATATAAACTTCACTGTACGATATGTGTGCGTGTGTGGACGGGTCTCTCTCTCTCTCTCTCTCTCTCTCTCTCTCTCTCTCTCTCTCTCTCTCTCTCTCTCTCTCTCTCTGTGTGTGTTAGCTGCTTTATTCTATTTATATTGGTTCAAATAATCTTCAGTGGTTCAACCTCCCTATCAACACATTTTTGGAAATTTCCTTAAGCAATTCAAAACGTAATAATAGGAAGTGCATTGAACTCCTAATGTACTCCCACAGAAGATTTAATATTTCTAAACACACTCACTTTTTCTCTATCTGTCATTCAAAAGTTGTTGTTTTTTTCATAAATTAGAAAATTGCTCAATGCTGGCTATTAGAGCAGAGTAAAACTTAAAAGAGATGAAGGTATAATCACCAGTTCATAACCATCTCATTACTACTTTTTCCTTATAATTTTACAAAAAATTATCAGATGTGACTTGTAATTAAACTAGCTAATAGTTTTAAAATATTCAACGTGAATGTGAGTGCTCACGTGTTCACTCTATAAAAAAATAGTGGTTGAAAGAATGTTATGGAAGGACCAAAATTAAGCGTATTAAAAGATTTTAAGTTATCAATAATTATCCTTCTAAAAAAACATATTTTACTGGGACTTGTAAGGGAATTTTTTTAATAAAAAATGTATTTCATAAAATCATTTTTACATTCTGAGAATGCGTGACAATACCCGTTTAAACAGGAAAACCGATCTTCTAGGAAATACAGTAAAAGACATTCTGATAAAATATAGTCATCGTAATACACAGGGATTTTTCTAATTGAATATTTCATTTATGAATCAAGACGAATGCAGTTCCGTAGATTTTAAATTAAGTTAGCAAAGGAAATCTGATTCTTTTATTATTCAATTTCCAGGAGGAAAAAAAAATCAATCCATTTATGCAGAAACAAAATAAAAATTGTTCATGTGTCGCTAAAGAGGAATAATATCGCTGGTGATATTTTCCAGATGTAATTTACAGACATCAGTTTATCAAGGGACAAAAATGATATTAAAATAAAAACAAAAAATAAAACAAAACAAAACAAGAAACACAACAATATCATACATGATTTCTCTGTTGCAGTTTATGGAGTATAATCAAAATGTGGAGAAAAATAAAACGTGAGAAAACATGTGAATCAAAAATGAAAAGTTTCAAATAATAAAACAAAGATAAATTATTTCAGTGTTGAGAAGGTCAGTCTGATATTAACCATATCTTTTCCTCACCAAAAAAGAAACATAAAATCTCCGGAAGAATGATCTCCCATGGTAGGAATAGAAATATTTTAAATGCCATATAGATCCTATTAAATAAATTTTTGTTTTGTTCTTGTCATCACATTAATTGATTGATTGATTTTAATTGCATGCTAATAAGTCTGGATTCATTTTTACGCCTAGAGTTTAAGAAACTTTGGAGATTTTACGATTATATTTAATTTTTGTGCAGTTTATTAAAACATTTTTGCACACTGCTACAGAAAAATCAAATATTCCTATCAAATGCAAATAATTTTCAAAATAATCTATTCGACCTTTAAATGGATCGCTAACAGGTAATACAGCACCGTATTACAGCGGAGCTGGGAGTTATGTGAATGATCTGCAGATCTAAAGGCTTAGCATCAGATTCAGTTTATACCCAAGACTTTTTTTGGTGGGGATTAAATTATAGCAAATAATACAGTCAGTATATTTTAAGGGAATTGTCATCATTTTAATTTCAATGCTTGTGCCATAACGCCGTCATTGCTTCTGCTTTTGCATTGCAGCAAAACCAGAAGTAATGACTGGGTTAGCGCTACAAGACTTCAAGCTGATGTGTCATGGCACAAGCATTCAGTTTCTCAGTTGTAAGCGGCCTACGTTTAAAGACTTGAGCCTTCAGCTACTCTCAGTGGATGTGATCACAAGAGGATTGATAACATGAGCAAGACTTACACAGGTTATTACCACGTAGTAAGATGAGGCATCCTGGAAAAGTATATCTCAGTACTTCCATACATGCACAAGACGTGCTTAGTGTAGTTCCTAGTCGTATGGAATGGAATCGGTGAATCGAATTTAAATCTTGAATGAGCTGGGTACGTTTTACTTCATGCTAATACATTATTAGGGAAACCCATGGATCAATCTCTTCTATCTCCAGCTATGGGTAAATAGTAGGTCAGACTAGATTATTTCGCCTTTGTAAAGCAACCAGTTAAGTCGAAGTAAAACTCCGAATTCAGGCCAGATATAC
Organism: Doryteuthis pealeii; assembly: GCA_023376005.1. Classification (NCBI taxonomy): domain Eukaryota; kingdom Metazoa; phylum Mollusca; class Cephalopoda; order Myopsida; family Loliginidae; genus Doryteuthis; species Doryteuthis pealeii. Next base: position 72,891,616 of record CM042145.1, read on the forward strand.
TGCGCTGAAGAATTAACATCGTGCCACATCCTGCTTGTGACAGAGTAATTAGGTTAATCCATATATTTCCATATTCATCGTTCTGCATAAAAATGGTAACAGAAATAACGTGACTGTTGCTGCTTGATTATATACCACTCACCAGTTTACTTTCCTAGCGCATTTCAAATCCAGGTGAATCTTTTGTGTGTCCATGAGTGTGTGAGGGTGGGAGCGACTCAGCATGTTCTTAAAAAGGTCTGACATTCCTGATATAACATTCTTGTTAGTATACGTAAATAAAAAAAGGAACAAGAATAAAACCACACACATATGGTAAATATTTCCTTTAAGAATATATTGTTTGTTTCTTCATAATAATTCAAGAACAAGAAAATGATAGTATATATTATACCCAACCCTTTCCCCACAGCAAGAAGTGACACGATGTCATTTTTAAGCGGAGTATAGCTGCTTTTCATTTATACTTTTCCTTCTCCTAGAAAGTAGTCAAACCAAATAAAAACAACCCAATCTTCACTACAATTTACTCATAGCTGGGAGAGAAGTGTAGGATTCATTCATTTCACAATGCCATTAACGCCAAATAAAATGCAAAAAAATCTCGTCCAGGACTTGAACCCAATTGACGATTCTATTTTCTATAACGATAACCGCTACACAATCGCCTCTCCCCAGGAAAAAAAGTAATGTAATAGAGAGGAAATTAATTGAAAGGATAAATAAATTATAAGACCATGATGTTGTGATTATTGGTGTTACTACTGATGTTTGTAAAAAAAGAAAGTAATATCGTGCCGAGCTATTTGAAACATACTTTATTTTTTCCTCTCTTTGAAAATATCACTGATATCTAACGGAAATCATTCACAAAAGATAATCACTGTTGTCATTTCATTTTGGCTCATTAAAAAAGAACACACATTTCTCTTTTATTCAGCGATTTTCTCTAATTTCCTTTTTTCCTAAACTATCAGTTTTATTATAGATACTATTTTTATAGTGGAACGCGATTTTAGAAGTTTTAATTAATTTCAAATATTCAATTCCCATGATTATTTTTACTCTGAATTTCAGATGACGTAATTTCCGATATTTCAAGTATCTTAACTCCCGATTGCGAAACTACACATTTCACACCTTGAACATTTTTCTTCAAAGAGAAACACATTTTCCTTCATTGAATATGACATAATTTAAGTATGAGCTAAAGGATTCTGGAACCAAACAAGAGGTGAACTCTTAAAACCGACTCGTTTTTCCTCATATTTATCCACTCTCAAAGCACAATCTGTCCTTAATGAATCTAATGTTTATAGATTAGTCACCGAATACGTGTTTACAGATATTCAAAATAGAGGTGAATCAGGTATTATAACAGTTGAAAAAAAGATGAAAAAACAACGTGACCATTGCATGTACCAACCAAATCTCGTTTGATTGCAGAAATGATTTCATGAATCAAAATCTGTTATATTTCTAGAATCGAAATTTATGTAGATTGGAATCTGTGATTCAAATCACAAAATGTAAATTGTTATTCTATATAGAAACATAAATCCACAAACACATGTACACACCCACGCGTACATATAACACGTACATATAGTCATTGTATTTCGATTACGCATTGGTCATACAAGACTAACGCACTCCAATATACTCGAACAAGAACAACAACCACAATGTGGAACATGTCAAACACCTTTGAAAGTTAAACACTTATTCTTGTAATGCAGGTTTATTGCTCACATCAGAAACCGTTATTTTAAAGCAAACAATATGAAAGATCTGTTTGAAAATGTCAACATGGAGGATATTCTCTCTTTTTTGAGAGAAATAAAATTATACTATAGAATATAGACATGAAACAAATCAATACCATACAACATAATCCCCAATAATGCTAACATATTTTTAAAACCAATTACTAAAAGTATAAATATAAATACACGATATGTATAACTTCCTAACCGTTAGGCATGACATAACCCCAGACAAGTTGATATGCCCATAAAATCAATAAACAAACAAACATATAACACAAATATACATAAATAGAAACACACCCTAACGCGGTTGTAGCAAATTAAAACTATCCTATGTACACGCCTTACCTGCGACTTTGCTGGAAAGAATACAATTAGATATCATCCCAAGTTATACACGCTACTTGAAACCCAAATACATTCAAAACCTGGATATTATAAAAGACTAATATTTTAAAAATGAATTGAAATTATATAGCATTTTCTTCGGGGAAGAACAGGAATTTCTAAATTTATTTAACATTTACAATGTCACCCTTTTTATAATTTGTGACGTCATCCGATGCCTCAACTTGCCAGTTTGATTGTTGTTTGACTCATGATCATTGCCATCTTTAATCAAAAACCCAGTTCACGCCATTATTTATACTGATTAAGACAATCAAAATACCCTCGCCTAAATTCAATAAAAACAAATTCTATTATTCTTGAAAATAACTGCAATGTAAGCCGAACGATTTCCTAAATTTTAAGATTTATTTAAACTTATTTTTCGTATGATTTAATTAAAATCAGAATTATTCATAGGACCTGATTGGTATGATGATATTCATGAACAGAAACTTGATTAAATACCCTCCGCTATCTTGATATTCTCCAGACATGAAATACATATAAATGAATTCTGATTTTACAACTCGCTCGGAACGGATCTTTTAATAAGACAGAACGTGCTAAGTTGACATTTGTAAATCTATCTTCAGTTTTATTTTTTATTTGATTTCTCGTATGTTGTATCGTACTAACGTTTAACGATTCGTCAAGGATTTGCGATTTGTAAAATAATTGATCGTATTTTAGATGTGTGCGTCATTGTACCACATTATTATCTATGAACAATGTTATTTTGCTAAAGTCATATTTCCTACCATATGTCTTCTTTTTTATACTGTAATCGATAACAATGCGGCAAATATCGTCGGGAAAACATCTTTTTCATGTGAACTCTTTCTTCTAATGATACTATTAGACATTAAAAGGTTGATTTCGTGTGGAAGTGTTTTCAGAAATAATCAAGAGGTCCTTAATTAACCTGATGTTTGCGGATCGTCCCAACAAATATGACCATTAAAAATATTTAATAGTTAATGTGGTTTGGCCGCGGGGCATTGCTCATGTAGCGGGCTTTGAAGAGGAATAGCCAACCCACTCCAAGACTGTTTTGAATGTAGTTTTCCTTCTCATAGACCATTTGCAATAGTAAGTTCAGAGAGACCGCTCTACAAAAGCATTTACCCATAGCTGGGGAGAGAAGAATTGGAATCATAGCGTCCTAGAGGGTTTAGCGTTATATGATATGCAAACAGCGTCATTCACTATTTGAACTCGAGTGCGGGGTCCACTTCACACGAAGATAGATATTACATGTTTGTAAAGGTTTAATCCAATTGAATTACATATACTAGCTACACATATCCAGAAGCATGAACATTATTTTAACAACCAAATATCATGTGAGTGAAAAGATGATTTTAATGATTGAAATGTATTTTATTTCTGCTGAGAATTAAGCCGTTGAAATCTGTGACGTAATTTGCACAAGTTAAATTATCATTTTATACTACGCCTGGAAAAAATGGACACCAATCATAGAAAACGTCTCTTTCGTTATTTAATCCAAGAAAAATAAACTAAGCATAACCTGAGAAATACCTATTTTATGTAATAGCCAAATATTATAGCTTCAAGGAACATAACTCAAATAAACCTATATATTAATACTTGTATTCTTAAGTTTACGACCGTTGTCATCTCGCAAAACCCTCTGATTAAAAATGAGACCGACCACATAGTCCAAGATGGAATGCAAAATGTAAATCCCGATTATCTGGTGTTACTTATCCGCCTAATTATTATTAGTGTCATCCCTTTAGCGAAATGATGGGCCGTTCCATTTTTATTATAAAGAAAGAAAAGACAGAAAAAGGACATGCTACACTGAGAAAATATAATAAGAAAGAAACAAAGAAAGACAGAGATAAAAGGAAATATAGGGATAAGTGGTGAAATAGGTTTTGCTTTACAATATCGAACTAGAAAAGGTAACGCGTCTGCCGATGTTTTTAATCCGGTTCATTGCACTGCTGTAATTTCTCTATGTTCGACTCTTAGATATATACACTAGGAATTATGTCATACAGGAGTATCAAGGCTTTTGGTTTTTTTAAGATCTAGAAACCTTCTCTTTCCAACTTATATCTTTAAGAAATAGGATGTGACACAAGAAAGGAAGTATGCGACATACAGTGAGTATCGAACTTTATAATCTGTAGTAATGGATATGCGAGAATAGATTGCTGGCCATTAAACTGCAATTGGACGCCTCCATTTTTCTCAACTCGTTCGCCACTCGTAAGATTCGAACAAAAGACGCAAGTATGGAGCATGCAGTATTGATCAAACTTGCTATCCAATAGTTGTGGATTAAACTACGTGCTACCTCTTAAAAACACTATTATATGTAACCCACCAAAAAAAAAAATTAACACAAGAAATTTTTATTTATCAATACCTGGCTTCTTTTCATTGTTACATTTTAATAGAGTAAAAAAAGAGAATTTATAAAAGAAATACATTTTCTACCATTGTAACTCAATAGGCAAGAAGAGCTTTAAGAAGAAAATATGTTTTCAAACTCCACCTGAGTTAAATATATTTAAAATGAAATCGTTTATCCAACCCGTTCACCACGAGTAAGATGTGCCGCAAGTATAGGACACACAGCTAGGATAGAGCATTCAATTGCAATGGATCGGCGAGATTAGCATGCTAACCAAGTATGATGATGATTATGATTATTCCTAGTAGTAAAATTAAGAGGAAAAGAAAGAAAAAATTAAATATAAAAAAAAATGAATAAAATGAAAAGGAAAAAAAAAGAAATAAAGAATGATAACTAAAGGGAAAGAAACATTTTATATAGTAGAAAAAAGGAGAAAAGAAAGATGAGAAAAGAACGACAAAAAACCTAGGAAAGGAAAATTGTGAAAATAAAGAAAGAGGATGGTAAACACGAGAAAGGGGAAAAAGAATTAAATAAAGTAAAACGGGAAACTTGTTGTCGAACTCGTCAGCCTTCATATCGTAATCGGGAGCATTCACGGAACTTCAAACTTAACACTTTATTCAATCCATCGGTGTAGACTGTTATTATTCGGTTAATCATGACCGGGTACAAGTGTTAAACTATGTTAAGTATCTTATGTTATAAGCGCCCTTTGCTAGGATTGAACCCGCAAACTCCACTTAGAACTGTATTAATTCAACGTCTATATGCGTTGCATCATGTGTCCAATTGGGCAATAGAGTGATTCTTGTAACTTAAGTATTAATGATGGAGATTCGCTTCCGGTTTTTGTCAGTTACAAAAATGACGTCACTGCTTAGTCACTGCTTACGTCACATTACCCAAAAATTACCCAAAATCGTCATAAATACACTCAAAACATGCAACATAAGACAGTCCTCATTGTTTTTTAAAACAAGTTTTAATAAATACATGACTGGTATTATATATCTATATATAGTTTGTTTTATTTTAATACATATTTAAAGTTTACATTGCAAATTGTTTTATTTTTTTTAATCCTTTAATGAATTGATGATTTTACTTACTTAGGGTACAAACTCGCTGACATTGAATTTTTTACTCCCACCCCTCAGGCAATATGTTTTAAAAATCTATTTTACATCGCCCGGTGGGCGTTCTTTATTTTTTACTAGTAAACTTAATGTTCGTTTTACTTTACTTTTTTTATTATGACTCATTGCTTTTTAAACTTTTAATCAAGTGTTTTTAATTATTGATCCCCATATTGTATTCATTTCTATAATTTGTCTTCTTAAAAGGTTAATATAGCCAAATATATGAACTGATTCTTTGTGACAACTTTTTCCCCAATGTTTTTCCCTATTTATTATACTAACTTTATGGGGATGGTTTCCCTTTTTGTTCCATATATGGTCATCTACACCTGACTTTTCTATTTTCCCTTGTACTTTCTCTACTATTACTTTCAGGCATGTATTATGAAAAACTGGGAATAGTTCCACAAATTGATTGATTTATTGTTAATTAATAATTGATATCACTTTATCAGTAGAAATTAAAACTACATTTTCTACTTTTCTTAAATATGAACATATCAAATGCATCTGAGATATCACTGCTGAATGGTATCTCTATTCGGTGTTATAAGACGACACGCACGTACCACAATAATACACACAAACACACACACACACACACACGTATATATATATATATATATATATATATATATATATATATATTAAATTTTTTACTTGAAGGCACTTACAACGCATGTATCGCATAAAATTCGATACTTTTTCTTATAGAAAATGAACTTGACAAGTGTAATCCCAACATAATATACTTTATCCGCAACGTTTCTAAATAAACAAACATCCAAAAATCTTATTCACTTCGCCGAAGGGCAAACGGTCTGTTTGTTGTTATTATTCTCTCAATAACGCCCCTTACCTATTATGGTAGAGGCGTGAGTATCACTTGACAAGCTTAATTTCGCTAGGATGGTCAGCTGTGTACTGTGGCCGAGGCGATAAGGTGTTTTCACTAGTGTTTCACTGTGTCTGCTGAGGTCCGGTTCGATTTCTGTCGGAGGGAAATCGTTAGTATATACCGCTGATGAGACTTAATAAAGTCGAAACAGTCTGTACGGTATTCTACACATCGAACCATCCTTTGTTGGGATTACACTTGTCAAGTTCATTTTCTATAAGAAAAAGTATCGATTTTATGCGATACATGCGTTGTAAAGTGCCTTCAAGTAAAAATTTAATATACTTTATCCGCAACGTTTCTAAATAAACAAACATCCAAAAATCTTATATATATATATATATATACATATATATATATATATTATTAATATTTGTACGTATTTCATATAGATGCACGTATGTATGTCTATGAACGTATATATGATCATGCTTATCAATATTGATGGATACACCTCTGCAATTTTGTTTTTGTTTGTAAAGAAAAAGAACAGTACTAAATTCATAGGAACACATTGATTTATTGTATTGCGGCTAAACTTTTCTCTTTCGTTGCGTTTGTTTATTTTCTTTATTCAAAACATCAGGATTGTCAAAATATTTGGATAAAAACTTGCTTGTAAAGTAGACAGGAGAAAAAAAGTCCTTGAAATCGAAAGAAAAATACTATCGAGACCAGAACAAAGAATCAAAGAAACAATACAAACGAAATATTTTACACAAAGAATAAACATACAGATTAGACAAACAGAAAGAGAAAAGCAAGACAAAAAGCCGACGGTTAAGAAATATTGGAGGGAGATAATGACGGTAATGTATTAAAGTGTGTGTATTTTTTTCCTTTTTAAAATAGCTCTGAAAAAAGAACAGTATAAATTCAAGTGACAAAAATACAAAATAAAACCTTCAAATACCACCATGAATATAAACATAGAACTAAAAAGTCTGAAAAAGGATATAAGCCATGTAATGTGGGGAAGTGATAAAAAAGAAACTCAACTGAAGAAGAAAAAAGTAAAATATAGGGATTAGTATAAGAAACGTATGAAAAAAGAAGAGAAAAACAAAATGAACCAAAAAACAGTAAAAGAAAAGTAAATTAATAAAAACTAAAACTGGGTTTACTGTGTCATTATTCCGTTTTCTAACAAATAATTCCATAGACGGCCACATCGGAAATGTGCCATCGTTTTGCTTGAGTTTTTTCACTATAATTTGGCAGTCATAAACAATTTTATCAAATTATTTCCAATAATGAACAAAAACTAGTTTAACAGAGAGATAAAAACGGTAAGATATCTACTCTATCAGGGAAATGATGCTGGCAAGAGATTCAGCTACAAAGAGATTTTAAGTATGATATTATATCGAGGTTTTCTATTGGGTTCGATTCGCACTGAGTTCCATGCAATTGTGGCATCGTTCCAAGGGTAGTGTCAAATAGTATATTTTTACATATTATTAACGCTCATGGAAAATGATTAGCTTATTAGTTGTTCTGCTCATAGACACGCACACGCATGCACACACACTCATACATACACACACATACACATACATAAACACACACAAACACACAAACAACACACACTATAATATATATATATATATATATATATAATATATATATATATATAGGTAAGGGTCGTGCTCCACTAGACACTAAAATAATCACTTTGGTTGCGCTAGTGAAAAGGGGATATACTCCCTCGCCGTCCTTCTGATACTGACATTAAGCCGCCCGTCAAGTTTACTTCACACACACACACACACACACACACACACACACACACACACACACATATATATATATATATATATATATATATATATATATATATATATATAGGAGTTTGGTATGTACGTGTTGACTTATAAGTCACAAACGAGAGGTATTCAGATTTGAAATCTCGCATACTACTTGATATGCTTATAACATATTACAGAACAGTGTTTACAGAAACACACACAATTTAGGTTTTGATTTTTAATAATTAAATGATATAATTCAATAATTAACAAAAATTAAAAAAGAAAAACAGTATACACCCCCTCCATCCCCACCCTACTCACGTCGACACGATTTAGTTTTGAACTGCCCAGACAGAAGACTCCGTCGATGTATAAAAGAAAATACGAATGTTAATTTCTAAAAAAAAAAAACTAACGTTAAGCTGAAATCTCCCGGAGTAGCGTTAACACAATTCCTAACTATATAAAAACGGCAGATCTAAAATGAATTAAAAAAACAACCTCCCACCCCACGTGGTCGGTACAGGCTTTGAACTTCTAAGCATATGGTCGTAAAAAGACAAATTATACTCATATGTATTTTTTATTATGTATCAACAATTCAAGCGCCAATTTTCCCCTTAAAAACAAATTAAAATCAATTAAATCGATTATATAAGGTCAAATTCTTGTTAAAGTTAAAAAGTAGTAACATAATGAGCATCAGTAAAAAATCAAAATGATATTACATATGTAATTAATTGATACAGTTTAAACATTAAATTCTGCCAAAAAAAATTACGAAAACGGACGCTTTGTCTGAATTAAAATACATAGTAAAACAAACGTTATTGAGATTTTAAAACAATTTATACCGAAGTCATGTTTGTTTTATTCATTATTACGGGGTATTCAAATTATTTCTAATTCATTTTTAAACATACTTTTTAAAATCCTTTTTTTTTTCTATTTAACCAATAGAACCTGGAGTGGTCATACTTAGTGGGCCTAATAAGTACTCTGGGAGTAATGGCAACGAAAGGGTATTCCACACTTCCCAGTGCTCTATAACTGGAACCTCACCACTAGATTCAGTTTTGCCATAAGAGCAATACGCTATGGACAACCCTATAGGTGCTAGGGCTTGACATGACTAGCCGATTGATTGGAGAGACCTCTCCGACTGCCGTCTAGCCGAAGTAACGGTGCAGGCTATGGACTACTCTGCAAACACTACGGGTCGTCACCTACGGCCGACAGGTGGCCAATTAGAAGGAGGTTTTACTCAGCAGAGGTGCTGTCAGCATATTGTACAGCCTCAGCCGATAGAGCTAAATAAATAAGTACACATTTTTAATACTTAGCTCCTTTTAATTGTTACTTTTTAGGTGTAAAAAAGAAAATAAATTAAATTAATATTTTTATCACTTTAATGCAACAATCAATTAACAATCAAAGAAAACAAGCAATTAGGAACTGAATTTAAGTTTTTGTCATGTGTACAAAACAGTTTTTGAAAAATAGAATTATATTTCAAAACACTCAAAAGTTAAGGATAACATTTTTTCTTAATTTTATGAATTATTTTCCTCTTATTCTCTCTCTTACCCACTCACTTACCTGGTGGTAATTTTTTTTGTCCGGTCATGGACCGGGTATATTTGCTAGTATATATATATGTAAAAATAAACTTTGGTATGTACGTGTCGACTTTTAACAACAGAAAGAGATGTCACTCAGATTTGAAATCTTGCGTTCACCATGATATGATTATAACTAAGAAACACATAAGTACACTAGGGACAATCATATAGGTGCTATGGCTTGGCATGACCAGCCGATTTACTGTAGGGACCTTCTGACTGCTCTGCCACTAGGATTCCATCCCAAAACATCACGGATCGCTACCTACGAACAAAAAGGTGGACCAATTGCAAGGAGAGGTGCTGTTAGTGTATTTACAGCCAATAAAGCAAAATAAATGAGGACATATATTTAATACATAGTGCTTTTAATTGCTTCTTTTAGGGGTAAAAAATTAAATTAGTATTTCTATCACTTTAATGCAATAAGCACTTAAGAACTGAATTAAATTTTTTGCCATAAAAAAGTTTTTAGAAAAAACAGAATTATATTTCAAAACACACAAAAGTTAAAGATTACATTTTTTTATTCAATAAATTATTTTCCTGTTATTCTCTCTCTTACCCACTCACTCCCTGCTGTTCTTTAAAAAAAAAGTTCCAGTCATGGACCGGGTACTTTGCTAGTATATATATATATATATATATATATATATATATATATATATATATATATATATCGGTGTATGATGACCAAACAATTTAGTTAAAGCCATGAAACGCTGGACTTCATACAGTGTATTTGTTTATGGGTATTGAACGCCTGTAAAGGACGAGCCAGACTTTTTGGATAAGCTTTGGGTACAAGTGTGTCACAGATGTTTTGAACAAAGCTCTTCAGAATTGAAATACTCCTACACTGGTTGACTTATAATTACGTGTGATCACAGTCTGTATAACTATTGTACCCAAAGCTGAGTGGAAAGAGAAATATTCCTATTTTTTCAAGGGCGTAAACATCTCTGGGGTGTGAACTTGGCTTATGAAGTCCATTTCCATATGACGATATCCATTACACCATTCACGCATCAATAACTAAAAATATTGTTGTTTACACAGAATAGCACAACAAAGAAAATCTATGTTCATTCTCTGTTGATACACAACAAAAAATTATATAGAAATGTGATACGTACATTGATCGTCCATCTAAGCAGTGAAGCGGCTCATCGCCTGCTTTACTTCGGTGATCTAGTGAGAACCGATGTTTTCAACATGACTTGGCCGTAAACTATATCTATTCACTAAATACTGGTTGGAATAAACTTCATAATAATGTAGAGTTCAGGGCACTTTATGAAACAGTTATTTTCGTAGGCACCTCGGGCACCCGGGTTTAAATTCTTAACAAATATGTTTCACATCGTGCTGGCATCCCAGAAACGCACTAATCCACCTGTTATCCGTAGAGCTATCGGGAAATAGTAGGTTAGATTAGGTTATTTTATCATAGCAAGGCATCGAGTCTAGAGGAAGAATAACTCTGAATTCAATCCATCTGTATCTTGCTTAAAATTGACCTCATGTCACATACTGCATACTTCATAATAAGATAAATTAAAGACCATGGATAAAGAAATGTTGAAAAATGTATTAATTGCATTGGTGAGACCTCATTTGAAATTTGCTAATGTAGTCTAGAGTCTGAAACTAATCAAGGACATAAACACTTTGAGGTAGTTTAAAGGAGAGCTAGTAAAGTAATGAACGATTAAAAATAACTTTTGTATGTAGAAAGACTTAGGAAGATTGACTTACCAAGTTTGGTTTATCGACGAACAAGAGGACGTCTCTAAATATACCCATGGATTTTGTATTAACGAACTTTGATCTACTAAATATTGCTCAAAATATTAATACCAGGGGTCATAAATTAAAGCTCTTAAAAACATTTTGCAAAACAAATGCAAGACAAAATTATTTTACTAACAGAATGGTGAATACATGGAATAAATTACCATCATCAATGAATTCCTTAAACGCAAGGTTGGATAATCTGTGAAAATATTATAACTATTCTGTGGAATTAAGAATAATATACTAGCTAAAAAAAGATATTATTATTATTATTATTATTATTATTATTATTATTATTGTTATTGTTATTATTATTATTATTATTATTATTATTTACTTCTTTTGAGTTTTCACATCAGTGTTAGCTAATGTTCTTTCACTGGAGTCTGAGTGACAGCAAGTCTCCTCAGGTCTCCAGTACTCTTTTGAGTATTCTGGCAGATTGCAGCAGTGCAGTGTTCTGAATGGTTTCAATTCTTCCTCTGATTTCCAAACTTTCCAAACCTTTTTCCAATCCTTTTGGGACTGTTCCAAGTGCACCAACTACAATTGGTATAACTTTTACTTTCATATTCCATAACTTTTTCAGTTCTCTGGCAAGGTCCAGATATTTGTCCATTTTTTCATTTTCCATTAGCTTTAGCCTGTGATCTGCTGGCACTGCAAAATCCACCAGTTGACAAGTTCTTTGTTTTTTGTTTATCAACACTAGGTCTGGCCTTCTTGCTGGGATAAGGTGATCCGTTTTTATTTCAAAGTTCCAGAGAATTTTATGTGTTTCGTTCTCAAGGACAGATTCTGGTTTAGGCATATACCATTTTGTTGTATGGTAAAAATTATTATTATTATTATTATTATTATTATTATTATTATTATTATTATTATTATTATTATTATTAACGTACAATTGACGCGATTCTGTAACCCCTAGATACAAAATAACATTGTTGGCATCCTTCCGTCTACGAAAGACGATTGTATAATGTTCAATTTTTTTTAATCTGCTTCTGCGCAAATGGAAAATCAAGCAAATCTGAATGACAATCTCCGATGCATGGACAGCACACAAATAGAGATGCTTGCTGGGACTGTTGTTGTTTCCTTCCTTCCGGCTCTCATTGTTGTGCTGGCTATTTTCCTCTCTGTTTCACTCCTTTTGATACCTTGTTTTACATTGAGGCGTCAGGCCGTTCGGTTTTCTGCATCGACCTCCCATGTGTCGGTGTTAATGTGGCATGTCTTCATTGCCGACATCTTTGAAGCGTAGGCGTGGTCTGTCTACTGGTCCGAGGCCTTCTAATTCATCATACAGTAGGTCTTTGGAGATGCGGTCTTTGTCCATCCTTCAGACATTATCAATCCAGCGCGGGCGTCTCTCGCAGGGGATTTAATGCACGTTTCCCAAATTAATCGGGACAACAATTATCTCATGGTCAGTTCAAGAGATAAATTGATAAAGTGATACAAATAAGGATATATATGAACATAATGGTGTAGTTATTTTATCTGTTAAAACCTAAACATATTTTTATTCCACGTTTTTTAAAAGACACTATACATAAATCAGTAATTAAGTACCAAACATCGGACAGATTAGACTTGTCTTTCTTTGTCATGGGTAACTATATAAAGAAACGGGATTAGATGTGATATACAAAGCAATAACTACGTTCTCTAGCAAGTGTTATAATTTAATATTACGCATTGAAATACTACCCCTACCACAAATAGGGATTTATAACACTTAGAAAATGTTTATTCCGTTATTTTTAATCAATAAAGAATAAACTAGATAAACTAATTCCACAATTTTCCAAAAGCTTTTCGAGAAAGCTGAAAGCAGATTGAAAATTATTACTTGTCGAAAGTTAAATACATGCTCCAAAGAACAATGTTATAAAAACCTGCGAAGAGCCAACAACATACTGTTTTTATTTTGTCAGTGAATATTTTCCACAATGTATCACAACCTGATGTTGAAAAAAATATCGATTATTAATTAACACAATTTCATGTTAATTAATTTGTTATATATTCCATCAGGTTTGAATGTTTAGCTGTTAAATAAAATAGGTCTGTCTCAAATCTGAGCTTAGTTTATTTTTATGGATTAGAAATAACAGAAAAACGGTTTCTAAGAATGGCAGGACTATATATTTTGCCAGGAATTGTATATCATTTTCACTTTTCCTAATCTATAAAATGCAAGAGAGATAGAGACAAGTGCATCTATTTTCTTAGATACTTTTTGACTTGAATATTGATGTGTTATTTTCGTTACAATGTTGGTGATATTTTTGAAATTCACAAAGATTAAGATATCGGTTTGCTACTCGAATGCAGAAAAAATACACATTTGATGTTGGTGTTTTTTAAGAAAATTAGAAGTTGCTCGAGGCAAACAGAAATGGAAATGCTATGAAGATACTTTACATAATACATTCAGCAAAGAAACAAAAACAATGGTCACAACATACGCATCTTTTCTGTTTTCTTTTTTGAATTAACACTTCTCACTATATGTCTAGATTTCTCTTTATCTTGGTTTGGCAGTTAATCTATGTATCAATCAATTAATCTCTCTATACACCTATCAATGCACATACATACATACATGGAATCGACGGTAAATCAGTAAATCCACAGAATATTAGAATTTCTCTCTTTATCATGTTGCCTCTCTCTCTCTCTCATGTTCTCTCTATGACACACTGCCTGCCTTTCTGACTGTCTCTGTCTCTCTTTCTCTGTCCATGTCTCTGTCTATCTTTCTCTCTCTCTCTCTCTCTCTCTCTCTCTCTATATATATATATATATATATATATATATATATATATATATATATATATATATATAAAGGTGAGAAAAAAAAAAAGGCAAGTAAGAGAAAGGGAGTGACCATATATATATATATATATATATATATATATATATATATATATATAATAGAGAGAGAAAGAGGGGAGAGAGAGAGGGGAGAGAGAGTGGGGATAGACAGACAGAAACAGGTCGAGAGAAAGAAAGGAAGAGATAGATAGATAGATATAAATAAGGAAGTAAGAACGAGAGAAACAAGTCAGAAAGAAAGAACAAATTTGAACGAATTTATTTGGAGATCTGTTTTATTATATCTTAAAGAAATATACGACACGTTAGATAATATCTAGTTTTAGCGAACTTTCTAAAATCGTGGCATATATTTAACTTTTCTGCTCACTGTAATTTGAAATCCGCAAATAGATACCCGACATTCAAATAGTAATAAGAATTGTTACAATATTTATAATGCATTTGTTTCATTTGTTTCAAATGCTTGCGACGTGTTCTCAGATATTATTACCATTCCATGTGATCATAAAAATACATATTCGATTCTTCCTATTCATAGAATTATGCAAAACATTCGTCTCAGAAGAGAAACATTTCTCTTCGGTTATTTACCTAAGGCAACGGATCTCCCACTTCAATAGCTATCTCTGTTTGTTTTACATGAGAAACAACTAAATTAGATTTTTTTCTATTAATAAATGAATGCATTCTTGTCGAACATGGGCATATATAAAAAATATATAAAGTACTGTTCAAAAGAGATATTTAAAAAAAAAAAATGTTAGCCAAACCAAATAAGCTTTATTGATACGTGGAAGTTGTAATCTATGCAAGAAATATTGGAAGGATTAAAAAATATTCTAAAGAGAGACACTGAATGAGTCATTCTCTCTTACTCCTGTTTTCTCCCTTTCTAACTGGTGTTCCTAAAAAAATTTAGACCGGTCATCGACTGGGTACTTTTACTAGTATGTTTATCTAGTCTTTCCTTTCTGCTTATTTCAGTGTTAGTATATCAGTGGATATACTGATATTAATATAAATACTTGGTGAGTGGGGATACAACTAAATCTCTTCCCTATCACTAAATACTAGTAATATCTCCCACAACTGGTAATGATACTAATCTTGAAATAAATGAGAAAGAAATCTCAGCCACAATAAGAAATACCTGTTGGTAACAAAATATGCTAAAAAGATAATAACCTTACAAATTGCTATACATTTCATAGAGATCCCTTGAATTATTTTAATCTTAAATTAAGATTTTCACTTCTGAAAATGGATACCATTATCTTAACACATTTTTATTTCTTGCAAAAATCAAGAATTTTCTCCATTTTCTGCTTTCAATGGAACCTTTTCTCTTTCTGGATTGATCTCTGTCCATTAAAGTCGATAAAAACTAAAATATCCAAAATCAGACTTCCCCAACCATAAATAAGAAAATCCACTTTCACTTTATTAACTATTGATACTTAGAAACAACAAGGTAGAAAAAGTTACTTATGGTTCTCATATTGTTGCAATAAGAAATTAGCAAAATATATGTGTTAATTTACTGCAATCATTTATAGGACAGTAATAAAAACTGTTATTGACTGGTGTTTAATCGGATATCCACACTCTTGCCAACTCTTATATATTTAGGTAGCATTTTCCGTTAATGTATTTAGTATTAAACAAGACGAAAATTTCGTGCTTGACTGGATTCCTTTCAGGTTTTTGGATCAATTCCTCAATATCAGGGTACAATCTGTCGATTAGTACACCAAAATTGTCATCCCGAGGACTGTTGGCACTGAAGATGACATTTCGGAGTAATATATATATATATATATATATATATTATATATATATATATATATATATATATATATAGTTACTATTTGCTAAATATATTGCGCTGTATATAATTTCCTAATTAGTGGGCATTGAGATCTCAACCCGGAATTATATTAAAAAGAACCTGATTTAAAAGGATTCCCAACACCAACTTACTGTTTATATATATATATATATATATATATATATATTATATATATATATATATATATATGTAAACAAGGTTTGTTAGAATGGCTTTTGCCGATAATTTTTGGGAGAATAAGTGCTTAAATTGGAGTCGTACCTAATTTTGAAAATTAATTAATTAATAATGAATTAGGCGGGAATACCTATTAAATGTATGGCTAAACAAATCGAGAAAAATCAATCTCTGTATGTACATTTCGGCCTATTAGGCCTCATCAGCAGAGCTATAGATCGGAAGACCGCCCCGTTCGTGATTTGAAACCGGACTGCCAAGCTGACAGGCCGATCTCATAACCCCTACACTAAACGAACTTCTTAGATTTTATGATTTGTTTAGAGTAGGTTAATATTCCTCTTCTAGTGACTTTTATTACACGACGATATGATAAGTTGTAAACAAGGTTTGTTTAGAATGGCTTTTTGCCGATAATTTTTGGGAGAATAAGTGCTTAATTGGAGTCGTACCTATATTGTCAGGAATATAAAAAAGATTCACTAGGTTTTTCCAAACATGGGAAACAATATATGAAAAGTGTATGAAAAAAAATAAATGTAATATTATATGGAGCAATTTCAACTCAATAAACATTATTGTGTTCAACATGGAAAAATAGCATAACAAGTTAAAAACAAAAGTATTCTTAAATCTACCTGGCTCAGTTTGAAGAGCATTAGAATCTTTAAGGCATCTACTTTACTGATGAATCTCTGGGTCTGTGGTTCAACTCCCGATGTGGGCTACGACTGAAGCATTTTTTTATTATGTTTCGAGCATTACTTTCTTATTTCCTTAAAGATTAATGATTATTTACTAAGTATTGATATTGGAAATATGAACCCACTAATTGCTATCTTACGGCTGAGTTGTTAATGCGACGAACTATGACTCAACTGGCGTTTATCCGTTTAGGTTCGAATCCTATCGCCGACCTGTATTTATAATTTTACATAGACATTTTAATTTCTTAACCGTTTTTTTACCAAATGTTAATGCAGATATATTTTAGTATGTTATGTATTTATTTCATGCCCCTTCCAGTAACAAAACTTATTTGTGTACAACTTGTGGGAATGACAGCAGAATTAATGATTCGTAACAGGATAAAAGCAACTAAAATCGGAAAAATGCATTGTTCAGTCGGTAGAACATCAGATTTTAAAGGCATCAACTTCGGGTTCGATTCCATCTGTTGGCTAAGACTGAATAATTCTTTTTAGAGTATGGTTTTCTATTTTCCAAACATTACTGATACTTTACTATGCATTGTTATTGGAAATACTGACCCACATCTTTAAATATGTCGTCGCCGTGGTCGGGTTGTTAAGGCGACCGACTAAAAATCGTTTGGAGTCGCATCGCATCGCATCGCTTCCAATCCCATCGCCGACATTTATTATTTATTTTAGATGAACATTTCAGTAGTAGACAACCGTTTTCAGAAATGTTTGATGCAGACATATTTTAATATGTGATGAGATTTAGTTTAAGCGACTTCCAGTAACGAAACTTCTATGGGTGCAACTTGTTCAAGCAGAATTAAGCACTTGTAACGGAGTAAATGCGACCCAATCTGGATTACTAAATAACTCCATCTATTGAACATCTGACATTTAAATCTTACCTTTTCTGAGAAAATTGAGTGTCTGGAGTTCAAGTTCCCATGTCCGAAACGGCTAAAGTCTTTATTTCTTAAAAATATTATTTTATTATGAATCCACATATTACGGATACTTTACTAAGTATTGTTATTTGAAATATGGACCCACCGCATGCTACCTGTCATCATTGTGACCGAGTTGTTAAGACAACAGAATGAGAATCCATTATAGACTACACACATGGGGTCCAATCCTATCGCCAACGGTAATTTTTTTTTTTTACTTAAGAAGTTTTAAATTGTCGTGTGTTTATTTCAAGTTATTCTCAGTAACATAACTTCTTTGTGTTCAACTTGTGCAAATACCAGTAAAATTAAGCACTTGTAACGGGGTAAGAACGACCGAAATCCGAAGCCTGCACAGATCAAGCGATTTAGCATCAGACGTTTAGGACATCTATTTATTGAGAAATCTAAGTGTCATGTGCTCGAGTCCCCACATTGGCTACGGCTGAAGTTTCTTTTTCTTAGGAGTATTACTTTCTTTTTCATCCAAACATTACTGATACTTTACTAAGTATTTTTGTATCCGAAATATGAACCTACATCTTATTATCAGTCGTAATCGTGTTAAGTCGACGGAATAAGGAACCATTTGAGTCGTACATCATGGGTTCCAATACTATTTGCAGCGTTTATTAATCCCTACATGGTAATGCGAACATACTGATGGATATATTTAAAGCGAGTTCCATTAAGAAAAAATTATTTGTGTTCAGCATGTGCAAATAACAGAATTAAGCCCTTGTAACAGGGTGAAAGCGACAGAGATCGGAACCCTGCACAAATCAGCCGGTAGAGCACCACTTTTAAGACATCTACCTTACTAAGAAATCAGAGCTTTTGTGTCGAGTCCCCATGTCGGCTACAAATGAACTTTTTTTCTTCTTAAAATTTTTTTATTTTTTTCCTACAAACATTACTGATACTTTATTAAGGTTTGTTATCGGGAAAATGGACCTACAGTCTCAAATATCATGACTGAGTTGTTAAGGGGACAGGCTAGAAGTTCATTAGGGTCTGCCTGCATCGTTTCAAATTCTATCGGCGACGTTCATTAATTATTTTATATGAAAATTCTAATGGATGACTTTCTTAACAGTTTATTTCCAGAGACTTCCAGTAAGAAAACTTATGTTCAATTAGTGCAAATACCAGCAGAATTAAGCATTTGTAACGGGGTAAAACCGTTCGAAAACGGATGCCTGCATAGCTCACTCGGTTGAGCATCAGACCTAGAAGTTATCTATTTTGTTGAGAAATCTGAGCGTATAGTGTTCGTGTTGTCTACTACTGAACTTTTCTTTCTTAGGAATATTTTCTTTTTCGTCCAAATATTGGATACTAATACCTCAGTCGTAGAGCATTATATTTTTAAGGCATAAAATTTAGTGAGAAATTCGGGGATTTCACCTTAAAGTCCGTATGTAGGCTACGGTTGAAGATTATTTCTCTTAAGCATATCATTTTCTTTTTCCTTCAAATACTACTGATACAATACTAAGAATTGTTTCTTTTTTTAAATATGGACCGACAGCTAGTTATCTGCTGTCTTCATGACAGTGGTTAAGTCGATGAATTATAAATGTACTGTGGTCTACCCGCGTAGGTTTGAATCCTATCTGAGATATATGTTTCTTTCCTTACATAAAACATTATGGATTAGAAATCCGCCTTATAACCATTTTTAGACGTTTTCGCAACTTTTGTTTTCGAAGAGACAGACTTTAAATTTGTAAAGCTTGTATAGAAGGGGGGAAATAGAGGGGGAAACTAGATATTTGCTTCAACAAGTTCCTGCTGAGGGGGTGGGGACCAAAAAGAAGCGAGTTCACTGTCTTCTCGCAGGTCAAACTTTCTTTTGGTCAACACAGTCTTCGACCAGCAGCTGAAAATCCGTCGCCGTCGTCAAAATAATATTTTCTGACTGCCGTCTCACGTAAGCCGAAAGCTTCTCTGCTTGTCGCGCCACACTCCACTCGCTTTGGTTATTTTATGGCACATTACCCAAACATCCGGGCACATCAGTCGAGCCTCGCGTCCGTCCAGTGCCTAATCACATTTGTTTTCGCATGCGGGAGGACGCGGTTTCGATCCCGACAGGCAAGACAATGTCTTGCTCTTTTTCCTTTCTCGTTCTCAGTCATAGCTTGTTACATCCTCCTCTTGTAATTCTGTGGACTGTGTACATAAGTAGCCACCCCAATTAAGTTGTTGTAATTTTAAACATTTTATTTAGTTTTTTTCTTTTTTTTAAATACTGTTGCTCAAGTAGAACTTTTACTTTCACAGAAATATTTTTCCCGTCTCTTATATCAATCGTATTTCCTGCATGCATAGAAACTTTATTCTTAATATCATCTTATATACCTCCGATTGGAATGGAAAGTCTGGAATCGATGTAACTGGGTATGGTGAGTGTCAATAATAGTTAATAATTTAAAAAATATAATTGCATATTATTCCTAATTCTTTTTAATGCAATTGTAAAATATTTAAATGATCATTTTTTAAAAAATAATTTCCAAATATATTTAAGTTTCAAACGCTATATATGCATATGTTGTTCGTATTTTATCCTATCTAAATTAAGAAATTGTGTGACATAATTTATGTATTTGTGGAAATTTCTGAACAAAAAATAAATTGCCCTGCAGCTAAAACTGTAATCTATACATTAAATGCAAATGATTAATATACATAAATTCGAATATTTGCATCTTATTCCATCATGCAAAACACATTGAAATAAAACAGACCTCGAGAGAACCGAAATATCTCAGGTATAATTAGGCTTCAAAATTCAATGATGTAAATCAACATATGAATATTCAGGCCCATTTCTACTCTGGATAAAAGAATAAAATCAACTAATATGAACATACAAAGGTTTACTCTCCAGGCGCATAATTATATATATATATATATATATATATATATATATATATATATATATATATATATATATATATATATATATATATATATATATATATTATATATATATATATATATATATATATATATATCAGAATAAGCGTTACCCGTGGGATTACCCATTGGGCTAGGGTTAAATTGAATGAAACATCACATATTATTTC
Source organism: Doryteuthis pealeii (assembly GCA_023376005.1). Taxonomy (NCBI): domain Eukaryota; kingdom Metazoa; phylum Mollusca; class Cephalopoda; order Myopsida; family Loliginidae; genus Doryteuthis; species Doryteuthis pealeii. The sequence continues at coordinate 72,912,999 of CM042145.1, forward strand.
GTCAAATTAGAGTTTTCCAAAACTGCCCAAATAAGTTAGTTCAACTGAAGAAATCCTTTTCATTTGATCAAAGGAAATACAAGAGATTGGCAACTTGGTGAGTTAATTCCTAATAACATGTAATAGGAATTTTATTCATGATTTATAACTTTTTGAAATGTAAGTTTAAAGAATCTTCATAGAAAACAATTTAAGTTGTTGACGAATGACATTTAAGATTTTATTCAAATAATTGTTTAAAGAAAAGGTGCACGTTTTTTTTATCATGAATAGGTCATTTTAAGGGATTATCCTGTGAATATTATTTGAAAATTGTAACCCTAACCAAAGAGAAATAAAAATACTTTGATAGGCAACATATGGAATTATTGGAACTACTGAAGAGAACTAACTCTGTCCCAAGAAAATTGATAGTTAACATAAAGAATATCTGTACAAAATATTATTCTCTAAAAGATTACTAATTCTTGCGTAAAGACATTTAAATAGTATCATAATCGAATATTCTGAATTTCGCCCAGTGCTAACCGAAAATATAAGTAGGTCAGATTAAACCCGGGTTTTGAAGGGAAAAATGTAAAAAAATAGACTTGTTGGATTTCACGAGGGAAAGTCACCCCTATATATGCTACATGGAAAATTGTGCTCTTAAACCAAGTCGATGGTTGACGTTAGCCGCCAGAGAAATGTAGTTATGGACTCGAGGCATTTGCTCTAAATACATATTTTCAAAACTACACAGTCTGATCCAGTTTATTGCTGGAGTGTATGCATTTAGCTTGTTTGAAATTAAGAGACAATAAATTTCATAACCAGCAACTGTATATTTTCAGTAAATAGCAAAGAATTAAAAAGACACCATCTGCATTTCAAGTGATTACATTAATAAATCTTTAGCATAATGCTTTTCGTCTCCAACCAAAAAATGTTGTACGCAATGCTTACTTCAGATGAACTAGAAGTAAGGAAAAAAGCAATAAAAATAATGTTAGCCATTAGGAAAGTAATTCACATAAAATTAATTAAAATGATCTCATCGATTTATAGTTTCATTTTAAAGTAATACCCTAATTTCATTATAAAATTATGACAAGTAAGTTAAGTTTTAATTCTATTCAATAAAATTGTTTTTTAAAAAAAATTTTCAGGAGTGGGGAGCCAACCCCCAAAATGGTAAAAATACGAAAGACTAATTTTGCTGCTAGACATTGGATCGACCTGTCACAAAATGAAGTTTATAAGTTTGGATACACAGAATAAACATTCAGATTATGAGTCATCACTGAGTGGGACAAAATTAGAGTTGTCTGATTTGCTTTAACATTAACAAAGTGTCGAAAGGGCAGTAACATTAACAACTGTAGCTTCCCCAATCGGACTATGGGATTGAAACTAGGCTTAGGCACATCATTAAAAAAAAATATTATAACACTGTAGTGTTATGGACTGATTGGCGATATCCGATTAGATACTTAAAAACAAAACAATTGAGTCTAGAATCGTACAAGTGACTTAGATTAGAGTACAAGTCAGTGGCGTGGTAAAGTCAACACTAGATAAAATTAATTACTCTAATACAAAGAAATTCTAATGGCTAAAAGTTGGTTGATGGTTGAAATGACTTTTTGTTCATACAAATGTTTTCATATAAATATATATTATCATTCTTGTAGCGTCGAAACAAAGTGATAAATAATTTTGAACAAAACCAATCATAATGGCAGAAATAGGTTGATGTAAAGCAAAAGTCTGTTTTATCATATTATCATTTACATGGAGACTCCAAAAGATAGGAACCACTTTATCCAGGCTAAAAGTGGTTGATATAAAAACGAATGTCTGTTTTTTTTATAACTGCTGACATCTCCATGTCTCGAACAAAAACAGTTTAAAGATTAAATCTTTAAAATGTTGATTAGTGAAGAATCACAAATTCGCCCGGGGGGTATTGGGCCAGTTTCTGGGAATTATCATAGCAATTGACAGGACCATTTATATAATAACACAAATATTATCAGGTGCCTCACCAATCAGGAAACTGGGGCGGAGACTTGTTACCCACCTCCGAGATAAGTAACCCAATGCCATGATTTTGATTGGCCGTCCAATCAAATGCGACCGCGTGGGTGGGGTTTCGTACACCTCCTGATGTTTACACTGTAGGGCCATTGGTCCGGCGTTTCTATTGGCTGGCCAATGAGAGCCATGGATTCGGGGTTTTGGAACCCATAAAAGAGGACCCAAAAGGGTCTCAGGCAGATTAGAGAGCTGGTACTTGACCAGAGTGGAAAGCTGGTCCTTGACCAGATCGGACAGCTGCTTCCCTAGCAAATTGATAGCTCCATCTCATGGCCCTTGTCACCGTCTTTGCTTTGTCGTCTTGTTACTCAAAGTCCTGAATTTGAATCAGAACCCAGCATATATCGCCAGTCAGTCCACAAAATACCGACTCAACTTCAACTCGATACCCCTTTGTGGTTGTACATGATTTTTAATCACTGTATGATTAATAAAGGTCTTTTATTGTTAAAAACGCGTTCGTGTTAGTTGTGGAACAACCTTGGTGAATTTGGTCATTTTCAGGTACAGCCCGGAACAAGCACTTCAACTTTCCTGTGGGTCAAAGAACACCCATCGCGTTAGATTCGACACCGCGACAGCATTGTTTTACATTTGGTCCCGTGACCAGATCATAATATTACATTTGGCACCCCGACCAACATCGTATTACATTTGGTGACGTGACCAGCAAGGATATTATTACACTATTATGCCATAAAATGAGGCCCTCCCTTGTTTCAAAAGGCTTTTGCGTGAAGATGTTTAATATGATGACATGATCAAAATTCCTATTATTCTTACATGTATTTTTGTCATGTCTATTATAACTTTATGCATTACAATCATTATATAAAATAAAACCCTAAAAGACTCATTATTAGTAACTAGTAGATTTTTAGAGGATCGTTCAAATTACAATGGTAGCTTATATTGAAATGATCATAGCTTAATTTGTTCCGAGCAGAGTTCATATTTGTTTGCTTTTGTTCAATTGATAAGAGAAAAATAACCTTTACAATATCCTACATTTTTTTACTGGCGTATCTCAATTAATGAGGGAAAGGGAAATTATCGGAGCTGATGGCCACCCCATAGTGGGGACTATAATTTCAATTTAAATACTACTTTTGAAATATATTCATTTTATTTAAATAGAATAAATTGACAAACTTTTCTGGATACAAATTAAGATTTTTAAACAATTCTTTTTCTAAATGAATGCCCGATGATTAGGTGGAAAAGAAGGATTTTGGTTGATTTTATATTAGATGCATATATCTCGTAGAGATCTATCAAAAGCTTCAACACCTTCCCGCCTAATTATCGGACATTCATCCCAGACAATAATTTTTAATCTTCTGATCAAATCCGCTGTATTGTAATGTTTTTTTTTATATTACACACCGAATTCTCCACCACTATTTAGATGAAGAAAATATAGAGGTCTCTTATAACTTTAAGATACCCTAGATATGTGTTTATAATTTATTCATTTCATATTAAACGCTAGTAAATGCACTCAAAATGCTATAACACCCCCACCATTTCCTCCTCTTCACCCTAACTACCAACATAAACACCAAGCCTTTATAAGACAAGCTAAATAGATTAGGGGTTCAGAACAAATTTCAAACTACCAAAAATTTTAACATGTCTAAACGCACAAATGGCCTAATCACTTCCAACGCTGGTATCTACTCCGTCCCGTGCAATGATCGTGAAAAAACCTTACATCGGAGAGATCCAATGAAAATTAAACAAGCGAATCTACGAACTCTGGTCATCAATCAAAATAAATGACCTACGAAAGGCCCTCCTCTCCCGCATGATAGAATTCAACCACATGTTCAATTTTTTTTCTAAACCACTTTAATTAAATCCGCTCCAAATCGAAGACAGATAAACACCGAACTGGATTCTTTCAAATATCAAGAATCATAATACACGAAAACAATATAAAAACAGACAACGGATCAAAATTAAAAAAACATTTTAAACAAAACAACACACTCTCTTTCTCCATATACTGACTTTTGAAAAACTGCATCCGCCATTCAGTGACATTATCGTCAACATCTGTTTTGTCGCCCCAACCCCATGACAGCCACAACACTGCAATAACATATAAACTCTAATAACTTACCATCTGTTAAGTATCTGGTCGGCATCCTTAGTTCCTGATGTAATAAGTAAGTAAGCAAGCCAATAAGAATCCGGTTTTAGAGTATTCTTTGTAAGTCCTACGTCCAAGAGAATCCAAATGTCAATAAATAAGCTCAGAATGGGGTCTCTATTAATACAGCAGAAGCAGCAGCAGCAGTGCCAGTGATTGGACAATAAGAATCCTTCTCAGGTCACGTGTTTATAGGCGAGTCTATAAGTAGAAGTGACCATTTACCTTATGCCTTATATATAAAAAAATCCAACACCATCATCATTGTTCTGCCTTCCTCACCGACAAAGCCTGATAACTCTCCTCTCAACACACTTTGATTTTTAACCCTTTCCTTACTCGACCATATCTACATGCTGTATCTACCTTCGGTATACCCCTCTTCCTCATCATATCATACGCCACCTTAATTCGAAATAACGCTTACCCCCTCCTTCACTATGTCTCTACGTTTATTCCTCTCTCCCCGCATCTACATGTCACCTTGCCATCACTTATATACCAATATCTTGAAGCGCGTGGTGTAATGGTTAAAGTCATGGAAAATGGACTCGTCGCCCCGAGTTCAAATCCTGGATGTGATAATCTGCATTTCACTTAGCGCTTAATACCCTTGGGAAAGGTATGAATCCTACTCTCTCCCCAGCTATGGATAAATAGTGGGGAAGACTGGGCTCTTTAACCGTGGTTCGGCAACCGGTCTAGGAGAAGGAAAACTCTGAATTCAAACCAGTTGAACTCCGCTTAAGAAATTGACCTTGTGTCACATCCTGCTCGTGCGGAGGGTTGGTAAATATAAATATATACCAATATGTATAAAGTAATACAATCATTCTGATGAAATTTCTGAATTTAACAGACGAAATATTAATTGGATTGATTGATTGTGTTCGGTATTCACCTTCCGAATATATTTTCTCTCTCTCTCTCTCTCTCTCTATCCCTCCCCCCTCTCTCTCTCTCTCTCACACACCACACACACACACACACACACACACACACACACACACATATATATATGCATATATATGAATATATATATGTATTTATATGTGTGTGTGTGTGTGAGTGCGTGTGTGTGTGTGTGTGTGCTTGTGTGTTTATATGGAAAATACTCTTCGATATTTAAATCGTTGCCAATCAGATGTAATTCACTAAATTACACGATAAATTAGAGATAATTAATCGTATCATTCAGCAATGTTCGTCTATCCATACATACATCTCTTTTGACCCAACTTTGATACAATTTGCTGAAATGATTAGAATGATGTCTGGAAATATTTCAAAATCTACTAGAAGATCTTTTTGAAATTTCATTTTATGTGGAATCTGTCTAAAACTCTTTGTCTCACTCTTAAACTCGCAGTAAAAGGTCGTGTCTTTTATGAATTGAAACCTACACTGATGAACATGAAACGTAATCTATTTCAGTTCCATATGGTTTCCAAGTGCAAAATTAGCCATAACGCCACGGAGGCAACTTAAATCATTTGTTGTGCTAAGGGTAAAGACGCTGCTGATAATAGTAAAGAAACCAGATGCTAAAAGAAGTTTCGCTCGTGTTGCAAAAACCGATAACCAGGCAATGTCAGATAGGCCAAAGACCATTGATTCCAAGGTCATTTTCCAATTTCTGCGAGTAGCTTCGCAGAGTATCAACCAAACTTGGCATCTCACGTTCCACTTTGATTAGTCACCTTCAGTAACTCGATAAAATTTGACTCATCCTATTTCTATTTCTTAGAGAAATTTTGAAATCATCTAGGTACGTTTTATATTTGATTCATTGCATATCAACCTCGGTGGGTTATTTAATACCGACAAAGTTGTGAAATAAATTCATTCTTAATGCATAATACAATTTTGTTTATAAACTCATGTTTTTCTATTGAACCCATAGATGGGACCCTAATAGGTACTACCACTCCGGGTCAGAGTGGACCATGGAGCAGTGGTGATGAAGAGGTGCTCCACATTCTCCAAACCTCCAGAACTGGAACCTAACCATCAGATAGAGTTTACCGTCATTCTCAGGATATGTAGACCCTCAGCCCCCATCTTTTAGCACCCATATGATAAGAAAGATTGGAGATTGCCATAAGGGCAATAGGATTGGGGCAATCATATAAGTGCTAGGGCTTGACGTGGTCAGCCGATTGATCGGAGGGGGCCTCTCCGACAGCCAGTCTAGCCCAAGAAAAGCCTAAAGTGGAATATTGCAAGTCATGGACTGCTCAGCCACCTGGGTTCTATCATTAAGCATCACGGGTCGCCACCCACGGCCAACAGGTAGCCCCATTGGGGGAGTCTTACCCCTCTGCAGAGGTGCAGTCGGTGCATCCTAATGCCCCTGCCGACAGGGCGGGTTTTATATTTGAATGCAGACATATCCTACGAGATTTTCTAGCTTTGCTGGTTGCAAGGTGTTTTGAATTTCAAACATAGACTACTGTATATATTTTATCAATTAGACCTCTGTATACATTGTATTATTTTGTGAGGATTTCCAATAACTCCACCAATTTCCCTGTATATTTCCTAGCGTTCAAAGCCTACCAACAATGATTAACACTCATTTCATATTCATGCGGTATCATCCGTAAATAAATAATACATTTTTACGTTTTTTTCTTAAAAAAAAGAAGATATCAAGAATGTATTGCTTATAGTGCAAACATAATGTAGAGCAGATAAGGCTTTATAACTGGCAACTTAAAATGGCAACTAATCTAGGAGAATGGAAAATGCATTAAAACATAGAATCAGGATTTATATTATTAGATTATTATTCATTACACAAGTAAAATATTGAATCTGCACCCAAAAATAAAATTGCATTAAGTTTGTGACCAAAAGTAAAATAGTACACACACCCGCACATACACACACTCAAACACACGCACACACACACACACACACATATATATATATATATATATATATATATATATATATATATATATAATATATATATTATATATATATATGTATGTGTGTGTATGTGTGTGTGTGTCGAAACTCTCATACCCTCAACTATGGGTTGAATAGTATTGTTACTGTTCTTTTAGAAGGATGACTTTGGTATTAAAAATAACCCATGAAAGTTGATATTTCATTAAACAAAGTAACCAACCTAAACCAATGCTCCTAATTTTGTTGAGATTTTTGATTATGTTATTTTTTAATATTATAAAATCGAAACATAATTTGCATTATTATGCATAATAATCTTTTGATTTAATAATATTACTAGAAAAAATAGAATCTTGGTATATTTTCTTGTGAAGAATATTATGGAAAAGTGTTTAGTTGTAATACTTATTCATGGGCATTTCTTAATTCCTTCTTCCTTTTCCAAGTTCAGGGAGAATTCTGCTTTGATCTTCGTTTAATCTTAATATTTAGCCGAAGAAAGGAAATCTATTGTCTGATAAGGTTCAGCTATTTCTTCCAATCATTTGATTTAGTCTTCATGACCTGGATTGGATGATCCGTTTAAATATTAACATTTCAATCGAATTCACTGTTTTTCTTTCTATCCAGCAAAATTCAGTTTCCTGCATATTCTTTTCGTCTGTATCGCGAAATTTGAAAGATAACAACGTCTAATTCGTTAGCAAACTCCTGCAACCGAAAAGTTAACCTGGTGTTCTATTTCCTGAACACGTTCCACTCGCTTCATTGAACACATGATTTCTCAGTGTGGTTGTGAGCGCCCTCATTATGGGTGACATCCCTGTCCAATCTCTGCCAAATCTTCACCGATTTTAATTTCCCCCTTTGCCATCGAATCGGTGCCAGGCCGATAAATAAACATTCACAATAGGACCCAATTGCAGCTCTCACGGAACCCTACGACGTGAGGATGGTAACCTTCCTGACAAAGTAAGCCGTCCGTTTTACCCCAGGGTGCCCGCTGTGCGAATATATTTGTACAATGTTGATGTGTCGCCTCTGCGATTCCGGCCGCAGCCAACACGTCGCTTCGATAGTAGCCACACGCAATTTAAGCAAGACACATATGGCTAAGGAAGTTGCATCAACACACATACAAGCTCATCGCTATCAACACATCATTAGCCTTTACATGGGTCTACCCGTCTCACTCTGTTTGCGGTCTCTGTCATCATTGTTCGAAGAGATGAATTGTTAGTTGGGTTGTTCCAGCCTTTTGTTACCACGCTTGTTCTCCGCCAGAGATTTCCAACAACCAGTATGTGTTTCTTTTTCAAGACAACCAACGGCCACCGACACTTATTTTCAGGAGTTTTATAACTACTCCTAGATTATATCAATCTGATTCTCTTAAAATTGTGGTTACTTAAAAAGATACACCAGACAATTGATCTCGTAACCCTGACTACCTGTTGTCTTTTCCACTGGTCTCTGTTATCTAATTTTTAATGGTTAATTTTCAAACTCATTCCCACACATTATTATATATATATATATATATATATATATATATATATATATATATATATATATATATATACGCAGACATATACGCACTTATCATTTAGTGGTTTATCCCGACGTTTCATCTGTTTATATATATATATATATATATATATATATATATATATATATATATATATATATATATATATATATATAAAATTGCATATGTTTATGCATGGATGCACCCCTATGCACCATGTATATTGTGTCTCGAAATAATCAAAGAAAGAATTTAAAAATGTATCAAATAATCCAAATGCAAGTAAGACACAAAGAATGGATTTATAATCAAATGAATAGCCCAATAATAATTGATGGATCAAATACTCTAAGAAATAAAAGAATCAAAATCAAAAGATCGGATCAAAGATGACAGAAAGGCTCTGATACAGAAATAAAAAAAAATCAGTCACATTCTTTTTTTTATACAGATCATAACTGAATTCTCAATGAACTCACTTTAGGTCTATAAAGGAAGATAAAGTATCAGTTTTCTAAATTTGCCCGGGCTGCTTTTTGCAGGAATGCCGAATTAAATAATATGATAATCTCTATCAATTATGCGTCCTTTATTTAATCCTTCCAGTCTCTTTGTAAGAAAAATTAATTTTTTTCTAGTGAGTATCGATACTTACTTTTCTTTCATGTTCTACAACGTTCGGAGTCTTCGTAAAATTTGCTGATATATTTCTATATGTTTATTATCCATCGGATTCCCCTTGTAGTCCGCGCAACGGCTAATTGCATTATATTATTTTTTTCTTTTTCTTTTGACGAAAATTATATCTAGTCTGCTGATCAAGAGAGGTGACTTATGTATCTAAATATCCCAAAGCATTCTATGTCTTTTATTCTCAAAGCTTCTGGCTTGTGATTCTTGTTTGTATGAGTGAATCCAATTTTCTACCCATTCCATGGGAATCGCTGACCGAAGCCTCCAGTTACCATTTTTCTATTATTTAAGAAAAAATTTGCTCTATTCCAGGAATGGCCAGTCTTTTCCGATTCTATGAGATTCTTTTTACACACGAGTTCAAATATACGATTAAATCTCGTCCTACCATTAATTCTGTAAAGCTTTCCTACAAAATATATAACATTTGTTATTGAAATAATATAAAATCAAGACCATGAAATGAGATTATGTAAGTCTGGTTTTGGCAAATGTATGGGTTGTAATTATTTACTAGGATTAGCAGATATTCATATATACAAGCAGCAATTAAGATGTTCACTGATCCCAATAACTATTTTGTGTTAAAATATTTATGTATTTGAAATAAACATGCATCTCAGTTTCCAGATCTAATTTCAAAAATGTTTTTATTATGAAAAAAATGAAAAGAAAAAATCTGCAACACTGTGTGTCATATCTGTTCTCATATAATATATTACACACCGAATTCTCAACCACTATAATAAAATGAAATGCAATTCTAAAAATCCGTGTTTGTAGAGCTACGAAATTAGTGCATCTTATGTGGTCCAAATAAGAATTTTGTGATTTAACAACCCAGATAATCAATTGGGGAACATTTCATAGGACACAATGGGGGGGGGGGGTAGTGTGTAATCTAAGACCCCACGACAAGGCTGTAATGCAATTTACAAGTGTGTACTTACCATGGCTTGAAATTATTTGGTAATATGATAGGCCGCATCCCCAAAGACCTACTGTATAGTGAACTAGTGGAGGGCACCCGACCGGCAGGGAGACCACGCCTACGCTTCAAAGATGTCTGCAAGAGAGACTTGAAGACATGCCGCATCGATATAGACACGTGGGAGGCTTGTGCAGAAGTCCGTGCAACCTGGCGCCTCCTCGTCAAACAAGGAACAAAAAGAAGTGAAGAAGAGAGGAAAAAAGCTGCCACAGAAAGGAGAGCTAAAAGAAAGGAGAAACAGCAGCACCTCCAACACCTACAGAAAGCATCACCTTTTGTTTCAGCCATTGCACCAGAGACTGCCATCGAGGATCGGTCTGTTCAGCCACTCACGTAGCTGTAAGTGAGAGAGAGAGAGAGAGAAAAACAACAAAAAAACAAGAGAGAATTACGCCATCGTCTAAAATAGACGGTAGGTTGCCAACCATGATATACGCACCGCAAACTAGCAAGCACCAAATATTGCAAAACCTATCATAATTATTCGAAGAACAAATAGAAAGCCTTATTTTAAAAACTTACAAAACTTTCACCTCATAAAAACCGGAAGAATTCATAGAGTGTATTCACAGTGCAGGAAAGTTACCGTCTTTTCGCTTTCAGCATTGTACAGCAATTAGCAACGACAGTGAGAATATATAGCTAATAATTAAAGCATACAAATGAGAAAAAGCAGGAAATAATATTTTATAGATGAGGTGATTACTGAGAATAAACATGACTACAGTTCTGTAGCAAGACCCATGGTTATCGCCCTCGCAAAAATGATAAGGTAGGTAACGATGACGATCGGATTAATAAAACCATAGAAAAACACGGGGGGAATATTTTTACGATTTAAGCCAAGCTGCAAACGTTGGAAATTATACGCAGTGGCAAGAAAAAGGCGGTTACCAGTTTTTCATAAACTTATATTTTGGCAAGGAACGCTTTGGTGGAAAACCCGACGGTTATCATATTGCCGATCGTGTCAACGTATCTACATCAAATACAGCCATCCGATGCCAGATTTATGGGAAATAATGAACGGGCGTCCATCAAGATTTTGGGGGATTGCCAAATGAAATGCAAAGACAATTACAGCCCAAAAGTTGCCAACACATAAAACCAACTCACTAAACTTACTTCTAACAAAATGAGCGACTCACACACACACACACACACACACACACACACACACACTCACTCACTCACTCACAACACACACACACACACACACACCCACACACTTACTCTCTCTCTCTCTCTCACACACAACACACACACACACACACACGTACCATGTGTGTATCTGAGAATGTGTACGTATTATAGAAAACGTGTCAATATATGAGAATATTTTTCTATTAAGAGTTCTGTCAAAGAATAAGTAAATGCATGAATGTTTGTGTTCGGACACAAGAAGAATTAACAGAAATATATATATATATATGTAAAACGATAATGTATGTATATATTATGTATGTATATACGCAAGTGTATCTATCTATTTATCTGTATGTACAAACCCCTGAAATCAGTAGACTACGTCATATACCTAGGTAGCAATATCTCATCTTCGGAAAGCAATGTCAATATACATAATGAAATGCAAAGACAATTACAGCCCAAAAGTTGCCAGCACATAAAACCAACTCACTAAACTTACTTCTAACAAAATGAGTGACTCATACACACACACACACACACACACACACACACAAACACACACACACACACGCACACACACACACACATACGTACCATGCGTGTATCTGAGAATGTGTACGTATTATAGAAAACGTGTCAATATATGAGAATATTTTTCTATTAAGAGTTCTCTCAAAGAATGAGTAAATGCATGAGTGTTTGCGTTCGCACACATGAAGAATTAACAGAAATATATATATGTAAAACGATAATATATGTATATATTATGTATGTATATACACAAGTGTATGTATCTATTTCTCTGTATGTACAAACCACTGAAATCAGTAGACTACGTCATATACCTAGGTAGCAATATCTCATCTTCGGAAAGCAATGTTTATATACATATGGGAAAGGCATGTATTACTCCCGATGGATATTTGATCCCGCTGATAAAGGGGAAAATCTTCCAAGATTAACCGTACCATTTCTACTGTATGACTGCACCACTTTAGACTTTGATAAAACGAGTGGGATAAAAGCTAGACGTGTAAATACAAAAGAATGCTGCGTGATGTTTTGAATGAATACTGGAAGGCAGCATCCAACAAAATAGCAGCTGTGAGACAAACTGATGATGATGAAGATGATGATGATGATGATGATGATGATGATATTATAGGTAAATGCATTTGAATTGTTTTTTTTTTCAGTTATCTACCTGAAAGAGGTTTAGAAATATTAATGTACTCAAATGGAATATGTTTGTAGTTGGGAATTTTACAATTATCTGAGTTAAAAAAAAAAATTATCTTTCTTCATACATATCCAATGTCTGAGGAAGATGATGGATGTAACTTTATATGTTTTGATATGAATATAGATAAAATCTGGTAAGAAGGAATATATATATATATATATATATATATATATTATACATATATATATATATATATATATATATATATATATATATATATATATATATACCAACCCCTCCGCACGGGCAGGATGTGACACAAGGTCAATTTATTATGCGGAGTTCAACAGGTTTGAATTCAGAGTTTTCCTTCTCCTAGACCGGTTGCCTAACCAAGGTTAAAGGGCACGGTCTGCCCTACTATTTATCTATAGCTGGAGGGAGAGTAGGATTCACACCTTACCAACGGTATTAGCGCTAAGTGAAATGCAGTTACCACGTCCAGGATTTGAACTCGGGACGACGAGTCCATTTCCTATGACTTTAACAATTACAACACGCGCTTCCTGAAAACTCACCTGTATGTATTTGGCCATGGGCTAATCGGTAAATTCCACCAGGATAATTTCACCATAGCTATGTACACAATTTAATTCCAGTTTATACTAGAAGTTACACATTGTCCTCAAACTAGTATTCAATTAATTTCTAGCCAACAATATCCTAGGATTAGGATTGGGACTAGGGTATTTAGAGTTCAGAGTGAATGTTAATTTTGTCGTAAGCAAACATGTATGCAATTACATCCCAGTTAGCAATATCTCTTTTGATAAGTTAACATTAATTTAAAAGCAAACAATCTGTAACAAACAAAGAAGCCAACATACTTCACATGACCAAGTATCGCATGTAGCACCAAACAGTAAAATTATTTTAAAGTACCCCGAAATCAGCAATAACGACACACTGAATTCTACTAATACTGATACAACAGCGATGGGAAAATTCGCCAATTACAGCAATTAGCATTCTATTTACTTATTATTAAATGGAAACCGTCGGCTGCCATATTTATCAGATTCAAGAAGAAAAACGTAAGCTGTTAAATATATATATA
>CM042145.1:72931809-72936809 GCA_023376005.1 Doryteuthis pealeii
CAAATCCTATCAGGTAAGCGAATATTAACGGCTTTATTGAAACGGAAATAGTGAACAGCATTGGAAAGTCGAAAGGCTTTTCCGATATACGCACAGAATATAAAAGTAATCGTGGATTATGAGAAGAACATTGCTCGAATTTTGACAAAGGCTTATATTTTACTTGCAGTAATTACAGAAACACATTTTTTAATTGAAAAAAAAAAAAAAGCAAATACGTTACCAATATGGATAATAAGTGCGCCTATTTCATTTTTTAAGTTTCATTTATTTTCTTAACCATGTATATACTCGCAATAGTTTATTCAATACCAAAATCTGATACATTTTTAAATGTTTGATTACAATCATAATTACATTTTCAATGTTCCATTGAATCTTTAAAGTTTAAATACAATTATATTAACAAAGATGTACCAAAAATATCTGGATCAACTTGAGAAGCCACGTATGTTGTACATGCGGACATCATTATTGATTTTAAAGGAAATTTAAATGGGGTTATTTCATGCCAAGGAATCAAGGAATCGCCTACTTTGTACAATGATTTCTAAATTTTCTTAAAAGATTGTATATTTGTTTCTTAAGAGTTGTTCTTATGCAAACAATTATGATATCAAGCATTTCTATCTGATACAAATAATTTGCACACAGTGGTTTGGTTTCAAGTCCTATCTAATGCTAATTATTCATACACTCACATGTTTTCAAGTAACGATTTCTATTTAATAATAATAATAATTTTCTAGCACACAATTATATAGTTTCAAGTGTCAATATAAGAATACACAGTAAGGCAATAACATCTAGAAAATAGATTTGGATAGAAAACAATTGTGTGGATACTTCAAGTGACTAGCTGGATATATTGCATATGAGGTGATTTGGAAATTGCTAAGAAGGGAAATGTAAAGAGAGAAACTGAATATCTACCTATATCAACAGAAAATAATTACATATCGATAAAACGGTTAATCCCGTAATAAGCTAATACAGTACAAGACTAAGTATGACTGGAAGGGAAAGATCACCCAATGATAAATCAGCAAACGATTAAAATTTAGCCAAACTACCGAATGGTATGAACACAAAACAGATTCATTCCAAGAAAATAAAATTCAAGATGCTCTGGGATTTTGAGATATTAGTCAATCCCAGCCAAGTGCCTATAACTAGTGTTAACTCGATAAAATAACTTTTCATCTAGTGGACTTTGCTGTTCTGGTGGAATATGGCGTTAATATAAAAGAAAGCGAAAAGATAGCCAAATAATTGGACATTGACAGAGAGTCGAAAAACAATGAAAAATGATCGGGACTGTGCTATCACTTGTAATTCATGTCCTTAAAGCAGTTTCAAACTCTTAGAAAGGAAACTGGAGGACCTGGAAATCAGAGGAAAGACTGAAACCATACAGCGCAAAGCATTGCAAAGAAGACACAGAAGAATATTGGCGATCGAAAACTAACGTTGAAGCAAAGAAGATACTAAGGTAGGAATAATAATAATAATAATAATAATAATAATAATAATAATAATAATAATAATAATAATAATAATAATAATAATAATAATAATTCGGAAGGTGATTCACTGGGAATAATACAAAAAATTAAATTTTGACCATACAACAAAATGGTATATGCATTAACAAGAATCTGTTCATGAGAATGAACCGCATGAAATTCTCTGGGACTTCTAGATCAAGACGGATCACCGTATCCCAGCAAGGAGACCAGACCTAGTGCTGATTAACAAAAAAGAAAGAACTTGTCAACTGGCGGATTTTGCAGTTCGATCAGATCACAGTGTGACGATAAAGGAAAACGAAAAGATGGACAAGTACCTGGACATTACCAGAGAACTGAAAAAGCTATTGACTATGAAAGTCAAAGTGATACCAATTGTAATTGGTACACTTGGAACGGTCACAAAAAGCTTGGAAAAAAGACTGAAAATCTGGAAATCAGAGGGAGAATTGAGACCATCCAGACTACTGCACTGCTGCAATCTGCCAGAATACTCAGAAGAGTCCTGGAGACCTGAGGAGACTTTTTGTCACTCAGACTCCAGGGAAATACCATCAGCTAATGCTGGTGTGAAAAAACAACAATAATAATAATAATAATAATAATAATAATAATAATAATAATAATGATCGAGACCATCCAGACTACAGCATTATTGAGATCGGCTGGAATACTCAGAAGAGTCCTGGAGACCTGAGGAAATTTGCTGTCACTCAGCCTCCAGTGAACACCGGCTTCTCCAGGTGTGAACAACTCGAATGGAGTGAAATAATAATAATAATAATAATAATAATAATATAATAATAATAATAATAATAATAATAATACCGAGTTAGCGTAGTTATTCCATGCTAAGATATAAGTTGAACTGCGTACACTTTCCTCCACTTATGTTTTTTAATCATTTCACTTTGCAAATCTGTGGGATTTCCTTCGTTATATTCTTTAAAAGGGTATATTAAAGTTGAATATCTATTTCTGCGTTGAAATGTTCCAAAAATCTATCTTTTGATATTTACTTTTGAGAATCTTCAAAAGTTGTAGTTTTTTTTTTTTTTTTAAATAATGCATATCTGTACACTGTATAGCAAAAGCGGTAGTTAACTAAGGAAAAGTAAGGGTGTAAACTTGTGAATATGTCAGATATATAGATTTACACTCCGTTTCAGATTATTAACGAAGAGAAGCGTTTCCCTCATATCCAAAAACTGCTGGTTGAAATTTAACGAGATTATCAGAAGACGATGGGAACACGTATATACAGATACCCCGCAAAAATTGTAAGGTTCTAAAAAACTAAACAGAAGTTACGGACATTTACCTAATTTACTTAAATGATCAAATTATAAAAGACTTGTAATAAAAACACCTGTAAATAATAAAGTAACACTTTAAGTGCTTCATTTATAGATTTTTAGGGATACGTACAGTAACTAACATGCAATTTAAACGAATGATAGTGGAGATGGTTAATATGAGATACGTGATCGTTATTTTAAAATGATTTGGAAAAAGCCCTGTTCCATCGAACATGTCAATTTCTGGATTTCCTCTGATGTAATTACATGTGATGCTTTGATTATTCCCGGTAACTCATCATCCTTGCTTCTAAATGGGCGTCAATTCTTAGAACGCTCTACAAGTTTTCAATTAGGTTTAAGTCTGAAGAATTGGTCAGACAGTTCATCTTCCGAGGTCCACAAAAGCCTAATTTTTGCGGGTACTTCGTAGTTTTATGTGCTGAATGCAAAGGAACATTATCTTGCATAAATTTGATGGTTCTCAAGAAAGTGATATGTCTTGTTTTAACCAAGATTCCAGATGCTCTTTGAGGAAGGCTATATAAGCATCTGTGGTCATTTTCGTACCGTCAAGCACTCTCCACAGACCAAACATGATACCTCGAATAATACCAACCCAAATCTTAATAACTCCTCCTCCTTGTTGACGCCTCAAGCTTAGATGACGATATCCTCGATTTACCAGCCAACCTTTGCGTAAAACATAAGGGCTATCAAGTGCTGCACAAATTTCCTTTGTGAACAGAACTTTCAAACTATCGACCCTCATATTCTCCTTTGCCCATTTCAAAGGCATTTGTATGTGTACTTTTGTTAATTGAGGTTATGTCGCTGGTCATACGGTTGCTCCAACATTTTTCAGAAGACAATCGCGAATACTTCTGAACGCTGTTACTTCTTCAATGCCCCTGAAAAGTCTTCCACTGATCAAACCTGGATTAGTTATAGCATCAATTTTCCTTCTTGACAAAGAACGTCGGGAAACAACCCTCGAGTTAGTGTTATAGGCCATCTTATGTACCTTCGTAGGAGGTGCAATAAAATATTTTCACAGTTTGGGGATATATTCCAATTCTTTTGGATATTTTTATTTTAGATTTTCCTTTGGAAATTCCACGTTATAATATATTTCTCAGAAGGGTCACATTTGCTGACCTAGAGTTGCACAATTATAATGACACTCGTTTATAGTCTGGATCAATTGTATATCATGTTGATTTTCAAATGGCCACCGTTTGTTTCCTATTGTGCAGAACAATGCAGTTTGTACAATCTATACATCTCTCTATTCCCAGATGCTGGTAACGGTTTAGTTTGTTTGCACGATAATTGGTTAAATTATTAGATTACGAAATTATATGCATTTTCTGAAACACCCTGTATAAATAACACGAAATAAACTCAATATATACCTGATGGTAAGTGAATTTCAAAATATTTATTGTTTTTTTTGGTTTTTTTTTCAGTTTGCTTCTTTTCTATTCATTGTAATGTAGAATAAAATCAATGACGAAGGTAAAGAATGTAACTTTCTTTACCATAAAATGGAAAATGTTATTTTAATTCCCATCGAAGCACGGGTATTACGGCTATTGATTCAAATTCACAAAATTCTAAGTTCTGAAAATGTTTATTTCATCTTGTAGCAATTATTATTATTATTATTATTATTATTATTATTATTATTATTATTATTATTATTATTATTATTATTTCTATTTGAATTACAGCAGAAATAATTTGCTATGAATAAGATTCATTTGATTAGCATATTTTTTTCTCTGTGGCAAATATAGCATATGCCATAAAATAATAGAAAACACGTACATTTATGTTGATAATAAAACTTTTAAAAATATAATTTATATAGTAAATTGAATGAAAACATTTAAGGTATTTTGTATTTACTTGAGAACTCGCAAGTTACTCAGAACCATAACTACTCGTGCATAAAAAGTAACATAGATTGATGTAAATAAATTGTCATATTGGGAAGATATTTGACAATTATAATTTTACTTAGAAAAATATAAAATACTACATATTAGATAAAACAATCAAAGTAGAATATAAATTAAGCAATAGGGAACTAAGAAAAAGAGTGAATGCTATTTACAAGTTGCTTCTAATTATACATTTAAAGCTGAAAATCATATTTCATATATCGTAT
>CM042145.1:72944309-72959309 GCA_023376005.1 Doryteuthis pealeii
ATGAACTCCGATAAAAACGAGTTCATGTGTTTTAAAAATGAAGGAGACATCTCCACACTCGACGGTAAGCTTCTAAAATCGGTAGAACAATTCACATATCTAGGTAGTGATATTTCATCCACAGAAAGCGACGTTAATGCACGTGTAGAGAAGACATGGTCTGTCATAAACAGATTGTCAGTCATATAAAAGTCTGATAGCATTGACAAGTTAAAACGACAATTCTTCCAAGCCGTTGTTGTATCAGTGTTACTGTATAGCTACACCACCTGGACCCTAACAAGCGCCTAGAAAATAAGCTAGACGGGAAGCTGCTCAAGAATGCTGCTCGAGATATTAAGTAAACTGTGGAAACAGAACCTTACAGGAAAACAGCTGTGCGGCTACCTGTTATCTATCACACAGGCAATCATTGTGAGACAAACAAGACATGCAAGGCATTGCTGGAGAAGCAA
Organism: Doryteuthis pealeii; assembly: GCA_023376005.1. NCBI lineage: Eukaryota > Metazoa > Mollusca > Cephalopoda > Myopsida > Loliginidae > Doryteuthis > Doryteuthis pealeii. Next base: position 72,944,765 of record CM042145.1, read on the forward strand.
AGACGAACTAATAAGTGACGTTCACAAGTGTAAACCAGCACATGGGTACAGGGGTGTGAGATTCTCAGCAAAAACATACGTTTACTAGACCTGTGTGGATATTGGATGCTGCGCAGAAGACCTCCTAAGAGCAATTAACAATAGGGACTGTTGACGAGAGATTGTCAGGGATATCCATGCTACGAGCGTGACATGATGAGGATGGACATTGAGGAAGGGCTCTAATAAATTTGACATTGCTTATATTTGGCATAAAAGTTTATGCGTTTATTCAACATTTTTGATACGGTCAGGATGTGACACAAAGTCATTTTGTAGGTGAAGGAAATTTAATTCACAGTTATCTGCCTACAGGTTTCGTAACCAAGAATATTTACTGATAGCCAGAAAAAAAGAGATAGGTTCATACATTTCATAATCCAAGGAAATTAGCGCAAATTGAAATGCAAACAACCTCGTCCAAGATTTGAACACGGTTGCCAATTCCATTTCTTACGACGATAACCGTTACGCAAATGGGAGTGAACTTAGTGAACATTCTGCTCACTATTCTGATCTTCATGACTAGCTTTCGAAGAAGTACAGTACAGCGAATTAAAATAGTTTGAGAGTCTGTCCCTATCGCCAGATTAAATCCAACTATAAACACAATTATCGCCGTCCTTTTCCCCATTTTTATCTTCACGTCAGAGACAGAGAGAGTCTAGCTCTTCAGATTTCCCTTTGCTGTTATCTGTAATAGTAACGTGGATGATCTGACATTAATTCTGTCTTTGTTTACGATAATTACATCTAATCTCTTCTCTGGATTGCATGATGCAACTGACTGTCCACATCCGTAAGAATTTTCCTTTTTCATTCAGCACTTTCCCTTCATACAATTTCCCCGCACTACCAAATTTTATTAATTTAGACGCTTCCAAGAGTTTGGCACCTGCTAACCATTCCTACCTCTTTTTTTTTCTTTATACGATTTTAGAGCTGATATGCTAAATTAAATTATAATCATAATTACTATTATTCCAATCGTCTCGAAGCTAAATTTAACAAACTACCCAAAACAATGTATCCCCCTTACTAAGAATGGTGACATTTTTGTTAATGTTAAATGCGACAAACTATATATATTCTCAATTTATCCCTTGGAAATCAACTGGTCAATACTATATTATAAAGTATTTGGGTAAATTTAGAGGTTAGGTGATCTCCAAAGAACTAAGAAAGTGAGATTTATCTAACACTTATAATTAAAATTGATAATTTTTTATTCGTTACTGATCAGTTTTATTCATCGTTTGTATTAATTTGTATAAAATATACTTATTTACAAATTAAATATTTTGTTACATTTAAGTACACATAATCTATTCGTTTATATTCTTCATTATATTAAAAAAACAAAAATGCAACATCACTTTTATGCATCGATATTGTAGTGAGATAGCCAATGGCGTGTTATCTCATTTACATATGTGTATTACTGAAGGACATACATAGAGACAATTTAGGGGACTAGAGTAATTAGCTACAAGAAGCTGAGCCCAGAGCTAAGATTAAGCGCGAATAAATACTGCTGCAACAAGGAACACGAAACCACACCTCACAACAGATATTCCATGAGTACTTTCGAGATTTTATAGTTAGGTATTTACCCAACACGTTCACCTGGAGTGGGATATGACACAAGGTCGCAATTAGGAAGTATCCAGTAAGGATCGAACTTGTAATTCAGTAGTAATGGATCTTCAATCTAGCTTGCAAACCATTACACGGTTATGGGACACCTTTTAAGTAAATGCCCGGGCGACCAGTAGGTATTTATCTAATCAGTTTCCACGGGTAAAATGTAATATATGGTCGAAAGTATGAGGTATCTGGTGAGGATATGAGTCGCTATTTCATAGTAATCGATCTGTAATACTAACTTACTCAGAATTACGCCCGATGGGATGCCCTCGTGGTATTATCCTTAAAAACAGGAAGTATTTTTTTTAAGATTGAAGATATGTTTGTATCCTTGAAGTGATTTTGAACATTCTTGATGTTTTAAAGGATTCTAGACATTAAAATCATAGCATAAACAAAGATTTTTGTGATGATAGTTTTTACTCGGCTGAAATATCCGTATAACATTTTGTGAGGGAAAAAGTCCTATTACCCTTACACACATCAGCGACCATCGTACAAACATTATTTTAATACCATTACATAGTATCATACAGATTATTTGGAAACAGACATCCTGCAGTGAGATTAAGAAGTCTAGCGGAAAATCTGTTATCATATAATATTAAGAAAATTCTCATTATCAGTAGAAGACGCAAAAATAAACAAAAATAGTCAGCAAAAGAATAATCTGTTAATTTCAACTATAAATCCTTTTTGCAGTACATGCTCGCATATGTACACATATACATAAACACATACGCCCCCCATATATATATATATATATATATATATATATATATAGCCAGGTCTGTCCTTTCCTTTGAATAATGCAAATTGAAAGGAAAGACCAGACCTCGTCATTTATGTCACTATTGTTCAGTAGCAACTGAAGTCGATTTTCTAATATTTCATTATTATTTCTAAAGCAAATTTTAAACGGAAATGGCCACACAACGAATGACAAGATCTTTAAACAATCAAGGATTCTCCTGAAGTCAACCAGGATATATATATATATATATATATAATATATAATAATATATATTATATATATATATAAAATCAATAGGAATGGTATTATGGATGATTTGGACTCATAACTTAAAGTTTCATGGTTATGCAATCCTCAGATGAGTCAAATGGTTGAGTCCAAATCATCTATAATACTATTACTATTGATTATAAATCTGCTCTGCTTTATTAGCATTGAGCACCTTTTCATGCCAATACTTTTCTCATTTATTCTCTATTCATTCTATATATATATATATATATATATATATTATATATATATATATAAATGATTTATATAAGAACTGTTTCCGGCATTAATCCATAGCTATTTCTATTGACTAACTCCACTGTTTTAAGTATATTGAATACTAGGTGCGGTATTCCTTTCTTAAATATGATGTTTACCCTACCATTAAAGCATTGACGGTAAAAGTGAAACAGGTGGTGAATGCGGCCTAACACCTCAGATGTAAAGTTATTTTACCTGGTCTAGCGATTTTGAAACAGGGATAAACCCATTCACTGTCGGGGTGATACCGTCAATAGTACACTCCATTAAAATTACTTTTACTGCTCATGTACATATTATGAGTATCATCTTGATGATCCTTTAAGTGGAACCTTGGTAAGTAGTATCCGACTCAATTTAGGTGTTCTATATTTTGCTCTTCTTTCTATATTGAGCACATTTTACATAATAGTATGGGGAATTTGGCCCCTTATTTTCGTGCATGTGGAATTGGATACATTAAAATAATTAAGTTTTATAAAACAAGTAATTTTTCAATTGTATAAGTTAAGTTTAGAATTATGTAAACAAAAGATAATCGAATAAATATGAGTTTAGAAATATTTTAGCAACAAAATAAACAATGGTTTAAATTCCATTGAAAATATGTACGCCATCGGAATGTAACAAAATCATCCGATAATTTATGTCATCAGAATTCCACAGATACCAAAATCATTCGATATTGCAAATCACCTGATATTTGATGAATATTTTAGCTTAAGACACTTACAAAAAAATTATAAAAAAGACCCATTTAGCTGAAAAGCTTCTGTTAGGGCGAATGCCCCCTAAGTCGACAGTTGGAGCTTACACTCTCCCCAACTCGGCGGAGTGGGAGCGGATGCTCCGAACTCGACAAAGTGGGAGCAGACTCTCTCTCCAACTCGACACAATGGAGAGAGGACGCTGTCCGAAGACATAAAATACGACTCAACATGTCCATCTATGTTTTCGTTTCATATTTTCTCCCTCTCCTACTCAATACGATACAAGTTTCAATCCCAGACATTGTTTTATCAAAACTTCTACAATGTTGACACAACCAATCGCACAAATATAAACAATACATGTCACACTTGTCACACACAACTATGTACAGACACATACAGTCGGCAACAGTCGCTAAAAGAACAACTGAATATACCAATTGTAAATTAATGGATATAAAGTTTGTTTCCTTTATCAATTTTGTCTTCTTCTTTTGTTTTCTACGGAAACTAAATTTCCGTAGTCATATACATTTAAATTGTGGCGATCAAAACTCGGATCTTCTTCACACTTACACAATCACCAAACAACACGGTTCCTACAATAGGTTAGTTGACTCTTTCGGTTGCTTTACTTTTTACCAGTCATTTTTGTGTAGGTTAATTTTTCTTCAAACCGTATGGATGATATGTTTTTTTCTTTTTAGCATTTTTTTCCAAGTTCAAAAAAATATCTATTTGCAAATTCCATTACCGTTATTTTCGCCGTTATACTAATAAAAATGAAAACAAAAATACTAGTATATATATATATATATATATATATATATATGCGCGCGTGTTTGTCTGTGCGTTTGAGCGTATGTAAACTCAGGCAAAGAGCGCAATGCCCTTAAAAGTTACAATATACAGTTTAACAAATAATTACTTTCATCTAGTTTTCCAGTCAATGATAACCTTTGTTGTTTCTGTGACTGTAATGAACCTTATTCTTAAAAGATCTAAATTGATAACTATGTTCATGTTAATTAGATTCATTCACACCTTTCTAGATAGAAGAGTCATGATCATCATGGATTATTCTTAAGACGAGACAAAACACAATCACTGATTGTCTAGATATCTAATAAAACGTCCACATAAAGTTACTGCAGCTAATGTACCTTGAATTCTGAAAACACCCCATTAGTTCAATAGAGTTTCTGGTAGGGTAGTTATACGATTGAAATGGAATAATTTTCTATGTTTTGTCTTTAGGCGAGGCATCATTGATCTCAATTATGTTGATAGTCGTATTAACGATCATTTCATCTACATTCTTTCGAATATATCGTTTTTATTTTATTTTGACGGCTGTCATATCAATGTCTCGTATTACAAAAAGAAGAAAAAAACATTTGTCAATATTGACGTATTTTCTTAATTAATTATGACATTAAAGATTGACAGAAAGAATAAGTATAATTTCATATTATGTTTTTTTTATGTAAAGTAAACCAAGAAAATTATTGTAATGTAAAAACAAAATCCAGTTTATATTCTAGTCAGTGGGATGATCGAAAAAAATACTTGGTCTTTTCTGGAGGGTGTTGTCTGCTTACTGCCCCTTGTTTAGAAACATTGGATACCTTCACGATATTAATCAACATTATAGAATGCGGTAGAAAGCTAATATATTCGAATTATCCAATATTCCGTTTGCCGGGTGAGAGAATACGCTGACTGTATCGTCTACAGATGGGTTACTCCCAAATAAAGGAGTGTCCTAGATATGGCACTAAAATGCGACTGATGGTGAGGTTCCAGTTTTAGAGTTCTAAGGAATGTAATGTACATCTTTATTGTCATTACTTTTAGATCCCCTTTAATCCGGAGTGGTAGTACCTGTTTGGTCCCAATTTATGGGCCAACTAGATTTGTTTAAAATTATTCGTATTCGATAGAACCACTGGGCAAAGAAAAGAAAAAACAATTATACAATTAGTAAATAGTAACGTACTATGAAAACGATTTCCAAATATCTATGTATAAAAATCACCTAGACGGTATGATATGCCGTTAAAATCAACAAATCAGTCAAATTATCCCTAACTGACGTTTAAAAGTAACTGAATCAGCATTTTTAGGTTAGTCACTTTAATGTGTAGCTTCCACGTGACATAATCCCACAAATGCAGGACTGTATTTCAGTGAGTTCAGTTGCTATATAAATTCAGCAAATATCTTTTCAGGCAAATTCTCAAAGAAAGTGGTACAAATTTTATGTAAATTGTCAAAAAAGTGGTTAAAATTTGATGTATTCAATAACGTGGGAAATAAGATATGATGCAGAAAGCAAAGTGAACTACTACTAGAATTATCAAAGTACAATATCCCGTATTGTTGCACTGCAAGTCGGCATGGGTTCATTCCGTGTATAATTTGGAAGCCGCATGGATGAACGTTCAACAATGTCTAATACGGAAATTTACGAGTTCGAACTGGGCTACAACGCAGCAAAAGCAACGAAGAACATTGTTATACCAAGGGTGAGGGCTCAGCTGATCACAGATAGAAGAAATTTCGCTCGGGCTGGAAGAACCGCGGTTATTATGAAATTTCAACTGGGTCTAAAAAAAAGTGAATTCTGAGGATGTGCTCCAAGCCATAGAGACAAATCCGGTGAGTTTCAATCGGAGAGCATCAAGCAACCTCGTCATCTTACAGTCCAGTGTAGAACGTCCCGTTCACGACTTTGGTAAAAGGATTTGGATCTGCCGAAATGTGCTTCACTATACCAAAATGTTGCAAAGCCCAAATCTAAACTTTATGTGTACTAAGTATTTATTCTATTTAGTTAATGTGCATATTTTCAAAGTTCTATATTGTTATAACATATTTTCTTTGTATGGTTATCCATAATAATTATATTTTACGTATCGGTTGTCCTCTTCATTGCCATACACACCGTATAGATTACGTATAAAAAAAAAACATTGGATTTCAGTACATTCACGGAAATTCTCAAATGTTTTGGGATACTCAAACAAAATTTAAAAAAGAGAATGCCAAAACGATTCTTAAATTTTCATAGCAAAAAGAAAATTAACATTTACCATTATTTAGTATTATCTGCGTTATTCGGACTATTGTCCCAATTTTCATTGTTATTTGTACAACGTTTCGGTCGATATACCCTCCGGCCTTCTTCAGGTATTTCTTGTCGGACTCGGGAACCTTCTTGGACTCGGGAACCTTCTTTTCGAACTCGGGAACTTTCTTGTCGAATTCGGGAGCCATCACGGAACTTTGAACCTAACCCTTTATTTATTCCACGGGGGTATCCTGTTCTCATTCCGCTAACCATAGCTGGGGTAGGAGTTGTGTTAATTAATTATTGTTCTAACTGCTTTCACTCAGGGTGGCTCCCGAATACGACAAGAAGGTCCCGAGTCCGAGAAGGTTCCCGAGTCCGACAAGAAATACATGAAGAACGCTGGTGGGTATATCGGCCGAAACGTTGTACAAATAACAATGAAGATGGGGACAATAGTCTGAATAACGCAGATAATACTAATCTTCAAGCCTCATCTCAAACATTCAGAGAAATTACCATTGTTTTGTTTTTTTTTTCTATTTTTTTCTTTGAGTGCGGATTTACATGAAACGGAGACTTGCATTAAGGGCGTATTGGACGAAGGCATATTTTCACTACTACTCTAAGTTGTTGTTATTGGTGGTGATAGCAGTAGTAATAGCAAAAGAAAGTAAATGAGCTGGTCCTTATTGAAAAAGTATTTCTTACAGATATACTGCAGTTTTAATTTGTTTATTAGCTCTTACTTTTATACATTTTTGAATAGATTTTATAAGGATATACTGATATCTTCTCTGATTAGTCCTTATAATAATGTCATTATCTTAATGTAGAACCTGCACGTATTAGCAGCGGACAATAATGATATGCATTATAATTTTCTCGTCGCTTTATATATGTGCAAGTTCAATACAATGTACTCGTTTTCAGTCCTTGTAAATATTTCTTGGTTTACAGTAATTTTGATACAAGCAAAATAAAGCATGAATAAATCACGAAAGGTAATGGTCTCTCAGAATTGTAGGTCAATTATACGTCTATACCAGAGGACACATTTAAGAAAACATTCTTATTGGATTTACTTAAAGTTGATTGCATTATCATGACAGTATATTACTATTGTAATTTTTTATATCTTGAGAGACATTGATTACACTAGCTAAAACATGTTGCTACTTAGGTAAAAACATGTTTTAGACTATGTCTAATGAACTGATTCCAAATTTGAATTTAGAATTGTTCTAGTACGCCAAGAACAATATGTACTCGTAAATTCATAATCGGTGCTCTTTTCCACCTGTTACATCAACCTCGACCTCAGTAGAAATTCGTTGTACATTGTACTACCTAAGATAAAATATCGTTCATCGAATGAATTATAAAACTGAAACCATGTATTTTCATTCGACCCCCAGATTAGAGAAATTATGCCTGACAGCATCTTCCAAGCTAAACTAAATTAACTTATGCTGACGGCGTGGGATTCATTGTTATCAATCGGCATATTATATATATATTATATATATATATATATATATATATATATATATACTAGACAAAACATGACCCGTTGGGTCACCCATTAAGCTCTCGCTAGATGATTAGGGAAAAGAGTAGGATCTGCCAAAATATCATCTGCTTTTCATTTTTAAAAACGAACTAAAATTTATTAAATTGATTATTTAAGGTCAAATTTTTTGTCTAAGTCGAAAAGTAGTAACATAATGAGCATCAGTAAAAAAGCAAAATAATATTACACATATAATTTATTTTTGATATATTTAAAACGTTGTTTTCGTCCATTTTGATCAAGATGCCTGCCAAGAAGCTACTTAAAATCCGTTTTTACAAAATAAATTGTAACTTTTACAATTGAAAAAAATTCACACTGGATTGTCCAATTGAACACATATCCTAGTAGATAAAGGAGTTAGATTAAGACAGTTCTAAATGCCAGTTATCTCTAGACTGCAGGTTCAATCCTGGTCAGGGACAGCAGTAACATAGAATAATAATTAACACAGCTTAACACCTGTACCCCAGCTATGGTTAGTGGAATGAGAACAGGATACCCCCGTGGACCTAATAAAGGGTTGGGTTCAAAGTTCCGTGATGGCTCCCAATTACAAGAAGGTTCTTGAGTCCGACAAGAAATACCTGAAGAAGGCCGGAGGGACATCAGCCGAAAATTTGTACAGATAACAATGAAGACGAGGACAATAGTCTGAATAATACAAATAATGGTAATCTTTGCGGAGTTCCGTCCTGGCTTCCTGCATCCGAAGCGGTATCACTTAAAAAAAAAAAAAAAAAAAAAAAGAACCAACTTAGGGCATTTTCCACTGAAACCCCAACCCTAACCCTAAACCCCCCTAGTTAAATCAACTGTTTTATTACAAAGTTCTGTTTTTCTGGGTCACCCTGTATACAGGATGACTCAGAAAAAACAGAGCCCAAATTATTTATTTATTTTCCATTATACTAAACCTAAACCCCAACCCCAAATCCTAAACCCTAAACCCTAGTTGTTTTTGTTTTTCCCGCCGCTTCCGCTACGGACTTCAATCGTAGCTGGTGTTTTTCTTTTGTTTTTTTTGTTTTTTCCGCAGTCACCGGCAAGCATGTTTTGAGGCAAGAGGCCTTGAGGGAACTCCGCAAAGATTAAAATTATTTGTATTATTCAGACTGTAATATCGGAGTGGTATATATTTGATTGATACTATTTTCTGCATAAATAAAAAGACTAAAGACAGAGTTTATTTTTTTAAAGCCATACGTAATTAAAAACAACCGTAATCCCCAAAAACCGTAACCCAATTCGCAAAATGTTAATTCATAGACTGTAGTTAAACTGTCATTGGGTACCAGCAAAAAATGTTCCGTTTTAATTTTCCAACCTAAGTCAGAAGTCAGTCCTACATTCTATGAATTAACATTTTGCGAATTGGGTTACGGTTTTAGGGGGTTAAGGTTGTTTTAATTACGTATTGCTTTAAAAATAAAACAAAAAAAACCCAAATTACATTTAATTAACCATTGAAATTAATTATTGAATCTATTATTGAGACAGTTGTTTGTGTTAATATAGCAATGTAAAATTTCAATTAAACTTAGTTTAGAAATATTTTTCAACATTAAATGTATAGTAATTTGTGTTTTTGTTGTTTATTTTTTTTTAAACAATACGTAATTAAAAAACAACCTTAATCCCCTAATACCGTAACCAAATTCGCAAAATGTTAATTCATAGACTGCAGTTAAACTGTCATTTGGTACCAGCAAAAAACTTTCCGTTTTAATTTTACCGACCTAAATAAGTCAGTCTAGTTTGTTTTAGTTTAACTAAAACAATTTTTAAGCCCGAAGAAAACTTAAACAGTGGGAGTAGTCAATGTTTGCTCATTTGAATTCCATAATATTTAAATATATAACTATTTTTTTACCCAACATGAAATATTTTTTAAAGTAAGTTTAATACTCTATGAATTAATAATTAAAGTAATTTAAAAAAATCTATTTTAAAGCATGATTTCAATTTCGTAAATTTACGCTCAACTAAAATTGAAATCATGCCGTAAAAGATACTTTTGATTATATTAAAACAAACCAAAACGTTTGCTCATTTGAATAAGATTCGCCTGGAGAAAGGGAAGTGGGCGAATCTACGGTGGGTTAGGGGTGTGTGGGTGATCACTGGCTGCTGGATTTTTTACTCTTTTTTTTCACTCTGCTTAACTGACAAATAGAAAGTGGGAGGAGAGTTAACTTAACTGACTAACGGAGATGGGAAGAGAGACAGTTAGTCTGTGAAACAGGGATTGGTCGGTCGTTGACTTAATTGCTAATTACGCCTAATTAAAGCCAATTAAACTGATTTTTTTCATACACTTTGTAGTACACCAAGGAATATCTAAGTATAAATATTGTGTCCATAACATAAATAGAAAAAAATCCTTTAGCTGGAGAAGGTTGATAAACTCAGCTTTAGTATAAAATAATAATAATAATAATAATAATAATAATAATAATAATATATATATATATATATATATATATATATATATATATATATATATATATATATATAGTAAAAATTGAAAAAACACAAGTTTCATTTACGAATGATGTTTAATAAGCCTACGATGGAGTATTTCGGTCTGTTTCACAAACCTTCATCAGGACTCTTATTGGTTTAAGGAAAAAATAAATTATTAATGAAAATAAAAGTCTGCAAGCCGCTGCTTTGGTGTGTGGTTGCTTTTGTTGTTATCTAATTATGAGGAAAAAACATATTGGAAGATCAACAAAAGCAGCCTCGCACAAAAAGGCTCGCATGTTTTCATTAATGATTTATTTTTTTTCCTTAAACCAACAAAAGTCATAATGAAGGTTTGTAAAACAGACCTAAACACTGCAGCGCTGGCTTATTAAACATCATTCGTTAAAGAAACTTGTGTTATTTTCAATTTTTACTATATTACATATTGTCGAATTTTCTTCCACTTTATCTTCATATATATATATATATATATATATATATATATATATATATATATATTAAAACCATCCTTAAACAAAATTAATTTCAATGCAGTACTCACATTTTAAAATGCCTATAACATTTTCCTATCAATTCTCTTGCTTCCAGCCTCCACATCCATTAATATATATATATATATATATATATATATATATATATATATATATGTGTGTGTGTGTGTGTGTGTGTGTGTGTGTGTGTTTGTGTGTGTGTGTGTGTTTATTATTATTCCTTTTGAGTTTTCACATCAGTGTTAGCTGATGGTCTTTCACTGGAATCTGAGTGACAGCAAGTCTCCTCAGGTCTCCAGGACTCTTCTGAGTATTCTGGCAGATTGCAGCAGTTCAGTGTTCTGAATGGTTTCAATTCCTCCTCTGATTTCTAAACTTTCCAAACCCTTTTCTAATCCTTTTGGGACAGTTCCAAGTGCACCAACTACAATTGGTATCACTTTCACTTTCATATTCCATAACTTTTTCAGTTCAATGGCAAGGTCCAGATATTTGTCAATTTTTTCATTTTCCTTTAACTTCACCCTGTGATCCGCTGGCACTGCAAAATCCACCAGTTAACAAGTTCTTTCTTTTTTGTTAATCAACACTAGGTCTGGTCTTCTTGCTGGGATAAGGTGATCCGTTTTAATTTCAAGTCCCAGAGAATTTTGTGCGTTTCGTTCTCAAGAACAGATTCTGGTTTATGCATATACCATTTTGTTGTGTGGTCAAAATTTAATTTCTTGCATAATTCCCAGTGGATCACCTTCCCAACCCAGTCGTGTCTAGTTTTGTATTCTCGTTGTGCTAGTTTGCTACATTCGCTGAGTATATGGTTAACAGTCTCATCTCTATTACCACAGAGTCAGCATTTACTATTTTGTTGGCTCTTATCAATTTTCGCTTTGATGTAGTTTGTCCTTATGGCATTATTTTGTGCAGCAATTATAAGTGATTCTGTTTCTATTATTATTATTATTATTATTATTATTATTATTATTATTATTATTATTATAAAAACAACTGATTTTACTGAGAGGAACTGGGGGAGTTTCCAATAGCATGTTCACAGAGAAGTTGAACAGATCGATACTAGATTAGTAATATGACAAAGCGAACCATATAAGAATCATTAAACACAATATATATATGTATATATATATATATATATATATGAGTAAGAAAAGGTGGAATGAAAACATCACACAATGCTGTTAAAGAAGAAAACAATTTATAATATAATCATTGCTGATACTGATCAATATTTCGATTTTACAAAAATCATCATCAGAGCTCATTCACTCCCGTAGTTGTTTGGGTCGGAGAGGAAAGTCAAAATGAGTTTACAAAACAAAAAAAAACCTTAATACTGCAAAAAACGAAAGACGTTACAATATTCACCAACGTGGGCATTTCGCGTCATACATATGTCGGGCATGTCTCATGTATATCTTTTGTCAACAAATGTAGCGAATTTTTGAGATGTTGGCAACAAGACGAAACAATTTAAACAGAAGTAAATGAGCTCTGATGATGATTTTTGTAAAATCGAAATATTGATCAGTATCAGCTATGATTATATTATAAATTGTTTTCTTCTTTAACAGCATTGTGTGATGTTTTCATTCCACCTTTTCTTACTCATATTGTCGGATTCATTTCCTTTCTTTCAACTTATATATATATATATATATATATATGTATATATATATATATATAGTAATTAACCGCACCTCACGTGGTAGGAATGTATGGTAATTTTTCATTTAATCCACCCAATGAAACATCGTTCAGTTCGTAGTGACAAAGCAATTCTTTGGAATAATGAGAAAACGAATTTTGCCTTGGCACAAGATAGCGACAAAATTTAATAGTTACCATTACCCAACTCAATAATCTCAGATTCCGGTCTGGTCACAGGTGTCTTCTCGCGTGAGAGTCACATGATCAGAGGCGGGTGAATCAAATTCAGGGGATGACAAAATGCATTAGACGCGAAAAACGCGCAGCGAATTCTGCGGTTCGTTGGCGCGTACAATGAATAAGTTATAAACTTATTGGGAACAAGGTTTGCGCATAGATTTGTGCGTACAACATGTGATTTACAGTTGCATTGTGAACGGAATTCTGTGCGGTATGAAATTGTACAGCTCAAAATCGTTAAGGCGTTAGGGTGGGCCTTCTTTAGTAAACCAAATCACACGGATGTCTTCATTTTCGTATGTGTGGAAGCTAATATTTGAATGTAAATCGATCCTGTGTGTACCAATAATTGTTTATAAATGGGAACTAGAGGACCATTGCATCTTTCAATCTGCGGAAATATATATTTAGACATTTCACAAATAGGCAGATATATTTTTAAGGAAAATTTTCATGGCTATACATATGTATCTCTCTCTCTCTCTCTCTCTCTCTCTCTATATATATATATATATATATATATATATATATATATATATATATATATATATATATATATATATTTTGAAAAATAACGACATATTTTATTGATCAGCAAAATTATTTTTCGAAAGTGAAAGAAAAAAATAGAAACTTAAGGGCCCTTTCGACCGGTGCTTTGTCAAAAGTAACGACCGGTAGATCGTTTAAGAGTCACAATGTAAATCAAATTGGGTAAAAGAGAGATTCAATCAAGCAAATGGTGGGTAACATGAAGGCAACACAAAAACAAAACAAAAAATAATTTGGTAAATACATTTTTTGGTATATATATATATAATATTAACATTCAGATTTATTGACCACAAGCTTATTAACATTCATATAGGCATTTTCACATCTATGGCTATAATATTATATTGTTTTATAAGCGTATGATTTCCTAACGAAGACAGTTTCAGCTTTCTATCTATCTATCTCTTATAAGTTGTTACATATCAACTTAACCAAGCAATGGTTCTATTTGAGATGTTTATAAAATATGACACTGTGAAAACTCTGGAGAAAGAGAAAACAAGAAAATAGAAACTTTATCTTAGTCAGAGATCAATAGTTGTGGCATCTTGAAATTTGCTTGGAGTTGCATGTCGCTATTGCCAACTTTAGGATTTCGTAACTTTGATTCCTGAGAATATATTTGGCTTCCTTTAGACTTTAGACTGATACACAATGTTATGGACCAAGCATATATGGAATATATATATATTTTGAGTTTCTTTTTTTCCTGACTATTTGGTTGGGTGTTGTGTATTAAAAACTGAATTAAGAATTATAAAATGAAATGTATTGTTG
>CM042145.1:72969309-72994309 GCA_023376005.1 Doryteuthis pealeii
ATATCCAAACCATTTGACGAAACCATTCCCATGGCAAAATAGAAGTTCAGTCTGCTGGAAGACGACTCAACATCAGCATACAGGAAGGAGAGAATAATATATATAATGTAATATACCATTATATACATGGAACTTAGAAACCAAGCATGGAACTAGACACAGACATTATTTTTATATTCACACATCATTCTCTTTATTTACAAATATAGCCAACTATATAACTATATCATTGATAAATGTATTCATTATTTTTTCAAGTCCAAATTTAACCAAATGGGCTTTTCACAGTATTGTATCAAATCAAAATTGTATACTTCATTTTAGTCTTCTAAGAGAAAATAATGTTTGGATATCAGAGACAAATTTCATATTTCTAAAAGAGGTCAAGTACTCAACATATCATGAGTGTCATAGTTTTTACAATACTTATATATATTAATTTTGATCACCTTCTAATTCTCTGTCTACTCCTTAAAAAGTCAACTCTGTTATTAAAATGTAAAGGTCATCATTCAAGCAATAATTCTAATGTTCCAACAGTTATTTATTGCCAATTTGTTATGACGTATAATTGACTGAACAGTTAATTAATCTTTATCCGACTCAACAGTAAATTAATCTTAGAACTGAAAAGTAATACACACACGCATACCCCCATATATATATATATAATATATATATATATATATATATATATTAATATATATATATATATATATATGTATCAGTCTAATATATTATTATATATTTCCAATAGGATTAAAGCTACATTTACTAATAAACAACAGGGCAATTAATTTAATTCCCATCTAAACCGTCTCCTTAATTCAACACCCCTATTCCACTGAGTTTTACAATAATCAACACATTTGAACCGCATCTTTTTTTTCAATTGAGCCGCTGTCTTTCTGTTAATGTGTTCCAACGAAACTGAATTTAACGCTCCGTTTGATTTTTGATTTAGAAACAATAAAAATTACTCTTCAGTAGATCTAATGGATATGGAGTTGTACGATTTGAGTTTTCACAAAAACTGCCGATCAAAAATATAAAATATTGATATCTAATCAGTAAGACTGTAGTCTCAGCTCTAGAATATATTACATTGTTATATGTTACTCAGTCTGGAGAGGTTTCATTAGATTTCCACACACACACACACACACACACACACACACACACACACACACATATATATATATATATATTATATATATATATATATATAGAGAGAGAGAGAGAGAGAGAGAGATAGAGAAATAGATACTATATATATGGAGATAATTATGATAAGCAATATGTTAAGCAAACATTATCATATATAAATATACGTGTGTGTGTGTGTAAGGACAATGGGATTAGACCCCGTGACGAACATCTTATAGACATACATATTTATACAGTATTTTCATTACTTCCTTTGCAAATTCATTAAAGATTCTGGCTACCTCAGATCCCCGCATACACACACACACACACACACACACACACACACAAAACACACACACATATATATATATATATATATATATATATATATATATATATATATATATATATATAATATATATATATATATATATATATATATATATATATATATATATAGCCCACGCTATATATATATATATATATATATATATATATATATAGCGTGGGCTAGTGCTTACAGTCGTGGAAAATTGACCCGTCGATTCGAGTTCAATTCCTAGACGAAACTGTTGGCATTTCACATAGCGCTAATACCCTTGGGAAAGGTATGAATCCATATATTATCCCTCCAGCTATGGGTTAAATAGTAGGGCAGACGGGGCTCTTCAGCCTTGGGTAGGTAACCAGTCTAGGAGAGGGATAACTCTGAATTCAGAATTCCTGAGATCAGTCGTTGATTGGGTTTGTGGCAGCCCTTGATACACCAATTCTTTCCTATCGACTGTCCAACACAAGCCTTCACCACTATAAACAAATCCCTGTGTGGGAGTTCATTGTGTGTGTGAACCCTCATACGTCGAAAATCGACGGGAGAGTCCATTATATATATATATATATATATATATATATATATATATATATATATATTGTTGTGTGTGTGTGTGTGTGTGTGTGAATGAGAGTGATAGAGAGAGAGAGGTGAGAGAGAGAGAGAGAGAGAGAGAGAGAGAGAGAGAGAGAGAAATGTTGGTAAACTGGCATAACGAACCGAACAAACAATTCTCACCCTATTCTGAACATATTCTTACATCAATACGCCTTCGGAAGCCTGCATTCCACGTTTACTGCGCCTTCTAATGTTATCACACATCTTGGACAGTGGCTGTATATCATAAGCAAAATTGTCAACTGTGAATAGTGTCACTGAACGAAGATATAATCAACCTCTTCTGCATAAAAACATACCTACTCAGGCAATGGAAGCTAAATAATTGTTATGTTCTATCCCAGAAAGATGTCTATCTATGAATTCAGCAATATGTGTGTGAGTGCGTATATGTGTGTGAACATTTCTTTCCCCACAAACCAATACATAGGCGTGACAGAAGTAGAGGAAGAGACGATCTAACTTTCTGTTTACCGCTAAACATTTACTATGAATTTTATATCTGCTTCTTTCTAAATCTCATTATGTTAACTGCAACTTTGTCTTTCATTTCTCCAAGAGAAGTTCTAACTGTTCCTGCTTCACAGAACATTTATGTTTTTTCTCTCTTTCTTTTAATCTCGTGTTTAGTAACGGACAAGATAACTAAGCCTCTTTCCTGGTCATAATCACGTTTAATCATGCTGTCAAGTTCACCTATCCTCTTCACCGTTGAAATGGATTTCTTCACACAGAACGACAATATTTACTGGTTCTACATGCAATAAAAATGCTCTGCTTTAATCTAAGATTTTATAGGCTGCATTAACATTCCTTTTCAACTTTCAAGATTCAGAAAGACGACACTCCTGTAAAAGGAAGTTCAATAAGAATATATTCTTTGCTAGAACCATGACACGTTCTTTGGAAGCTGAGGCTCGTAATGCTTTATTCAGTAGAATATCTACAGATCAGCTATCGATTAATGAAATCGATCGTATACATTTACCCATGCCTTCCAAACCGAGCAGAGTGTGAGACAAATTGAATTTTAAGTGAAATAAAGCTGGTTTGAATTCAGGTTTTCCCTTCTCCTAAACTTTCTGAATTGCCAACAATAATCTGCTCTACTTTTTAACCATGGAGATTCCTGTGTAATGGTTATCGATGTAGCGAAGGAACATTACGACCCGAGTTAAAATGGCCTCTACCGTTGTTAAATGTATGCATTCAACTAGTCTTCCTCCTGATACAGATAAATATTAGGGAAGACTAGGTTATTTAACCCCGCTATGACAACCGGTCAATGACAAAGAAATATCTGGATTCAAACCCGTTAAACTCCGCTTAATAACGTACTATGTGTCACATTCTGTTCATGCGGCAGGGCTGGATAAATAATACTAACTACCTATAGATGAAGGGTGATCAGATGGATTTCTACCTTTCGCAAGGATATTACCACGAATTGAAACTGAAAAACATGAATCCATGTTTTGATTGAGCTGGCCGATCCCATTCCACACAATGTTGACCGTTACACAAACCGCGGGACAAAAAGAAGTGGATTTCACATCTACATATTGATCATAGATTAATATCTACTTAGTAATACATTTTGTGATTTTGGCCAAATCTAAACTATTTGTTTTTTTAGAAGAACTAACGTAGTATATGTGTTTAGCGAACTTGTGAATCAAAAGTTATATACTAAATTATATAATCACTGTTAACAGCACATTTATGGCTTTGAGTCAAATTAAATAAAGCTTAGTGTATGGCTATACATTCCTAGTAGATTAGACATTTGATATTATGTATTGTCAAAATATAAAGCATTGAAACTTTGAAATCAAGTACACATATGTAATAATGTTCTCCCAACTATGCTGCACTCTGCTCACCAACAATCAAAATCTATCTCGAAATGCCTCGTCCACCCGTCGCAAGAGCCAAAATGCTACTGCCAGTTCTTTTCGTAGTCGTCGTACGTAATCGTGTGACGCTCCCTCTAGCCGTCGCCGTATGCTTATATGCACGCCCGATCTCGAGAGAATTTGCATGCGTGCATCCCATTCTCGCTGGTTCGAGATCGCCCATCGTTAAATATAGTGCTTACAGCAGCCATATTTCTTTCCCGCGATGAGTCTGCAAGCCAGACTCGTACGCGCACGCTTTGAGTTTCGAGGTATGTTATTTTCATTACATCCACACTCACCAAAAGTAAATACACTCCTGTTGAAGAAGTATTTCCTAATCAATATTTACTGTATCCATCTCTATTTTTATAACACTTTCTTGTCTTTATAATACTGACTTCACTAAATTTGATCGAACTGTAACTGGACGATTTTTACACTCAGACACTCTGTAGACTGCCAATTATGGATTGCTGGTTTGTTGTCACATTTCTACTTTCTACAATAGCTTAATTCTATAGCTGCAGATCAACCTTGGGCTGTAACTGAGTAGAGTTGGGGATTGTGCCTTCATGGTTATTATTCCCAGGTATGCCTGGTATTAAGGTTGTAGTACCGTTAGTGTCCTATGTATGGGTCAAATAGATATGTTTAAAAATATTAGTTAGTTTAGTTTAGTTTAGTTTAGTTTATATATATATATATATATATATATATATATATATATATATATATATATATATATATATATATATATATATATTCTTGTTATATATATGTATATATATCATTTATTGTTAAATTAAAAAATATATATGTATATATATATGTAAATATATATATGCTTTTATTGTTTAGTTTATACATATATGTGTGATTTTATTGTTTAGTTTATATACATATATATACACATATATATATATATTATTGTTTAGTTTATACATAGATATGCATATATATATATGTCTGTGTATGTGTGTTTTTGTTTATATATATATATATATATATATATATATTTATATATTATATATATATATATATATATATAACTGTAGATTATGTTAAATGGCAACTTGAAGCGTTAATTGTTTACTAAGGTTCAATATTAGTTACTTGAAACCCTATAACTTTGAGAAAACAAATGCCTACTGTTAAAAGAGGTAATTACTTGAACCCAAATAATTAATATTTGGTAGGAAATCCAGTGTTTAGAGGGTGACAGTGTATTATGTCAGCAAGACGTACTTTTAAAAGAAGAGATTTAGTGTCATGGGTATGACATTGACTGCAGCTGATGGTGAGAATCTAAATCTGAAGCTATGGGGAGTGCAGCGTACATTGTCATTACTCCCATGTACACTAACCCAGTGTGGTCGTACTTTTTAGGGTCCCATCTATCGGTCAAACAGATATGCTTGAAAATTATCTTATTAGATAAAATACTTAAAACAATATATTTGTGCAAATTATTTCTACTAAAATAGTTACTTGAAGCTATAAATGTTTACAAAGAACTATTATTATTATTATTATTATTATTATTATTATTATTATTATTATTATTATTATTATTATTATTATACAACTAAGTGCAAAAAATGATTATTATTATCATAAAGCAGAAGTTGAGTGGTTTATTTGTGTTGACCTGATGATGGTGAATATTTTGTTGAGACAAAAAACCTAGGCTCAAAAAGTAACCATGCTTTCTGTGCTTATGGGATAATAGGGATTGTACCACAGCAATATAAAAAAAGACTAGTCTGTGCGGGATGAACTAGTGCCTCTCAGAGCAAGAAAGGTCATCAACAACCCTTTGGTGGACAGAGACAGAATACTCTTTCCACAGTTAAACATAATGCTCAGCTTACTCAAGTATTTCACCAAAACTCTGGAAAAGGATAGTGGCTGCTTCACTTACTTGTGTCAGGCGTTTCCAGGATTTACCACGAGAAAGTTGAAATCTAGCATCTTTGGGGATCCTCAAATCTGTTTGCTCATCAGAGAGCCTGTGTTTGAAAACTCAATGAACGAAGTGGAACTGGAAGCATGGAATACGTTTTTTCTGGTTGTGAAGAATTTTCATGGCAGCAACGAGACCACAAACTGCGCAAAACTTGCAATTAATATGATTAATATTTTCAGTAAAACCTTGGATGCAACAGGAGCATTAAGATGCATTACTTATTCTCATATGAATCGGTTTCCTGAGAATGAATATGTGATGAACACGGGGAGAGATTCCATCAGGACATGAAAGAGATGGAGTCCAGGTATCACGATGCAGTCATTATGGCTCTGTTAGACTATGAAGAGAGACATCCCGGCCGCTGGGCATAGTAGACGTTTGAAAAACGGAGGTTCAAGCCTTAAATTTGGCGTAACATTTACACCTGCCTACCTGTATCAATGTCTTCGATTACATTTACAGCAATTGAAGTGTGTAACATATTGTAACATTTAATCAATGAATTCCTTTAGAAAGCTTTTTTTTCCTAAAATATTTTAGATGAGAAATATCAACAAAAAACAACTGATGATGTCACAAAATTTGTAATCGATTTAATCGGAAGATCAGATTTTTAAAGAATCAACTCATCATATAAACCTGACTTGATCGTTGGAAATGGATGTCATTTTTGGATTCAGCGGTAAAAAAATATATATCCTAACTCATTTAAAACATACTTAAACAATTTACATTTTTTTTTACTCTGAATTATCTGTATTGTATTATTTAGAAGAGAAATGTAGAAATGAAAATTCCCGGTCGAAAAACCAGCTGCTCGGGTATATGTACTTCTAGGTTGCGGCAGAAATAACGAATGATCGGTTTATGAATAATTTAATCTATTTTATTCATGATACAAAAAATATAATTTTAGATGAATAATATGAAAAATGAGAAAAACAAAACAAAACAAATCAAAAGTCAATAAAATTTACTCGCAGGTGAATAAAATGTTATGATGAAGATCTAAAGGGAATGGCATTAAAATAATTTGAAAAATTCTAGGTGCTTCCGGAGCAGCAGTCTTATTTAAAGATTTCTGAAAATGTTAAGATTACCAGATATATAAAAGATCAACTAATGTGATCTCCTTACTTCAACAAGCTGTAGGCACACGTACACAGACACAGACACACACACACAGACACACACACACACACACACACACACACATACAAAGACACACCCCATATATATATATATATGTATATATATATATATATATATGTGTGTGTATATGTGTGTGTGTGTGTGTAAAGTGAGAAAGTTAGAGAAAGAATTATAATGAACTTTGTAGATGAAAGGATATCGTAGACATATCTCTTCTGATGATCGAATATGTGAGAAACTGAATGGCCAACCGCTATTGTCTCCGTATCTAAGGTATCCTCACACACACACATATATATATATATATATATATATATATATATATATATATATATATATATTCGAGTCACAGTAAAGTATAAGCTTTTACTTGATTACCAAAGTTAAATAGCGATGAGCGATTTCCAGTATTTAGCTGATAAATACATGATCAGAAGCTAATGCTATGACTTTTTTCTGGTCACCTGAAAATCAATATTAAAAATAATTATAATGTTAAGAAGTTAAAGCCTAGATAGACCTAACTAAAACTTACAAATAAGAACAACAAGAATAAATAGGATGCCAAATAAACAAACGCAGAGTATGTTTAAATATGGAAGACTGTAAATTAAGTTACTGGTAGGAAAAGTACCTCGGGATCAAAGGTAAAAGCAGGCACCCAATAGTATACACTTCTGAAGTGGAAAGAACAGTTCAAAGAACTGCTTGGGAACCCTCCTAAAATAATAGATAATTTAATAAACAATCGTTAATAGCCAAATTGACATTGAGATAGGAGATTTTACGATTTGACCACATTCTCCTTAATTTATGCAAGGCAGTGCGAAATAAAATGAAATAAAGAAATTGATGAAATACTGCACCCTTCTATTCCCAAAGAAACGTATCTCCAGAATAACCAAGAACTACAGAGGTATAAAGCAAAACTTGATAAGACGCAACAAAACAGTAAATGTAGACTGCGGTGATAGATATGAGACTGTAAACCATGTATTAAGTGAATGTAGTATAACTATAATAATGTTATAAAGTTGACTGGCGATGTTAAATTAGATACTTAAGAATAATTAGGATGATTTATTAAAAGTTAAAGTTATAATCCTTTGTAAGGACGTATAAAAAAATATTAAACATCGCACCTGATGACATACTCCCATAACATCTAATGTTTATAATGCCATTCCTCTCAATCGCATTCGACCGAAGTAGAGAAAATCCTTGGGAAAAATTAAAACAGGTTTCCAAGAAATCAATCCACAATTTCTCAGATTTTGACTATTCGTCAAAACGGAGAAAAAAGTCTCGAGGCGGCACTTTCATTTAAAATTTGTTTAAGGCATTTGACAACCACACACTAAGGAAAGATGGAGCAAATACTACTAGCATAAAGTCTTTTCGAAGTCTAGGATATCTCGCGGAAACACAGAAAATAGAGACGTGGACTACACAAATAATCTAGTGCTTTTCTTAAATAACTCTACACGAGCCAAAATCACTGCTGCATAGCATAAAGAAGACAGGCATAGGCTTCTATGTGAACCTATATAAAATTAAATTCTTCACGTGCATTAAACAAGATGGAGACATATCAATACTGGATGGTAAGTGTCTCAAATTACTAGACCATTTCACTTACCGAGGTAATAATATCTCATCTACAGAAAGCGATGTGAGTATATGTATAGGAAATGCATGTTCTAATTTTTGATCATATGAAAATCTGTAAGCGATACTTCTTCCTAGCTGTAGCTGTATCAGTAGATCTGTATATATGCTTTGTGCTGCCTGGAACATATCTTACATATGATCCTCCTATCATAGAAAAAAGCCAAATAAGACGAACAAGACATGCTGTGAAAGCAAGGATGAACTCATAATTTACGTTCACCTGTGAACACATAAATATGGACACACCAGTGTAGGCTGACTAACAAAAAATAACTACATCAATCAGCTCGTTGCGTTTACTGCATGCTGTGTGGAAGGCCCGCAAGAGGCGATGACTGACAGGGTTTCCAATTTTCGAATATAATGGGATCTTGGGTAAGAGGATTGGCAAACGAAAGTTCATTCGGGTCTCAAACCTGGCCAGGGGTAGTTGTTAATGTATAACCACACTGATGAGAGGTGATACCTCGAAACACGTGTCTGTGGATTACTTATTATATATATATATATATATATATATATATATATAAAGAGAGAGAGAGAGAGAGAGAGAGAGAGAAAGAGAGACAGACAGACAGAAATACATATTGGAGAGAGAGAGAGAGAGAGAGAGAGAGAGAGAGAGAGAGAGAGAGAGAGTCTTGGAAATCCGTGCTGACAGCGTGACATGATGATGTCGCAACTGAGTATGAAAACTGTATAACATTTCTCAAAAAAAAACCTGATGTTGTATCACGAGTATGCGTACTTACGACCATCGTTGGTCATTACCGAGGATGCGAGTACAATCATGCTATAAAGTATATTTCTGTGATCATTAATTTTTTTGAATGAGAGCATTCGTCATGTGCAGTTGTAACCGTGTTAGTACGCGCAGTCCGTTGTTACTATCTATTGTTTCTATGCGTAGTAAGTAAGTAAGTCGTCGGGGCGGCCTAAAGTCGGAATCAGCCAGACGGCGAGGGAGTCTATCCCCTTTTCACTAGCGCTAGACAAAGGAGATTATGTTTAGCATCTGAGGTGGAGCACCACACCTACCATCAGCTGCTCACTTTACCGCATACACCCTTGTGCTACTCATACGCTGAGTTGGCGGGGGTCGGTATCGAACCAAGAACCTTGTGATTCCTAGCCGAACACTCTACCGACTGAGCTAAACCGACGTAGTAATTACGTATGAAATACTGAGGTCGGAAAACTCTATACCTACATCAGATCTATTAGAATATTATGAATCCGGAATTGAAAGATTTTTTTTCTAAGTTGGGGGTTTCTGTTTTTTTTTAAGTGTCTTCTAGTATTTTGAGTGTTGTTTTACAGTTTATATGGCTTCTTCAACATATTCAAACACATAGGCAAATCAATAATCGGTGGTTATAAGATTGCAAACCCCGGTCACAACAGTATAACATGATACGTCTATACATGCATGTATACATTCTATATATATATATATATATATATATATATATATAATATATATAATATATATATATATATATATATAAAAGTAATCCAAAAGTCCAGAGAAGAAATCTTCCTTACAACATAGGTTTTTTTTAAAACAACTGGTCGCAGTTTGAGAGCTCAATGTGTGCTCTTATTTTTAGAGTCACAAAGCAAATTTATATTTAAATAAATAACAAAAGACTTAGAGATCTTGCATTATTGCACATGTGTATGTGTATGTATGTGTGCATGTGTGTATATATGTATATGTGTGTGTGCGTATGTGTGTATATATGTGTATATGTGTGTGTGTTCATATGTATATGTGTGGTTGGAGATACGGATATATATGCATGGATATGGTAGCCCCCACCAAAAAAAAAAAAATTCTGAGGGGTATAATGAATAATAATATTTAAATTTTCAGGATATATTTGTTTACATGTTATATATGCGTATGTATGTGTGGATCTATGTATATATGTATATGTGTGTATGTGTATATGCGTGTTTAAATTTAACATAATGTAATATAACTTATGCAGGTCCACCCTCCACAAAAAGAGGATATAATACATAATTTGAAATAGCTAAATGATAATTTACAGAAAACAGGCTCTCTCGGATCTTCATAGATGTATGTGTGTATATGGGTATTTGTGGATGTGTATGCATATGTGGGGGGTGTATGTGTGTATAAGTGTATGTATATGTGTGTATATGTATATATATATATATATGTATATGTATGTATATATATGTATGTGTCTATATATATGTATATATATATGTATGTGTATGTATGTTTATGTATGTATATGTATAAGTTTGTATATGTATGTATGTGTGTGCATATTTGAGTGACATGGAAAGAAAATAAAATAAATTAAGGTAAACAAAAGCTACTAAATATTAGTATTTTTATTTTTATTCCTATTTTTATTTACATCTTTTATTACTCTACAGCTGAGCAAGACAGGACAATTTTAAAAGGAAGGGAGGAAAAAGAAAAAAAATCTGTTTTCAAATGCCTTAAAAGTTATAAAGAATTCATCATTCGCATCTGATGAGTCGGGAGAATTAGACATTCTGTCTAAGCTCCCTGAAATAGTCTATAATGCAAGATCTCTAAGTCTTTTGTTATATATATATATATATATATATATATATATATATATATATGTGTGTGTGTGTGTGTGTGTGTGTGTGTGTGTGTGTGTGTGATTATATGTGGATATGCGTATATATGGATTATATGTATTTATATATTATTTTAATCTTCTTATTTTTCTGACATAATTATTACATATGAAAT
Organism: Doryteuthis pealeii; assembly: GCA_023376005.1. Lineage (NCBI taxonomy): Eukaryota > Metazoa > Mollusca > Cephalopoda > Myopsida > Loliginidae > Doryteuthis > Doryteuthis pealeii. The sequence continues at coordinate 72,980,862 of CM042145.1, forward strand.
ACGTCATATCTTTGGTAACTTTTCGTTCTCCGCCTATTCACGTTCATGCATGCGTCATCATATGATCTTCACCTTCCATTTTGCACATGCATTGATCACGTCATTGGCTTTTGTAAACAAACGCGCATATAAAAATTAACGGTTAATAACATCATATTCACACATTCACTATACACTTAACATCTTTCATTTTGTCCCTCACATAAACATTACTTAACAGTGTCCTGAAGATGGTACAATATACCGAAATGCTTAAGTATTGGCACATAAAATTATTTCCCCTAATCATAACATCTTGTGTTTGTTATATCTTTAAAATATTTTATTCTCATATTGTCAGATTAATTTCCTCACCGTATTTCCAGGTTATATTATATATGACTTTATGTGGTATCCATTAAAAACTCTTCTATTTATGTTTTGATGGTCCTGTGAGCTCTGTTTATTGATGCATATACGGATAGAACTCATCATCATCATGTTGCGCTGTCAGCGCGGATATCCATGACAATCTCTCTCCATCCATCCCTATCGCTCATCATTCTTGGGAGGTCCTCTATGCAGCATCCTGTATCCGCACAGAGATGATCAATGTACGTCTTTGCTGGTCGGCCCACACTGGCGTGCGTATGTGCTGGCTTCCACAGGAGGACGTTGCTTATGAGTTCGTCCTTGCTTCTCCATGAGTGTCCCGTGCGTCTTGTCCGTCTTACTCGGATGGTTTGGTTGATATGTGGTAGATGGCCCGTACAGCTGTTTTCTCGTAGGGTGTTGTTTCCACGTCTTGTTCAGGATCACCCGCATCATTCTTGTGCAGCTCCCGTCTAGTTTATTCTCTAGTCACTTAGTTAGGGTCCAGGTGGTGCAGTCCTACAGCAGTACAGACACGGCAGCAGCCTGGAGAACTGTCTCTTTATCTTGTCTGTGAGATTAGATTTCGATATGATCGTTTAGCATTAGAAACATTACCGTTAACATCAATCAATCAATCACTCATCCAAGGATAAGTTTAGTTTAGTTGTGGCACCAGCCTATACGTACAGGGCACCCAGTGAGAATGGAACTCACAATGTTTTGCTAATCTAGTTCTAATCATCTTGAGATGAAATAATCATTTGAACGTGGGACAGCGCAAAGTTACTCAAATAACCATAAGGCGCCTTTATATTTCCTTATATCGTATTAGCTACTTCCATGCTTGTAAAATCAGAGAAACTCCCGTTGTAAATAAAATTACATCTGTGACATAGCTGTCAGCTGTGAATCTTAGCTTTAATGATACTGGTTATTGAATCGGAAAATTTGTGCGATAGCGAATGCGAAGAAAATGCCTGTTGTTGATGCTAATGGCTCTCACAAGATAGAGCAGCAATTCAATTATCATATCAGCTCCGGGTAGTTTTGGCTCCCTGGTACCTCAAAGAAAGAAACCCATTTTCTTCCTAACAATGCTTGTAAAATGTATTGGATATGTGGTACATGTCAGTTATATAATAAATGTTGATGATTCAAAAATGACGTTTAGCGCAAATGAAAACCTAACATTATCATTCAGTTGTAAATTGTGTAATGGTCTAATGCTCTAATTCATATATATATATATATAATATATATATATATATATATATATATATATATATATGTGTGTGTGTGTGTGTGTGTGTGTGTGTGTGTGTCGATTTTCAAGATTAAAGTGTAAAATAAGATGATATTAAGACTGCATAAAATCTCAAAATTCATATTTGCACGTTATCTATCTTCAGGTGCGGTTTTTTTACCATCTGTTGAATAATAGTTCTCCTGGGGATCTACAATCGGGGACTGAGACGTGCTCATGTGTGTCTATCTCCCCCCCCTCTCTCTCTCTCTCTCTCTCTCTCTCTCTTTCTCTCTCTCTCTAGGGCCAGGTTATATCGGTAGAGCGTTCGGCTAGAAACCACAAAGTTCCTAGTTTGATACTGGCCCTCGCCAACTCAGCGTATGAGTAGCACATGGATCTGTGCGTTAAAGGAGCTGATGGCAGGTGTGGCGCTCCACCTCAGATGCTAAAATAATCTCCTTGGTCTCCAACTATTGAAAAGGGGATAAAACTCCTCGCTGTCTGGCTGATACCGACATTAGACCGCACCGACGACTTTACTTTATATATATATATATATATATATATATATATATATATATATATATATATACAGAAAATGGATGATGATTGTATAGGCAGCCTACACTAAATGAAGTAGCAAAATAAAAGCGATAAAAGTTTTAAAAAATCTTCCATCAGAACAAGGAGGAGAAATAATTAGTAGAAAATCAATGCACAAAAAATGTTTGGAGAAAAAACAAAAGAAAAAACATGTACCTTTTCACATTATTACACGTTTTACGGTATGTCAACATTTACATTATTTTACACAGACGACATCCGTTTTTATCCATCTTTTTATTCATTTTGTTGGGTATTTTGAAAACTGACTTTTTAAAATATTTTGATCTATTTTACCCTTAGATGAGACTCTAACATGTACTACCACTTCGGGTCAGACTGGATCATGGATTAATGGCAATGAAGGGTTAATTCACCCTCCCCATAGCTCCTCTAAATGCAACTTATATTTATGTTGAAAGCTATATTTAAAATGACATATAAAAAAAACATATTTTCATACAAGTGGAATACAGAAAATAATGTCACAAAATCTTATATAAAATCAAAGCTTATCCCCATCCGACTAACAAAACTTTATTGAGCAAAATAAAATTACTTTATGTGCTTCCATAATATTCAAGTCGATTTGAAACAGTAACGTCGTTCTTAAACACAGTAATCCTGTTCCTTTTATGACGTGTTTTATTGATCAGTTTGCCAAATGCAGAATAATTCAAATGTCAAATAAAATAATTTATTTTCCATCTTATTTCTTTCTTTCGCCGAGTTGATCGGGAAACGTTTTCTCTCGACCAGCTTTACTTCATTTTCATTGCAGTCGATCCTTGGTAGTCAAAGTAACAAATAATTTCAATTTATTACCAGACAGAGGATGGGCATTTTATAACCTCAACAATCTAATTGTACTTAGGCAATCAAATTGCATTTCTTCTGAGAACGATTTATTCAGTCTCTACAAATAAATTGCATATTAATTGCATTTGGCAAAAAAATGAAATGGCGTTTGAGTTTCTACGTTGGCGGAGAAAATTGTTTACAGTTTGAGTTGCACAATCGTGATATGGTTTCTGTGAAACTGAAAATAGCTATAATTTCCGAGAAATTGATAAATGCATCTTGAGAGATCAATTCTGTCTGATTGGTAGAAATCACATTTCGTAGACCACTTTAAAAGTGTCTATTCATTCTTCTTGTCTGCAACAAAAAGCCGTTGGCCTTGTGTCAGTAGAAGTTAGGTAGAGCAAGTAAATACTGCTGCAACATCATTAACAAACTCATAATAAGATAATATATAATCCAAATAATTTAATTTCTATGTTGAGGCAACCTGGTAGGTGGGGGGCTAACCAGAAGTGTCCTGGGACCCCCAAAATCTATATAAAAAAAGAAAAAACAAAGAATCAATAAACCAAGGGCTAAGTGGAAAAAGAAAGAAAGAAGGAAAAATGAAAGAATCTATAGACCAAGAATCAAGTGAAAAAAGAAAGAAAGAAAGAATAAATAGACTAAGAGCCAAATGGAAAAAGAAAGAAAAAAGAAAGAAAGAAATAGACTAAGAGCCAAATGGAAAAAGAAAAAGAAAGAAAGAAAGAATAAGTAGTAAGATTTATAGCGGTCGTGTATGGTCGTCACCCGTCCCGTCGATGGGACTTAGACTTGTATCAGAGGGGAAAAGCTCCCACCTAGAATTGTGCTCCGGGGTTTGCCACACAACTTTATCGTGTAGTGAGACTACAGTTGACTCGAGTTATAGTACATTTTATAGCCACATCTATGGGCGATTTAGATATTTTCAGAAATTATTAATATTAGATCGGAATAATCGAAACCAGATAGTTGTTTAAAGCATGCGGATTATGACTAAATAGAAATAGTTACTTGAGCCATAAAATTGCTTAGAAAACAAAACTGACTTCAGCTCTAAATAAGGATTGGCATGGTTTAAAATCAACCAAGTTATTTATGTCACAAATAAATCTGTTTAAAAATTATAGGAATACTTGAGACCATTTAATGGTATGCCAATGATGTTATTTATAGTTGCTTAGAGTTATAATTATTGACTAATGAGTATTACCGATATGCATATATATAGATAGATATCAACAGACTGGGATATATATATATATATATATATATATATATATATATATATATATATGTGTGTGTGTGTGTGTATATATATGCCGATGATACCCGAGAGGTAAGGAATCTGACTGATTATAAACCAGTCGGGTTTCCATCCCGCCTGGAGGTACCGTGCAAATGTCTAGCCACACTGAAGAGACGTGATACGTTGAAACACAATGTCTGTGGATGCCTACATACATATATAACGAGTGAGAAAGAGAGAAAGAGAGAGAGAGAGAGACATGAAGATATATATATATATATATATATATATATATATATATAGAGAGAGAGAGAGAGAGAGAGAAAGACATAGAGGGAGAGTAAGACATATGATATATATATATATATATATATATATATATATATATATATATATATATAGAGAGAGAGAGAGAGAGAGAGAGAGGTAAAGCTAGAGAGACAAAGGGAGAAAGAGAAAGACAGATAGACTGACACATAGCGGGATAAAGAGAAAAACAGAGACAGGGGAGTGAGATAGAGATAAATGCAGATAGACAGAGAGCGTGAAAGATAGAGTGAGAAATAGAGAGAGAGAGAGAGAGAGAGAGAGAGAGAGGGGGCAGACAGACAGACAGAGGAAAAGAAATACAGATAAAAAGAAATAGACACACAGAGCGATATATATTGAGAGCGAGTGAGAGAAAGAGTGGGTGTGATAGATACTGAAGTGACATTTATTATCACTATATACGCAACTAATATATACTTATGTTAAAATACTCTAAATTTAGTGACTGCTGTATGGGTAGATAGTGATATATGTGTTTCTTGAATCAGTGGTCGTAATGGTTAAACAAATAGAGAGGAGAGGGCAGTGCAATTATATTAATGAATACATTTTGTTATTTTGTTTTGGAGATTATACGAAAGAGATTCATCCTCTTAATAAAAGTTATCCTATCTCTGTCAATGTAATCTTAATCCCCATCAATGTGAACTTCACACTTTTCCCAACCTCCATTTCATTTTTCAAATGATTTTCTAACATCTGTTTTCGCAATCTCAAAAACCTACCTAACGGCATTCTTAATCTTTTTATAACTCATATGATCTAAATGTTCCCTATATCAATGTTTTTCTATTCCATCTTTCGGTTATGATAAACATTGCAATGATGAATTTTTACAATAGCTCTGACTGTTAGTTATTCTCTAGATTTTGCGTGAGAGCATTTCTATTTACGTCTCCAGGACTCTTCTAAGTATAATGGTAATCCTAATTTTCCATCAGCAAACACCTTCCACTAGCTCCGTCGAACACTAGTTTTTCAACTACCCCGAGCCTTAAAATTCCAGGCTGCTTGCAATACGAAGTTATTTGTTGTATTTGGCCCGGTTACCTGTTACCTGTGGCAGCAGTACATATCGCTGCACAGACTTTCTTTCTCATCGCATCCAGCCACCTCTGAAGGACTCTGGTGAATATGTCAGCCTTGTTCTGATTTGATCCAACAAGTGCCACATCCTCTGTCAGTGCGTAGATTCCAGAGAAATTTTGCAACCGTCTTCTGACGGGCATCACGCAAGCAGCCTAAGTAGTCCCTCAGGCTTTGACGGTCAACGTGTTGGTAAGCCATTTATAGACACACATAGAGTAGACTTAAGGGCGGCCAACCCAAGGACAAAGGCAGCTTTAAGGCATCGCTCGGTCATACTGTCAAATGGCACGAAAAGCTTCTGCAGTTCTGCCTGGAGGTCGTCAATGGTTTTATTTGGGCACATGTAACGTACCACAAATTGTGCGTATGCCACACAGGAATCCACGGCAAATGCTGTTAAAAGCTTGTCTTTTATGGGACCATAAGCCCCAGTGTTTCTTTGCTTAGTTGTTGGCAAACGGTGAACGCATTGGGACTACACATTCTATTCTTTTCAACGAGCTCGGGTGTTTTTCAATGATGGATGCTTTGGTTTTTGCTTATCTACCTAAAATTCTAATAGGCAATATTATCAGGATGCGGACCGGATTCTCCATCTTGTCTATTAAGGGAGCACTTGCCATCCATGACACTCAGAATTTTTATCTGACTCCGACGTTTGTATTGATATATAATGTAATTTTCATAGACACAGCGTTAATAAATAAGATTTATTCTATGCATTAATGATGTTGACTATAAATTAAATACTCATTGGTACACCTACGGAATTCCTGGTAGTATTGTAATGAAGTTTTGGTTACATACAGACAGGCAGACAACGAATCTCCATTATAATACTATTTATTTTTTAAATCCATATAATAGCCATCAAATTACAATTAACGAAGTGAAATCACTAGCAACCTATGCTACGAAAGCATTGATAACTAGCTCGATTCTACCTGGGTACCCCATTATTTTAGACTTGTTTCACAACTAAGGAGAGTTTAGTAAATAACTCTAATGACAAAAAAAAGATTGACATTGATATGAAATCAGTGTTGACATACCGTAAAACCATTCACCAACCATCGTCTCTCATTCACATCCACATTTATACTTACATCTACACTTTCTCTTACGTTCACATACTCATCTGAGAAAGAGAAATAAATATATGCTACCGTGAATTTATTGGTAAGGATATCAATATAAATTTTCTTAAGCATGGGTATGTGTGGGTGACTTTTCAAACACATCACCCTCTAAGGTACTATGATAACAATTTTTTCTAATTGCGATTTTTCATACTAGTCAGTTATCAATTAGGTCGCTGATCAGTCTAAGCTCTCGGGAAATATGCGATGATATTCCTCTCAAACAATTATGCCTACAGACTTCTGATTATTCATGGTAATTATGTAGAAAACTGCAATTTAACTTGTATAAATATTGTGCTGAAGTAAAGGAAAATTGGTTGTCGGATAAGTTTGATCAGTCTCGATCCTGTTAAATAAAGGAGACGTTTATTGTTCTAAAATTACATTTCATTGTTCAGGGAAATTAATACAGCCCAGTGGATATAAATTGATGGCGCTAAATTATAATCGAATTATTAAACGCAAACAAAAACAAACTAAAACATAACAATGGCGATTGCGTCTTGGGTTACAAAATTTATGCAAATTACTTATTCATACAATTTTTTAGCCACCCTGTCGGTGCGGCTTAGAGTACGCAGATTACATTCATTGTAGAGAAGTAAGAACACCACTAAAATGTTTGATTTGATTTGTTTTTATTTTTATGTACTGCACAACAATAACTTATGTTACATTTAATATCGCAATTTGATTCATTTGTAGATATGATTGTCATTATTATTCTCACTCATTCAAATAATTTTCACACAGTTGTCCGTTATGTTTTATTCCCAGTTAATCTTATTATAATCAAAATTATGTAACTGTCTGTAACCAAAAATACGTCCCTACGTCACGGTTTTCTTAGTTATTTAAGTTGTATTCCCAACGCTTATGGAATACTCATTATTTAATCCTTATTAGCACTTTACTTATAAACGATGTCACTATTGAAGTCTAGGTGACTTAGATTTGCCACAAAACTGCCCATATTACTAATACATTTAAAGGCCTGAAATTCGTGTTATATATCTCTAAGAAATAAGGATTTACATAGTATGTGGTGGGAATAATTTTCACAGTGATTTTAACAAAACTGGGTTTAGAAAAGATTATTTGATGTTAATGATTTCTAATACTATCATGTTATTCTCAAACGTACTAAAACCAATCCTATGATATATAGGATTGCTTTTATATAATATTATATAGAAATCAATTAACATAACATTAAAATAAGTCTTGGTCACCAACCAGTTTTGATGGAAAATTCTGAATTCAACCCAGCGGTAAGCCGCTAAAAAGAAAAGGCCATCCTGCTCGTGTCAGAAGGGTTGGGTAAATACATATCTTATAGGATATTTAATGCGAGAATCTGTTTCATTTGTATATATCTAATTATAGCCATGGCTATTTATATAAAAAATAATTTGAATACAGTTGTATGCTTTCAAGTATTCTCATGTAAAACTAATAATTTATTTACGATTATATGGATTCAATTAATTATCAATATCATATAAATACTATTTGAATATATATCATTAACGAAAAATGGTCATTATAATAGAAATGTACACTTGAAACCCTACATTTGCTTGCAATTGTTCCTTTTGCCTTTTCTGATATACCACAGAACTATATTGTCAATTGTTTAAAATATTCCGAATTCGTCAACCCGAGAGGCTTTAGATCCCTCAAACGACTGTCCTTAGTATGACACAGAACTGATTGTAGTTTTGTGGCATTAGTTTTAGATTTATGGACGTGTTTAGTTTTGCCTTCATTGTCAATATTTCCAGATTTTCTTTGATCCGAAGTCATGCTAATTGTTAGGGTCCCATGTATGTGTCAAATACATGTGATTGAATATCATTAGCGTTAGATAGTAATGCTTGGAACTATATAAATGTATAATATATTGGCTTTAATTATAGTTCACTGGACTATAGTTTACAAATTATTAGTCCAAGGTCAATTTTCCTATATGTGCTAGAAGGCGGTGACTGATGGTCTTAATATCTTGAGTATGACGTAGACTCTATCAGATGGTGAAGTTCTACTTCTGAAGCTATGGGTAATGTGGAGTAACCCATATCACTGCTGAGTTCACTCCGACGCTGAATCGTAGTACCTGTTAGTGTCCAATCTATGGGTTAAATAGACAGAAAAATAGTTCAAACATGTTTTAAAAAGAATTGAGTGAAAAAAAATTGCGTACCCATCAAGAATTCATAAATCAAAAGGTTTTCAACATAGAATAACCCGATAAGGGTTGACATGCCATAAAATCCAACCAATCAACCCAATAAGTAATATCCTTAAGTAGCTGAAATCTCGGCTCTTGAAAGCGAAAAAGTAAAAAAGAGTGATGTTAGGATTAAATAACCCAATACATATTGACATGCCGGAATTTGTTGTTAGAATTGATTGTGTTATATTATACACGTAGTGCTTCATTTCTTCTTTTTACAATGATGAAAATTGGTATACTGTGTTTTGAGTCTGCACTTCCATATATATATATACACGTGACACTTAGGACCATACGTGGAAGACACTCCCTGAGTAAAGGATCGTCTCTGTAAGGGGAGGTTATTTCAAATGAGCCATAACTGCGTGAAATATTTGTGTATATACTTTTTATCACATGTCCATCCTACTATAATTTTTTGGAAGAATTTTCATCGATTTGTCTTTTCTAGAATCATAGTGATTATGTCCAATGCAGTTCTTTCAACTGTTTCAATAATGGTGATTTTTTGTCTTTGGTGAATTCATGGTCTGTTGACAAAAAATGTTGCTCTATCGGGAGTAGTTTATAAAGTATAAATTTAATTATCTGTAAAGATGGCTGTTCTTCTTTCCAAATTATTGTTTTATGAGCAGAGTGTTCAAAATCGTACGCGACTTTTAAAGTAAAGGGCGGGGATAGAAGACTAAAATAACAATGTCAGAAGCCAGAAGAAAATCGAGTTAACGAAGTTAAAAGTCTGAGTGGTATCATAAATACAAATATAAAAAACGTTGTATCTGAAATCGTAACGTGACAACAGGAATTAAAGTTTGGTTCTGTACATGATCAAGACTCCATTAATCATGTAAGAGTGGGGAGAGATTGTCAAGCGTTTTACGAACACACAGAAGGTGGTGTTTGGTGTTCTAAGAGCCCACATAAAAGAGGATCGTTTTTTCCAAAGTAGGTCATTATTGTGGCTGGAGACAGGAATAAGAGAAGCCTGAGCGATGACTAGAGGAAATATAACCCCCAGAGAACCCAGATAGTTTCTCTATCAAGGCATAAAGGTCCGTTAAGCTACATTAGACAGTCAGGATCACCTGATACCACATATGTCTACAATCTCATTAAATGAACGAAGCAAACAGGCTCTTTGTTAGAGGCAAGGTGGGTTATCATACTTTCACCTGATGGTCAGTTAATCTCCATCATCAACATAGCAGTCGTATGCGAACACTCCACAAACATGTATGTATAAGCATATATATATATATAATATATATATATATATACATATTTATATATTTATGTATAATATATATATATATATATATATATTATATATATATATATATAATTGGACTACTGTCAAGAAATAAATAAGGAGAATCAGTTTTAAAAGTTATAGTTATAAACCTGCTTCAGTATTCCCATTAAAGTCTAAAAAGGATACAAATCTCATCTTGTGTCTAAAAAAGTACGTACCGTAAAATGATCGTCACGAGTCACACAGTAAATCTTTAAGAGAGAATCTTAGTCTTTCCTGCGTTAGCAACATATATATATATATATATATATATATATATATATATATATATTATATGTGTGTGTGTGTGTGCGTGTGTGTGTGTCACGGAAACGTAAAATACTAAACGTACAACTAAACGTTTTACGTTATAAGACCTGAATCCTAATAGTGTGTAAAACTTTTACAACCACAAGTTTGTTTTGTTTTGTTTTTTTCCCCTTTTGTGCTGATTTTTTTCATTTCTGTTGTTTTGCTTATGTGTTTTTGTTAAGATCTACTGGAATATTGATTCTGATTTCTTCCTTTTACTCAGTGATTCGAAATTATTTCCATCTGCCGATAATGACCGAAAACTAATTCCAGGCCATTGTATTTAATGTATAAAAGTGCTTACTGTTGTAAGGGGAACGCTAAAGCTACGATAGTGAATTGAAATCAGTGTATATTTTAACCTATTATCTTTATCGTTTACCAGAAGTTTGCAATAATGAAACAGAATTAATATTATATTTGATAAGAAATAGCAAAAATGTATGATATATGTATATCACGCACTCACTCACTGGACGTTGTTTTGTGGCAATGGGTGCTACTTCATTGTGTGTATTGGGTAGGAATACTCTGATGGGATCCACCTCTTTACAGGTCTACAACTGGTTTGTATTCAGTGTTTTCATGATTCTTGGTCTGGTGCCGTACCATGTCCAAAGAGTCCAGACTGCCCTATCATTTTCCCATATTTGGAGAGAGAATACCCAAAATATTACAATGTAAACAACCTTGTGGATATGAACTCGGGTAACGGAGCCCACTTTATGTGACGCTAACCATTACGCAAAATAAAATAAAATATTGTGTATTATGATAAAGCCGTGATAATTTTTAAATCAAATAATGCATGTATTTATGAATCTAATATTAAATATAAACATTAGAATTTTGATATATGTATGGTAGAAAATTTTCCTTAATAATGTCTTATCGTTAGAAGTGATATTATCAGACAGAATAATTTCTAAAAACCTGGATTTTTCTTTTACACGAACAAAGTGATAATATAGAATATAAATAAAGTATAAAATATCTTATAGTGAAATAAATTAGTAATGTTTCGGCTATTCTTATGATACGATTATTTTTTTCAACAAATCAATAATACATGCTTTTACCAATTGGTACATCCTTAGCCAATACATGCTTAGCGTAATGGTTTTCGTCGTTAGAAAATGGAATCAGGACGAGGCTATTTACGTTTAACTTCACACTAATGCTGTTGGGATTGGGGTGGATCCCCTCCCAACCCAACTATGGGTAAATAGTAGGGCTGACTGGGCTCTCTAGTTTTTGTTAGTCAACCAGTCTAGAAGATAGGTAAATCTAAGTTACATTACTCTACTTATAAATTGACCTGTTGCCATATCGTGCCTGTGGCAGAGGGGTGCATAAGTACCAACACATGTTTTTGGAAACAATTGCATATAATTTGAAGAAACAAACCCGCCAATGAATATAATTTATTTATGGACGTTTTAAACGGATAATGATTGTTTGATTTTAACGGTATGTCAACTCGTCTAGAGTTATTTTATGTCCAGATGTAAAGGAATCGCGTTCATTTTCCCTTTCAGATATACATTTAAAGTTTTGTTTCTTGGCTTTTTTCTGCCCATCGTCCTATAGAAAACAAATGATCTTTAAACCGAGATGGGACTCCAACAGTTAGTATTATTACTGGCCAAAGTTATCTTGGGTAATTGTTACATAATTATTAGATACCTTTATATTTATGTGCAATAGTGTAGAAACAAGATGGTGTTTTAAGTGCAGCTGACGGCCTTGAAGATTGAGTGACAAGCTTGACCTCAGTCCTAACCCTATCTTCCGGGGATAGCCGTGAGAACCGGTAGAGAGGACCCTCTCTTCCGGTTTATATAGTAAGTATGTTTCAGTCAGTTAGAGACTAGCAGCCGAGCTCGATGCAAGGGCAAGTCGCGTTACACGCACTCCCGTCTTAATCTGCGCAGATGTCTGGTTGGGGATTTAAAAATGAAGTAAGATCAAAGCAAATCGTAGTCTTGTGTTATTACCTCTAAAAACTAACAATGACACAGGGCTTCTGATAAAGAGAAATCCCCAAAAGAAGACCAGACCCGAAGTCCCCAAGAGAAGTCCAGACCTTAGAAGATTCCAGACTAAGACAAAATGTTATAAGATTCCAAAGACGGCCAGAAGAAGAATAGAGTAAGAAAGAAGTAAGCAAGTAGAAGGGTATGCAACATAATGGCAATGAAGGAGTATAACACACTCGCTAGATCTCCCGAAGTAAAACATCCCTATCAGATGCAGGACCTCCTTTTAGAGGGAGGAGGAAGTCTTAACCCTTTCATGGGATACAGTCAGCGTATTCTAAACGTCGTTAATGGGAAAATTTAATTATATATATATATATGATTCAGTTGAATTAATATTTGTTAAGTATATTTTCTTTATGCGTACATTGGTCAGATTTGAGAGGTGCTTTATATTTACAAAGTTTCAAAAGTCAAGCCGACACAGAACCCGGACTTCTGTTACATAGAGAACCATGAGAATACGTATATATATATATGAACATTTATTCCTATGTTAGAGAGACGGAGAAAAAACTGGCCGAAGCCCAAAACAGAAAGTGCAATCAATCATGCAGAAATAAGATTTCAGATCGATCTGTCATCGCCAGTGAATACAGATATTTCGAGGAGAAGGCATTATTTCTCTATTGTTATCAATCTTCATCTTGTCATTTTGGTCAAACATCGGTCAAACTTTGACAGCAGCCGGAGAAGGTAGAGTCTTCATTGGATAAGAGAGTCAATAGA
>CM042145.1:72999309-73022962 GCA_023376005.1 Doryteuthis pealeii
GGCCCAACTGTTAAGATAGAGCGGTTCGATATGGGGGTTCGATTACTATAAACTTATACGGGAAATGACACCCCAGAAAACTCGAAAAATAAATAACTTTTTAGAATTTTTTTTACAATCTGATATATTGGTGTGCAATCGATAATATCCATTTGGAAGAAAAAAGAAATGAAATTACAAAGAATTTTTTTTTTTCAGCGGTTCCGATATGGGGATCCGGTTTACGAAACTTATATGGGAAAATGAGCACCCCTGAAAACTCGAAAAATAAATAACTTTTTTTAGTTTTTTTTTTTTTTTTACAATCGGATAGATTGGTTTGCAATCGATAATAATCCGTTGAAAAAATAATAATTAAAAACGAAAATTTTAGAGGCGTGGGGTTCCAAAAGTTCAGGTCCGCCAAATTAAGTTCACACTTTTTTCTCTCTCTTTCTTTTTTTAGTCCGGTCATGGACCGGGTACTTTAGCTAGTTATATATATATAGAGAGAAGAGCGAGAGAGAGAGTGAGAGAGAGAGAGAGATGAGGAGAAGACAGGGAGGACAGAGACAGAGCTTACAGACAGACAACAGGACAGACCGGCGTAGATATCCATTCAAATTCTTAGTCACAAAGAGAAATAGGTTTTCCTCTCCTGCAACATTTATTTTTGGCGCTGTGCAATTTACCGACCCTTCCGCCACAATAGGATATGACCATGGTCAATATTTCAATAGTAATAATTTAGAATTTTCCTTCTCCTAAATTAGTAGCAAGGCCAATGTTTAAAGAGCCAAGTCTTGCGCCTACTATTCGCATAACTGAGAATATTATGCATACATTTCACAAAGCCCGTTTTATGCTATATCATTCAATCAGCTCATCCAGGATTTGAAATTATTGACAGTCCATTCCCCACGACGTAATCATTCACACTACGAGCAATTTTTGAGTATTTATATTAATGCTGATAAATCTCAACCGTTTTTCACAGTTTCTAAGTTATTTCTATTCTTCATTTTGTTTAGGATTCCAGTATTTTTAGTCGTATCTCCCAGCCTACTTTAGCATTTTATGTTCTGTATTCTCTCGCAATCATTGGTTTTCCCCCTAACTCTATTTCTACTAAATATATCAAGTGGTTTAATAGATTATTCAATTTATTCTCTTGTTTTTTTTTGTTTTTTTCTTCATTTCTCCCTTAGATTTAAGTCATTTTCTGTTTTTTTTCCCTTCATTTCTCCTTAGATTTTAACTATTTTCTTGTCTTTTTCATGGATTTTTTTATCAGTTTTATCATAAAAGTTTATCCACAAGTATTCCTTTCTTTTTACATTTAATACTTTTTCTCATGCATGATTTCTTTTATAGCTGAATTTTTCTTATATTCACGAAGATGAAATTAGAAAAACAATATGTGTTCCGAATTTGTTTACGATGAATTATGATCAATGACCAGCTTAAGGATATTTCCGCTGCAGCACGTCTTTTGTCAATAAAAATAGTGGGCGTGGCGTCAAGTTTCTTTTCCAGATGCCTGGGTTGAGGAAAACTTGGAGTACCGATTGAAGATTCTTTGCGTGGAATATTGTCGGCTGAATAACACATTGACATTTTTCTTTCTATTTATAACACTATTCTGATACTAAATTTGTTAGGTGATTAATTCTATCCAAAGTTCCAAGGTAATTTATACGTTCCATTTTTCTCGTTTATGTTTATACTTTTGAGGCATATCAACATCCAGGTGTTATTATTTGCACAATTTTTATCAATTTACAAATGTTTAAGCGTATTAAAACATTGTTCCATGCTTATTTTACAATTCAAATTTTATGTCTGGAACATTGTTTTCACACATTTGTATTTTTCAAGTATTACCTATGTAATATATATATATGTATTATTTAGAGTATTGACATTCCTATCAAAAACGAACCATTAAATTACGGTTGTATTCCTATTTATACTCTCATTTTTTACACAATATATAATAATCCTATCTAATAAACAGTTATTGAAGCAATTTATTTTAAAAGTAAATAAATAAGATATAATAATAATAATAATAATAATAATAATATAATAATTGTATTTAAAGTAAATAATAATAATAATAATAATAATAATAATAATAATAATAATAATAATAATAATAATAATAAAACAAAAAACTATGACATGTCCCACATTCCTGGATATTAGAATGTTTAAAAGTACAAATATCAAACAATTTGCAAGAAGGCAATCACTGAAGAAGTTAAAACCTAAAAATATATTTTCCAAGGAGACTCGCTATGACCGACTTACATTAGTATAGCAATTATGCCACTCATTATTATACTAGAAAATGCACAGGGGGAAATTATAATTTTCACTAAACTCGTAGGAAAAAGAAAAACATCACCTTAGTACATGGATGAGGATAAATAAAAATAAAAAAATGATAAAGACTAGAAACCTAGTAAACCATTAGAATACCACAGCCACGATATATGGAATGGAATTACGATCAAAAATGTGGCTGTCTAGTAATTAATATATGGTAATAGAATGAATTATTATAGATCGAAATCAACTAAAAAATCAGGGCCTATTATTGAAAGGGTTTATATATAAGAAGACGGTAACAGATATGGTTTATTTTCGGGCCGTTTTGTATATATGACGTTCCTCTACAATATCAAGCACTGAGAACTGAGCAGGAGTATATTAAGTTTTATATATAAGACACTTTTCTCAGGTAGTAACGAATAAAACTTGGTGGACTTCTGAGCTGTGTCTCATAGCCAGTTCTAAGTATATTAGGAATTACTTTCATACTTTGTGTGCTACCTCTTTATAGTTATCACTAAGTATTTTGTTAGTTGTATATTGCGCAATCTCTTTGAATCTTACATAAATATCTCCAGCTACTGATTTGATCAACGACTAGGGCACATTTAATTTGGTGACTATATATTCGCATTCACGTGGTCCTATTGAAGATTGTGGCTTTGAGTGCAAGGAATTTATAGATGGGGTTTGTGGTAAGAGTCTTTTGGGGCGCATTCTCATTGGGTAGTGTACTGTCTGGAGAAGTCATAATTCAGGATTCGAGAATATCATCAATGATAAGAGTCAATATGCTACATACCTATTAGCTTCAATAGGAAGCCTCAGTATATATCATATCAACGTATGTCAAATCTCGGACGAAACGATAATACAGGGTAAGGAATAGAAAACAAAGTGGATAGTAATACTAATTATCTGAATAGCTCATTACGAATAATTGTAGAAGATGTCACACATTAAAAGAACTGTGAGAGCTTGAATTGGACATGATATACAAAGATATGAAACTGTATGCACTTAATAACTATTATGTGTATTACGAGTAATAATGGCATGTACTAGACATTTTGATAAACATATGATTAAAATAGTAATACTACAGAATCAATCATACATGGTAGCTAGTATTTGGTGATAGTAGTAGAATCCAGCAAACTCGTATTAAGCGATGATGCTAATGAGTTACAAAGAGGCTAGAACTTGTGTTGGAGTTACATCTACTGTGAAAAACTATGTCTTTATAAAAATAAATGACAATAGCAAGATGGTATACTGCATTTAGAGTCAAGAATAGGTATTAAGAGATTAGAACACGAAGAAATATTGGTCTGGGACTTTTTAGAAATTATAAATGTATAGTAGAGCATCTTATATTTCATCATCTGATTCATTTTTCTATGATGACTAAGGTCCATGTATTATAGTTTACTTTTTTACGAGTTTTATCCTTAATTCTTCCAATCTGATGTATTACCTTGTCTGGAAACTATACGAGAAATCTATATTCAGTTGACAATTTTTTACTTATTTTCTTTATTTTATTTTTTTGTATATTCGAATGAACTTGTCTCAATAGTTATAGATTATCGCAGTTCCAGATCAGTATTCAACAGATTTGAAGATAGAAGGTATAACAAGAATAAAGATATGGAATACTCAGGAATCCATGACAGAGAATTTTGATAAAAAAGGCTTGTAGTAAGTATTATGGGTCATTTTAAAGTAGATTAACTCATGGTAGTATGGCATGCACATTTTGAGAAGTCATTGAGACAATAAAAAGAAAGCTTTTAGAAAAAAGAGTTGAGGGGGATAAAATATGGTTGTGCAGAATTCTATTCGAAATTAGCAGATACGTAGCAGGATCACCTGACTAGCCCGATTTGCTAATATCGGACACTAAGCTAATAATACTGCAAGACTGATCCTGGAGACATGAGAGATTTTTTATCAACATCGTATCAGAGAGTGAATCCTTCGCTAACGCATGGAGTGAAAAACACTAAAAATATATAACAAACAAGTTTTGATGGCTAAATCAAGATAACATAATAATCTGAGATCATCATGGCACTGATATAGATGAAATGGACTTCTAAGGATACCTATAAACATTAATAAATAATAATTAAATCAATAATAATTGATGGAAACTTAATATGATTTATAAATTACAAGAATCTAATTATGAATAATCTCATTATGATTGTATTATTATTTAAAATTTGAAATTAGAGCCACAAGTTAACAGTTCTCACGTATTACTCGTGTACTAATATAATTAACTACATTAATCTCGTTTTGAGATGTATAGACATAGCCAGATACCTAGGCGTATCACAGAGAATCAAAATCAGTATACAATATCTCTCTGACTAATGAGTATAGATACAATTGTATAACAGATGAAGCGTTTGTTACTACACGTCACTTTCTGGAGGCTAAATGGGAGTGATGTTGTCCAAAATATTCTATGATACCGCATGCGTAGACCCATACAGTACATGTAGTAAAACGTGCTCAGTAGACATAGCTGAAAGTGGTAGGATATAATGAAATATAGTTACAACATCACTATGATATACGATTTAGTGTCATACAAAGTGTATAGCACTCATAGCAATAAGGTAAAGTCAAGGCAATATTCAGAGTCCCGAACCGACAGCTTTTTTAGATGTTTCTAAAATTACTTTAGAATACACAAAGTCCACATCAGTATAGATGAGCATTGAATCATAATATGGTTTCGGAGCTCAAATTATTTCACTTCACACATCAGATTCCACGCGGGACCAAGCGCATATACTATGGCGCACCAAGGAATAATAACTTGTCAGAAATGGATGCTAGAATTTAATAGATAAAATATTAACTAAAAAAATTAAATAAAAATTACTTGATTCCTATATATAGAAGTTCTCAAAATGTCATAAGCGGCTAATATTATACCTCTAACTTGTCGCTTTAATAAAGACAATTGAGTGTAGCCAAAAATTGAGTATTATATATGACACTCTAGATTTAACGCAGCATATTTTGCGTTGAGTGGGCAAAACGATGATTCAGATTACTGATATCAATTAGATATTAAATACATTAATAAACATTATGACAAAATGCATTTCGGTATTACATTATAACTTAAAAGTAAATCCAGCATTGTAAAGGTATCTCTTACAAAGAAAAATATAAATAAAATGATTCAAATTTGGAATCTTTTTTGCTACTATTTCTAGGCATACCATAGATTAATTATCCGCATTTTATTTACTTACCCATAACTATAATGGATACCTTATACGGAGTATATTGAAAATAATCGTAAAAGCTAGAGATTATACTGTAAGTATGAGATTCACTGGCTAGCTCTACTTAGACTATCAAAGACTTGATAAGCTAAAAAACTCCAATCCGAAAATACCTAATTAAGATCCATAATGAGAGATGAGCTTAAAGAATCCCTAAAGGACAATTTGTACGGCGAAATAAAAATCAGAAAATGATTAATAATCTTAACGCGCGTTTGCTTTGCATATGTTCATTTGAATAGTAATCTTATTTATAACATTATAAGCTGATTTTTATTGTATCCTTAGGTATAACACTTCTCGATTAATTTTAATCCCTATCAAACCAACTTGATATATTTAGTTTATTTAGATTAAAATATTTCTTGTAGTTTTATGGTACTATGTCTATGATATGTCATCCCGCTAAGTACGTAAAGATATCATTATCCACTAGAATGCAAACAAGTAAAAGAAGTCATTCTAAACATATTATAGCGCTTTTGTCAGGAAGTGAATGAACGAGCAAATTGTAAACGAACAAATAAACGAAAGGCAAATGATCAATAATAACCAAACAGAAACAATATCAGGAAAAAGATAAGGAACAAAAGAGTAAAGAAAAAACGTATACTATTCATGGCTGAATTATTGGATCGCGATAACGATATCACGGACTTTTTCAGGAGCAATATGTAGATAGTAACATAGAACACATTTAAAATGTAACAGATCTCGACCTAACTCAATCGAGATTAAACATCAAAAGAGCGTCTCTAATTCTAGATCCTACCGGTAGGCCTAGATATCATAGTGCTTACTGTTACAGTCGGACGTGAGAGGAGAGCATACTCATGTGAATGTTAATGTCGAAATATATGAACTGCAAATCACATATACAATTGGACGTTTTACATCACTTTGTTGTTTTCGCGGTCACTTGAGTAGTTGTTGTTTATCTGAATAGTTGGATATTTTTTATATGATCTATATTTTTTTGATATTTTTGAACTTCGCTGACTACTCTGACGTGTAGTTATCAGTTATAAACGGATTTAGACGGAATAGTGGTACAGGGAAAACTTTACTTCTAACTTCACAATCAATTCTCCTAGCTCAGTTAATACTAATGCGAAACGCTCATAGAGTTTACTCATGATTTATATCGGAAATGTATAATCACGTCAAGTTAAGAAAGAGTGTCAGATAGTTGTGGGGAGTAACACAATAAAACAATGTGTCACAATGTAGGCTGACCTGAATGGATGATTGACTAATTGTGTAGAAAAGGGAAAATTTCGGAAAATATGGTCTTAAATATCCACCAAATATGAGAAATTTTTTAAAAAAGGAAAATGACTTTGATGAAAGGAAACTAAATCAGATGGTGCAAAAATCTGTATATTATTTGGTGTGTCGAAAGATTTGGTTTCAAGCTATGGGCAATATATATAATATGCACACAGCGTAGCTCAAAAATTAACTATTATATATGAGATAGGCAAATACCTGATATTATTAATCTTTGTGGACTTAAGTATATATTTAATGATACTTCATATTTAATACGTCACCGCGCTTTACTTGTTACTGATCTTGTATATCATAGTGCGTAAGGAGAGTGTTCCTCATAGATTTCTCTCCTTTGGACAGCATCTCGTGTGTATGCTACCTCTTCTGCTTAGGAGTGATTTAGCAAGGCATTCACAATGCATGTTCCTCGCGAATCAAATAATACAATTCACATACGTGTATACACGGTGTAATGTCGGACCTGTTACTTTTACTTATTCTTCGTGAATTTTGACTGGTAATTACCTTTTCTATAATCAAGAAAGTAAATTGTTATCAGATCTTATTGATAAGACTGAAGGCTATACAGTCGTAAAACAGAATATAATAAAAAATACAGGTCAACCACGAGCTATCTCATTATGCCGGTATTCTAATTTTATAATTTAATTAAAACAGATTAGTAGTAGCACGTGTCAAAAAAACTCTCGGCTAGGAACAATATTAAATATTGTGACTGAGAACTATAATGAAACTTTTAGTGAACCCCAACTGATAACTACTTCATATAAATTATATATCTAGATTTATTAAATATTATATTAATATTTATATTCTCAATTTCTAAGAATAATTCTTCGCGAGGTTGCTCATCACTTATAGAACAATAACGCACGCTATCTTTACCGTCCTACTTATCGAATATGAATTTGTATATCGATATATATACTAAATTAATAAATTTCACCAACAACAACCTTTAAAAACATTCTTCTCATCTTACTTCTGCTTCTGTCGAGTTTTCAGCGGTGCCTCTCCTATCCATTCTCTCTCAATCATATCTACAGTTTATTCATTCGTCTTTTAAACTCGATCCTCACTGTATCGCTGACCTCGCTTCTGACTAATCAAATGATCTGTTTCTCTTTTCGTAACTTCTCTCTAGTTCTGTTCTTTCTTCTTCTCTTCTCTTCATCTCGCTGTAAATTATATATAATATTTAATTCAGATTGCACGTATATACTATATATAAGCCCAATATATTTCTAATATATTTATTAGTATAAAAATATCAAAAAAAGATTATTGTGTATGGGTCATTGTTCGGTAATGTTTGTTTTGTTAGCGCTATGTTGGTGTAGTAGCACAATATGAATGCAGAGATTGGTTTTTTTCTTCTATTTTCTACTAAGCCTTCATGTTTATAGCTATGAGATATGATTTTAACACTGACGATTAGGTATTATCTACTAATTGTTCGAAGCTACATATAGTTCGTTGGATAAACCGCTGATATACGTGTATTTTTGACCATAGTTTTGGTTATTTGGAGAGATGGCGGATACTCATAGGATGCATCATTAAACTTAAGGTGAAATATGCAGTGATAAGGAATAAAGACAAGGTATAGACCCTCACTGAAATTTTGTAGACATATATAATCTTGGCATCTATCTAAGTTTAGGGTCGGAGGTTTAGGTAGATTTTTTGAAGGATTAAGCTATGAGTTTAGGGTATATGAGGTTGGGGATTAGGAGTTGGTGTATAAAAGGTAAGTTTATTTAAATTGTGTGGTAAGATAGTGATGTAAATGTAATAGTATTATATGTGTGTGGTGTCTTGTTGTTTGTTTCGTGGGGCTCGATGCACGTAACTTGAGTCGTAAGCTGTTTTGCCTATGCTTCTGTCGCTCTTCGTTAGCGTCCTCCCTCGATCATTCGGGGTCTTTTCGATTCTTGTATCTATTAGAACTTAATACGGTCGCAATATGAGGGCATCCGTCTGCTGCAATGAGATCCTGCATAAAAACTGGAATCTTCTTCAAGAATTTTCACAAGAAAATCTGATTGATTTGGCGTGTACATCGATATAATCCATTGATATGCGAAAAATTACAATTAATTACAATCTATCTCTCAAACTTCTCTTCTCTTTATATTAGTTTTGGATGTCCGGATATATAGTAAGGTGAGTTCTATTATTAACGATAAACTTTATTATATATATGGGAATAACTATGACGCACTCCGAAAAACTCGAAAAAAATAACATAACTATTTTTATTTTAGAAATTCTTTTTTTTATTACAGTCTGACTATTAATAGATAATGGGAGTGCAATCGATATCCACAATCCAATTGTGGATAAAAAGAAAGCAAAAATTGTAGAGGGTGTGTTCTCAAAAAAGATCACATACAGGTCCGGCCCCTATATTTAACATAGACAAAAATCTGCCTATTCTATTCTCTATCATTCTGAATATCATTTTGAATAAATTAAAGGAACACATTTTCTTCTTCCATTCCTCTAAGTCTATCGTTACACTTCAGATTCCCTTCTTTATTTTAGTTTTATACGGTAAGAACCATCATCATTACCACGCTGTTTATGTTTATATACTCCTCGTACATTGTCTTTATCACTCTTACTAATTCTTACACACACACAACACCACACACACAACACATCATATATATATGCGTTTGGTCTATAAGTTTACATTGTTAAATTATATCTATCTTGTGCCCTGATCGGAACTTCTTTTGTGTTATTGTTTATTTAAACAGAAGAAACGAATTACCATACTTAACGGAAATCAATACTCACTTTTAATCGTTAACACGATGTATATAGTATACAGAGCTTCGCTATGTTTTGGGAAATTGCATAGTTGCTATTAGTATGGTGACTGAAAAGACAAGTGAAATCTCTTTACAAAATAATAGAATCTATTTAATTGGTAAATTCCGTCATCATATCAATTTGCTCTTGATACAAGTTGAAACAATATGGGAATATTTTGATGTTGAAAAAATTGAGGATTTCTTTAATTTTGTTTGTGGGGGAATATGGAATTTTCTAATAACCGAATTTCGCCAGGTGGTAATAACTTTTTGTTGTATATATATGTTTACGATGATCGACATTAGCATTTATTAGGTAATTGACAGTAATTCGGTTGGGTAGGGATACTTTTAGCGGATTGGTCGAAGAGAGAATGCTATACATATTACCCTTGTACTTGTCTTTTCGTGGGCTCAATTTTCACTTTGATTAATCCAAAGATGTTCTCTGTGAAATTATGGTTGTTTAAAAATGTTTTATAATCTTATCTTTATTAGGCACTTATTTTTATTCTCTAAACCTAGTTAATCTATATTACACATTATTATACTAATTGATAACGGAATATTTATTTCTGTACTACATTTGTTTATGACTTAATTTATATTTACATTACACTATTTCAGCTCAACTATAAACTTGAGTGAAATGTTATATATTTTTCCATTTTGAATATATATCAAAAAATAGATAGTTTAAAAAATTAACATGTAACCGACAAACCATTGTTTTGTTGTTGTTTTGATCCTCCATAAAACGTCAATAATTCATTCTATATTCTAACATACTCGATTGTTATATTGGTGACACATTGAGAAACACAATCTTTTTGAACATATATATAATGGTCGAGTTTGTATTATAACTTAGGCCTTACATAGTGTACGTATTTTCATAAATATCAGGTACTGATTAAATCTATCAAGTCAATTTAATAATTTTAGAAAGATTATTCCTTAATAAAATATAAACGTTAGTATTATTTTAGCGCGTAAAATATTTATAATTCTGTTTATTTTCTAATACTATTGTTGTTTCATATTCAGGGGAGAGTTCTTACTACTAATCTTGATGACTGTTATATTCTGAAACTATTCTTTTTCAAACGTGTCTAGGTAATTACCCATATATATATATATATATATATTAATATATATATATATATATATATATTATTTATTTTACAAATGTTTTCATAAGATCAATGGTTCATTATCAGCGACCGCGGTTTCATTGCAAAGGGCAATCAATCAGGCGTGAGGAGTAAGATCCTATGGTGTTTGTTGGAGTTCTTTACTCAATGTAATTTAGGAATTTTTGTTTTTTTTTTTTTTTTTCTTTTTTTACAATCCCTAAATGTGACGATTGAGTAAAGGAAACTCCAACAAACACATAGGATTTACTCCTCAGCCTGATGATTGCGCTTTGATGAAACGGGGGTCGCTGATAATGAACATTGATCTATGAAAACATTGTAAAATAATAAATATTAGCTCTTAACAATACTGTGATTGAGCACTGTATTTTCTTGTTTCACATCGCAAAAAAAAATTTGTTTTTACATATACCTATATATATATATATATTATATAATATATATATATAAAATATATATATATATATATACTTATATATATATAATAGTAGTATGTATGCTGTACATAGTTTTTTGTAATCGGCCAACGGGGTTAGTGAAATGACTTTAAAAACGTGGACGCTGAAGTCCCTGACAATACTAATCTAAGTTATGGAGTGTTAGGAAGAAATCAATGACAATCGTTTTTCCGCTTGTCTAACTCTTTCGTTTTAGCAAAGGATACATCGAGTATACTTACGTAAATTCGTCTTTGTCTATCTCGAATCAGCAACGTTTGAACATTTTGTCAACTAACAATAATGTTTTGATGTTTTGTGTTACGCGAGAAGTAAGTTATAATCGATCCCAAACACAGTTTAACCATAGCTTGAACTAATTCACAGAAGCTTCTATTTGCCCAAATCAGTATTAGCGTAAGTGATCGATGGGGGAATCTACATTATCTACCTAGCTAGACAGATACTTAGTAAGATAAGTTCAGATGAGGGCAGTATATGGTAACACGAAGGCTGGGTAAAAGATTTGTTGATCAATCAATCACTTCTTGAGTGCCTGATTACATTGCAAGTATATTTGTAGATAATCGTATCTTGTTCAAATATTGGTCGCGTAATCATTTTACAAACACACAAATCAAATATTTTCTCCAGTTTTAAATAACAATTTGTTTGGTACAGCTTGGTACTCTGAAGAAACAAAGTCAAATCCACTCGGCGTAGTTCTACATACAAACTTATTCTATTGGTCATTTTCTGGTAACTTATACGGGTAACTTTGTTTATGAATAAATTAATGATATTACTATAATTATTATCTTTAACTTTCTGGTCCTAGATTAAAACTATATCTAAGGCGTCCACTGCGATTATGACCGATGCTATTAGTTCAGTCTAGACAAAGCCCGGCCAGATTGCTGTGTGGTGGTTTTCTGGACAACTGATACGTTGTTATGCAGTATATTCTATAGTATTGATACAATTAATGCTCGACGTTCACCTTAATCATCAAAAATAATTTCCAACTTAGTTGGTGAAGTTTGATTCTTTTCTTCACAGGTTAAGCAGCGATGCTTTTATACAAGTGTCCATTAGTTTTCAACATTCCTCATTAATATGTATCATATAAGAACTCGTTTGCTCGTATCTATGATATTTAAAATCTTGCTTGATATATACTAAACATTTGTCTTTATATATTCGTGCTAATTTGATAATTATTTATATTAATAACAAATAAGCGTTTTCTATGTGTAAACGGTAAGACTATTTGCAATATATGATTATATTTAAAATATGTATTTAAATAAAATATAGCTATTAAGTCATCTTAATATCGTTATACATAATCTGTATTGAGTCTTTATTAATGTAATATTAATAAGTAAAACAGTGCTCTTGTCATAATGTTTCGGTAAATTGAAAACTCCATGTACATAGACAAGGAGAGAGACAAGTCTTATCACCTTGTCATTTTTTCACTTTAGTGTTATGTACTATAGTTATGAACTATAATTATTTAATATCTATTCATAAAGAATAGAGATGAGATGCACACAAGCAACGCAGTGAATAGCGAGGTAGTAATAGCTCAGTGTCCTAATCTTTTTTTATCCATGAGTCCCCATACATTGCTATTGTTCGATCTTTCTTAACTGCATCTCTCATTGATGTAGTTCAGATAAGGGCGGTATCTATATTTAGAATAGAACTAGAAATATCCATGTATGGAAATACTATCTAAGATGAAGAATGTTAAGCAACGCCACGGAGTGCATGCTCACGAGGCAAGCTATATGAATATCAGACAAAGATTATAGTATGAACAGAACGTTGGTTGAGACATCCTATGAAGTGAAAATCTATCTTTAATAACAGGTATGCGATATATTCAAAATATAACACATTCAGTGTGTGATAGATAGTTGAGGAATATAATGGAAAAGTCAAAAGTATTGGTGTAAAAGGTGCTCCACAATGCTATAAAGCAAAAGCAGATTATAAATCAATAGTAAAGGGATGATTATAGGATGCATTAGAGGGAGCTCAATCACTTTTATACGTATTGTCATGGTTCAATCGCATCTCATGATATAATTGTTCATTGAGTTTGGAGACTTACACAACCAAGTATTTTTGTAATATAGTTATATTAATCACCCAATTCGAATTGAACGGCGAATAAGATTTATACATAGCAATGTGATCTTACATCAAGATTGTAGAACCGATGTTCTAGAACGTTAAACAAGCCAGTAGAGTAAATACGAATACATCAAAACACTATTTTTTAGTATGAGTACATCACATGCGCTGTGAAGACGCTTTGCCGTTTAGATCAACGCTAAAAAATTAGAGGTTTTTAAGATTCAAGCATCTTGAGTCGTCGTCTTAGGATTTCGCGATGAGGTGAACTGTTATAGTATGTGAGTGGGGTTCGAATATCATTTTCATAAACTACCGAAATTACTATTGATTATAAATCTGCTTTTGCTTAATTAAGATGGGTAATGTACTCTCATACTTTGATTTAGGTCAAATACATAGTTCCAACTTTGACAGAGCCGGAGAAGGTAGTATCTCTCACTGATAATAGATAAGAGTCACTAATAGAGATGGCGTGAGGCAGTCAATCAAACGAAATTTTATAGACTCAAAATTTTTTATTCATATCTTAACCTAATAGATTGGTCTGATACAATATATCCATGATTACTTGTCTATATATATTTAATTCTTTTATATCTTTCCGTTTCTCACTATATTCATCACGGTACATTCACACATGAACTTTACTGAGCTCACATACTCCCACATTATTAACTAAACATTTTACCGTTTTTAATCATAAGATTTTATATACAGTCTGCATGAAAAATATAAAAAATAATATTAAGATTTAATTATAATACAAACCTCACAAGATTTCGTAAAGAAAAGACTTAATATACAAAAACTGAATCTTAGGCATTAGATACCAAGTTATAAAAATGAAAACGAGTAGTCAATATATCTATTGGGACTTTTCGTTCGGGAGGAGTTTGGTCTGACATATATTTAGTGGCTATCTACATCTTATCTACAAATCTAAATAGGATGTAGGTATTTAGCCATCTCGTTCGCTACGAGTAGGATTTGACACGAAGATCAAATATCAACCCACTATTAATTATCTAATGGATCAGCGAGACTACCTTGCTAAACACATGGAACGCAGAATCTAAGTGTGAATGTTCCTGTTGTGTCATTCAATTATTTCTTTGATTCCATTGAATTAAGATGCATTATATTATTATGTCTAGATATTCAGCAGATGTACACAACACCGCGCGCGATATATATATATATTATATACTATATATATTATATAGTTTATATATATAATATATAAGTCGGTAGTGCATCCGAACTAGTAGACTATCAATGATTTGGCCGTACGGCCTCTAACTAACTCAGCGCAAGATCAGTACAGATTAGACTATGTATTCACGCTAACGGAAACACTATATACTATAATAATATATATATATATATATAATGTGTGTGTGTGTGTGTTGTTGGTGGCTGTGTGTGTGTGTGTGTGTCGAATGTATATGTGGAGAGTTAGTGTGTATTTGCAATCTAGTTTTTAGATTTCCAAAAGTTGAGAAATTACCATATACTGAATAGTTACAATTTATAAGTCCATAAAAAGTCATGTCCGGTCCAGACATGTTTCGGAAGATATTGGAACATAACGTTGAATAGATGCATTTTTTCTGCTGATTGTGAGTTTAGATATTTTGCAGAATTATAAATCGAATTTTTTTATCACATAATCGCGACTGGAGAGAGCAATTTCCTGAAAGTTTTGAATCTCATATGTTATTTATCAAAGTAATCATAGGATATAAATTATTGAAAGACAACTGATTGTCTGTAAATATTTTGAGAATACAATTTTATAGATGAAAAAAGAAAAAGAGAAGTATGAATTAGGCAAAATAGATTAGATTATGCTAGAAGTTTTGTTTTGTTGTTTATTGATATTATGGGGCATTCAAAACTATTTGTATGTAAGGGATAAAATATTCTGAGTTATCCTGTG
Source organism: Doryteuthis pealeii (assembly GCA_023376005.1). Lineage (NCBI taxonomy): Eukaryota > Metazoa > Mollusca > Cephalopoda > Myopsida > Loliginidae > Doryteuthis > Doryteuthis pealeii. Next base: position 73,014,733 of record CM042145.1, read on the forward strand.
AAGAGTGTAACAAAACTAAAAGAACCCAAGAGCACCCTAAAAGAAGTCTCTGGAAAATTACCCGCAATTGAACTGGTATGCAGCTCCAGTTATTGAATCACTTCATAAGTTACGCTGACCTGAAACGTTAATATCTGTTTAGTGGCCAATCTATAGATAAGATAAGTCCGTTTGAAATCATTACTATTAGACGCGAATAATTTAACGCTATTCATTAGACAATTATTTAGTATTAGATTTGTGATTACTTGAACCTATATAAAAAGAGGTACCATTGATATACACTAACTTCACCCATAATCACGCTTTAATCTGAAGTTGTACCGAGTTTGAAGCCGCCTCTTTCATTACATACTTTTGCGCTTAAGTGGTAGTACCTTTCGGGTACGATATGTTCGTAAATAAAACGGGTTTAAAAAAATATGATACTAGGACAAGGATATTTCAACATGTAATTTGAGTCCATTATCATATTAGATGGAAATGATGTACATATAACACTATTAAAGCTCTACTTGTCCTGGAGTTGTAAGTACATGTTAGAGTAATGTATATGGTAAATATATCGAATTGAAAATTATTAGTATAACAGGTTTGCTTTTGGAAATAATAATATTTAAGAAATTATTACGTATAAGATAAGATTAACTGAAAGCATTAACTTACTGGAACTATAAAGGATTAATTATTTATTATTTATTATTATTATTATTACTTTGCTCCTTTTGAGTTTTCGACATCAGCATTAGCTGAGCTTTCCCTGGAGTCTGAGTTGACAGAGTATCCCAGATCTCCAGGAATTCTCTTGAGTAATGCTGGCGATTGAGCAGCTGCAGTGTTCTGAATGGTTCAACCTTCCTCTGATTTTCCAACATTCCTACCTTTTCCAATCCTTTTGGGACAGTTTCAAGTTGCACCATACTACAAATTGGGGTATATTTATCCCTTTCCACTTTCCATATTCATAACTATTTTTAGTATCTCTGGGCTAAGGTCCAGATATTTGTATATTTTTTTTTCATTTTCCTTTAGCTTTTCACCCTTGATATGCTAGGCAATATGCATAAATTCCACCAGTTGACAAGTTCTATTCTTTTTATGTTAATCAACATAGGTCTGTCATTCTTGCTGATTATTTGAGTTTCACAATCAAGTGTTAGCTGATGGTTTTCTACTGAGTCTGAAGTGACAGCAAGTCTCCTCAGGTCTCAGACTCTTATTAATTATTATTTTATGAATTATTATTATTATTATTATTTATTTATTATTATTTAAACATATAATACATGTTATTATTATTTGTATAAGTACATAATATGTCTTATACCTATTATTACGTATAAGAAAAAAAAAAAAACGAAGTTATTCTTCCTTTAATTACTTAAAGTCATAACCTACATACAAGTCTTACATCGACATTAAATAACACTACGCACAGACATAGCTTAAAATGAGGCGATGTCTTTGTATGAAGTTATTAAACTCTTCTTTATAAATTAATGAATGAAGGTTACAAGCATTAGATGAAAATATCTCTAAAATCAATTTCAATTTGAATATAAATTATCAACTATCGACATCCAAATATCATTGTGTATTATATAATTCCCTCTCATTGATAAATGAAATTTAACGAATTTTCATGGAATCAAAATTTAATTTATGCATAAATGGAAAGACACTCAGAATATAAGCGTCATATTTGTTACTCAAAATGTATGTTATATTGGGCCTCTTCCCCTCATATCAACAAAATAGTCATTATACTATATATATAATTATAAAATACACCAACAGCACACACACGACACACACACACGACACACACATATATTAATTATAATATATTATAAAGTTATATGAATAATAACATTATGTGTTTAATTTGATCGAATTAATTTAAACATAGCGTTTCATGCCAACAATGCCCAACTATATCTCGATACATGTCAATCATAAATTAAATGATATTTGCGAACAATATATATTTTTAATGGAACTCTTCCTAATACGAATCAATCTAAGAATTCATTGAAACTTTAAAGTATTATTCTCTCTCATTCAGTTTGAAATTGACGGCAAAGGTTATTGATCTCAAGTATTTTTATTAATACAAACAATTTGCACAAAATTATTGATACAAATTTCTAATAGCTAAATATTTCGCAAGTAACACGTGGTTTCACAATCGGTTAGCGGCATCCATTTCATATAATTACATTCAATGACCTAAGAGCATCGTGTTTATGTATTAGTATCATTGAATAATACTATCTCATACACATCTGTGAATAATGGAACACATGGGTGATTCTCTACCCTCGTAACTCCAGAAAATGGAGTCCGGAAGCAGTTAAGTCTGATATGCTCACGAACACTTTCTATCTGTTACTCATGCATATATATTTTGTTATTGCAGATGTTATACAAAGGGGTGCTTTTAGATCCATATTAGTCTGTGTGTCCTATCCTGTTGATAGACTGTGAAAACTATTCCGTTCTGAGATGCCGGAGTTTTACTACTGGTTCCTCCCAATCAAATTCAGTTCTGGAGAAAACAGGAAACAGCTGTAAGAGAGTATTCATTCATCTCATTCTGTTCTGTGCAGTTCCTTTTACCGATTTTATTAAACAAGTAAGACTCAATGCGATTTGTTTATCTATTAGTTTCGCGCGTTTGAGGAGTGATGATGGATAAGGATCCTCAATCGATAATGCTACCAGGATATACGGAAAAACAGAGTGTATAAAATTGATAGCTTGGCCACATGGTTCAGATAATAAAAAAAAACAATTAAAATTTGACACAGGGTCATGTAATTAAATAATTTAGAATATTTAGCAACTTTTTTGATAATTATTTTTTATTCACGATCTAAATTAGTTGTAATAAATATTCCTGGACGCTTTCACTTTCTCACTTTTAATCACATTTTGTTGGATTTAACCAATCTGTATTTCCTTATATATATATACACACACACACAACACACACACACCCAACAACACACCCACACACCATATATATATATTATATATATATATATTATATATATATTATGATATGTGTGTGTGTGTGCGCGTATATATTAGTAGTATATATTATAATATATTATAATATAGATATATATATATATTATTATAATTCACATATTTGTTCTGGGTATCCAACGGTGAGAACAATTAATATTTTATCAAAAGAAGCGGCGAAAATGTATTGTTCTTCAGAAAAATGTTTTTATTCTTTTCATTTTATATACGGCACCGGTTCAGATATTCTGCGTATTCTTCATGGCTTTGATCATGCATATATGATATACATATATCATATATATATACTAACACATATACATATCATGATATATACACAGGATTTGTGCGTGAGGTACTTCGCATATTTTTGGCGATAGGAAACACCACATCCCTCGGATATCTTGGATCCAGAATAGTCATATATATATATATTAAATATATATATATATATATATGGGAGTAAATATGGAAATTACATCCGACAATGATAAAGAATTGAAAAAACAAGTATTCCGAAATTTGGATGATTTTAATATCCGATGCTTAAAAACATTTCGTTTACAATGAAGCCTCATGCAGATGTCTCTTGGGGTGGAAAGAAAATCATGGATGTCATAATATAAAAACATCCATCATTTTTCTTGCAGCCCCGAAGAGACTCCTGATGAAGGTGTTCATTGTAAACCGATAGTTATTAAACATCGATTGATTAAATTTTCATCGCGCGAATTTGTACCCAACTTGTTTTTTCAAAATTTCTTTATATATATATATATATATATATTATTTAATATATATATGAAAAATAACTGATTGGTTACAATCAAGAAATGGATAAAAGTTGAGAATAAAACAGCAAACAACCTTCATTCGATTTAATATTTTTGCTCGGTGTAATGAACGAAGTTTCTTCAAGAATTTATATGACGATACCGTAGATTGAATAAATACAAGACACTGCATAATAGCTTCGATCATAACATTCAACTTCAATTAGACGATGTGTCCCGCCCGAACTTTTGTGTTGCTTTTGCTTATTAATCATGTAAATGTACGGAGTGATTTCTTTTCTATAGAAATGCGTTGAAAAATGAGAAAAGATAATTGGTTAGCGCTAACTGAATTAATATGCAGGCTTCCTGATAGAACATTTGGTGTGTAGTGTAAATCAATCATGTTTAGACGCGTTCGACAAGTTTTATATTTTATATTTTTCATAAGGTTTAATAAGAGGGAAAAAAATGATTTGTAATTTTTATGCCTGGAGTCTCCGTTGTGGCTTCGTTGGGTTCACTGTCAACATGTGAGCTTGTGACTTGGCGCGCACGTCATCTGAAGCTTTGTCTTATCATTTATTCTAAAATATCATGTGCATTGCTTGTCAATGAATTGGCAATTTTGAATGTTTTGTATCAGCCATTGTGATGAAGATATATAGCCGGACTCATATAAGAAAATCATTTTTTGCGTTCTACATAGAAACTAGTTGAGGTGCTCTGTTGTTATGGTTATCGGTCTTAGAAGATGGACACGCGAACACTATTGCAACTCTTGGAACCGCGGCTGTTGCCTTCTCACAGTGCTATATACCCTTGGAAAGGTTATAATCCAATCGTTACTAATCGGCGGCAGATTATAAGAGCTGAGATATCAAGATGCAGACACAGTGAAATTAGCTAAATACTTTAAACACAAATCCTGTATAATTTGAAGGAGGCCTTCTGTTCCTCAATTTCTCAGCAACACCAACATATGGGTTAAATAATGCCACCCTTCTAATCCTAAGCAACAGTATCAAACCGAACCACCCGCAAAACTCCGACCGTATTCGTAATCGGACCGATCCGCCCATTTTTCAGTTGCTCATCATTAAACTAATGAAATGGCACTGAAAATGGGGGCGATCGTAATCGATTTGTCGCTCGTACTCATAAAAAACTGCCAGAGCTCTGACATAATATCAAGCTCCAAAGTATGCGAGTTAAGAAAGGCAATAAATACATGATATAATGTTAATAGCGCAGTGAGAAATATACATGCACTTTTGCGAGCTGTATTTTTATTAATTATTTTAAGCTTCTTTAATTTGAAATATAAAGAGGAGTAAATCAATAACGTATCATAATATATTATTGTAACAGGATTATTTAGTGGTAATATAAAGTTAACAGTTAAGATGTTATCTTGAATGTATTTTATTATTATTATTATTATTAATTATATTATTATTATCTGTGCAGGGTTAATTTAGTGGTAATATTATGTAACAGTTAGGATCGATTATTCATTTGAATGTATTGTATTAATTTTTTTCTCAGGATAATGTCCATTGTTTTCTATGGACATACGCAATGTTTTTGTTTGCTGCTAAGTAATTTAATGTATTGCATTTTGATGTATGCTTGAGCGGCAGGAACAGGAGCTGTCGTTAGCATACATGGTTTCATTGGGCGGGTGGCAGTGGCCGATAGTAATAAATGAACTGTGTCGTTTTATGAAAACTAATTAGTATTAATGTCTGATCATTAGGATTAATATTAATGATAATTATAGTGTGTGTAACGCTACGTAAAACGATACCTAGAGTAAGATCTTTATGATCAGCATCAATTTAAAGCACCACTCAGCACACCACATCACACAGACACCCACACACACAACGACATATATATATATATATAGTTCTATATTATTAATATATATATATAGATATATATATATATACGTTCTTAAATAAATGTTTTTACGTAAATACATGCTGTCGTAGGCGCAGTTAATTGTGTGTTAGAGCGTAAGGATTTAAGACGAGCTTTAGTAACGATAAAGTTGAGGTTTTCAGTATCAAAGTACAATCGTGTTTCTATTTATCGGAAAAGACTGTACAATAGTGCAATGCCCTTTCATGGCAACAGCTGCCGAATGAGCTATGGTAATATCAGCCTATTACACACAAAATACTGAATATTAACCCTCCATAAATAAACCTGGGCATTCAGATTTATTATTCATAACTGTCTGACACTTTATCTATATAAGAGGAAATCTAGTAGCGACCCGCATGCGATCTGTGGTTGATATCAGCTGAAATAAATAGTTTTTATTTATTTTCTATTGTAATAAGATTCAGCAGTTTGGGTGAAACTTCGATTAGACATATTCGTTCTTTATATATATATATATTATGTGTGAACGGGCGAATGATAACATACATTTCTATGTATTATAGTTAAAACCAGTCCGAATCAGCTTGTCTCAGTGGCGGGGATAGATATCGGACTACATGCGGTCAGTTCCTGGTTCGAATCCTACCCAAGGCATATGTGTGTTTAGCCAACTGAGGAGCATGATTATGCCCGAAACACGTGTTGTGGATGAGCTATTAATTATATTAATGTATTAATATATATATATTATATAATATATATTATGTGTGGTGTGTGTCGGTGTGTGGTTGGTGGTGAAAAATTAGATAACCACGACAATGGTTCGCAAGGGCTAAATATTTATTCTGGATGTAATTGTCACGTAATATACGTTTAGTGTTGTGCACATTCTTCAGGTCATTGGTGAAGATCTTTGTAGAAGATGTTTAGTCGTTGCTTATCGGTTTAAGTGTCGTTGGTTGCAAAGGGCTGGATGGGAAGTGTAGCGGTCGGGTGATCTAAGTGTAAATTGAATTTTAATCAGTGTGGAGGATTGAGGGTGGGGTTCGGTTGGTAGGGTTTTAAGATTGAGGGGTGGTGTGAGGGAATTATTAGTCGTGGTATTAGTTAAATGTGTGCATGAAGAGGAAGGAGGGCGGAATATTGTAAAATGTGGCTCTTTGGCTGGGAATACTCGACTTCTTGTGGGTGTTGGTGTGTCAAGATGAAAATAGTTTAACCCGTGTATAGCTGGAGAGGAATTGTGTTTGATTTTTTGTGTGGACGTTATGATATGGTATAGTTGGGTTTGAAGTTTGTGTGCTGTACGTATTAATGATTAGTTTACCTAAATTGCATGAAGATGTTGAAAACCCGGTCTCCTGTTTATATGTGTGGCGTAATTACAGTGACTTTCGATAAAATTGTCTAATCATTTGCTGTGGATGTTCGAAATCAAAATTATGGTGTGTTTTCGGATATGTTTGGGACTTGTTTCCTCCCCTTATTTAATATTACGCTTTTGTTCGTATAAGTCGGCGTTTTATTTAAGATAAATGTGTAGTTTCGCACTATGTATTTATTTGTCGCAGCTAAGTCATCCAGTTAACCTCTTCTGGTTTTGTGTTGTCTGGATTTGTGTTAAGTATAATACGGCATTGTTTTTGAGCTAGGGTGACTCAGTTTTGATTACCTTAGTTTTTTTATTATGAGTTATAGGGAGAGTTTGTTATGGTAAATATTTTTTTATGGGAGAGTTTGGATGTATGGGGGTTTGTGTATTTTGTGGTGTATGGGTTTGAGATTGGATATTTGTGTGTATTTTAGACGTTTGGACTTAGCCTGATGTAGTCAGGATGTTCGTTTATAATAAAGGATTCCTGGAGGCGTTTTCTTATTGTGCGTTTGAATACGTCAGTAGTACTTAGGTGTGGGCAAAAAAGCAAGGATGCATCTAAGATTAATACTTTGAAAATATTATTTGGTGTTGTGGTTTGTGTTATGTTGAGTAAAACATATATGCTGTCGTTTTTTGGATGGGATGTTTTATAGTAGATCTTTGGATTCTAACGTGTCCCATTAATTAGTAAGTAGAATGTCTAGTTTTGGATTCTAGCTCTTGCTGTGAATTGTATCATTGTTCAATTTATTTAAGTCAGTTTGTGATTTGGCTCAAAAATTAATCAAAATATGTACTTAATGCCATCTTACTGCTACTCAAAATGAATATCATTTTTCAAGCAAACCATGGCTTGCGCTCTGAAGTGGTGTCTTGGCATGCTGTTATCTGGGAATTTCCCGAATCGAACCCGCTTTTAAATTATATCATCTGAACAATCTAGCACTTACCGATACAATAAGACGAGCTTACTCTTTATTCACGACCAAGAGAAAAAGATATATAGAAATCAAGACTAACATTCTGCTCACGCCAAATGCTTCTAGCTCGACACAGCAACACTCAAAAAATAGAGGTATCAACCAGACAAGGCCAATATTCTACAATCTTTATCTACCTCTTTTCATCCCACATCATAGTTTTAATCCTATGATCT
>CM042145.1:73022972-73050472 GCA_023376005.1 Doryteuthis pealeii
AAAAGAGAGAGATACATTTTTATATAACTTTTTTTCCTACAGTAATTTTCAGTCGATGCAGATTTAATGTCTATTAACCCTAATTTGAGAATTTGGCAATAGTGTAAAATTTTGGACAAATTGCCTAATCAGATAAAAAATAACAACAATATTAAAACATTAAATTGAATCAATGATTTAGATATAATGGTATGAAAATTATTCAAAATGGCATTTTTGGGAACTATTAGATATATTAATTTTGTATAAAATGGTCTGTACAAAGAGTTATCTTTTAAATAGACGGATGGAAGAAAAAAAAAAGAGAAAGCCGGAAGGAGGCATTAATAAATAAATACTAATAAATTGGATAAGACACTTTCTTAAGATGGTATATTTACTTGAAATAATGATTACTAATCATTATACTTCTAAAAAATGAAATCATATTCAATTTGGGGGGTAAAATAATGTTTCAATAAAGAATATTTTCTCAATCAGAGTTGTGTTTTACTCTTGTGAAGTTTGGTTATGTATGATTCCATATTTTGAAAGTGAAAAAAGGGGTTTTTAAGATCTCTGTAACTGCTAAAAGGGTATTTAGTAATCAACTCAATATGTATCGAATAGTTTCCTAAATTATACATTTTCTGTCGGTATTTGTTCAGAATCGATATGATACGTTAGGCAATTGTTTATTTTATTTTACGATTTTGATATTTCTTTGAAGCTTCCGTATTATGGTCGTTTTATTTCTGTATGGATTTTAGATTACTTTCTTAAAAATCTTTCTCCTTGATTAGATATGCATCGTAATTCAGAGAAGAGAATCATTGTTTCCTTCCATCTAAAAAACTCGATAATTTCAGCCTATAACTTCAGATATAACAAATATTGTGTGCGGTAGCGACTCTTTTGATAAAGCCTAAATACAATTATAGTCACTCTTGAAATATTATGAGTAAATTATTCAAAATATAGAAGCGAATAAGTGTATATATTACTACACATTTCATCAAATGTTTTATATATATATACATCTATATCTACTTCTATCTCTCTTCTCTCTCTCTCGTCTCATTCTCCTCTTCTTCTCTATATTATATATATATATATATAATTATATATATAATATTAATAAATTATATAAATCAGTTTGGTATCCAACACCAGAATCAGAATCGTACAATTACAATCAATGAACATTTTATATAGGCATATCAAAGTAACGTTTATTTTTTTAACTGAGGAAAATTTATTCTTTATCTCAATGTTATTTATGTATATCTAAAATGTTATCATTTTGTCTTACGTAAAACCTTAATATATAAATTTAAAATCTTTTTTTATAATAATAGATTTTCAAAATGTATATCTTACAAAACGTCTTCAATTACTTTCTTCTTGTTTCCTTTCTTTTTTCGCTTTTCTTTACCTTCATTTTCCTTTCCTCCATTTCCTTTGTTTTCTTTTTATTTCTCACTTTAACTCATTTTTTTTCTGTTTATTCTAACCTATTTTACATTCTCTTCTCTTTTTTTTTCTCTTCCTTCTTCTCTCGTTTTTCTCGTTTCTCCTTTTTAACTAGTATCTTTTTTTTATCTATTAGCTTTTAATATTTACTTATTTCTCTCTATATTTACATTATTCGTTCAGTGTTCTTCAGGGTTTCCCTTTTTCCCCCCTTTTGACTTCCTCTTTTTCTTTCTCTTTTCCATTCTTTTCTTTTTTTCTCTTCTTTTTCTTTGGTTCAAACGGTCTCATTTAGCTATTCTTCTTTTTTTTCATTATTTTCTTCCCATCTAACTTTTTCTATTTTTTTGAAACGCATGAAAAAATCAGCATCATTAAATCATACTTTGCACCATTTCCTGCTAAATACAGAATTTCAAATTCTTTGCCAACATTTTATATATTGGATTTCCCACGAGATAAGCGCATTAATCTTTACGCTGAAATAGTTAACGTTTTGTTTTTTTTATCTGCTTATACCTCAAACAGTTATTTGATACAAATATTATACATTTAAAATGCAATACTGGCTCCTGAGGAATTACATTACTTAGCTTTGATTTCCATAAGAGTTAGTTTGACCTTACTTGAAATATAAGAAGTGAGAAAAATATTCGCACCATGCAACAATTGATTATCTCTGGATTTAAATAATGACTACAAAAGAACACACACGCAGAGGCACACTTGCACCCACCCCCAAACAAATACTCACATCCTCCATATATAATATATATAATATATATATATATATATATATATATAATGTATATATTTACGAATGCCTGTGTACGTGTCTATGTGGTATATATCTATATACACACAAAAAAAACACACACACAAAGACACACACAAAGACAGACACATACACACTCAGATACATACGCACATATACACACACTCATACACATATACACTCACTTAGTGCTAATACCTTTGGGAAAGGGATGAATCTGACTCTCCCCCCAGCTATGGGTAAATAGCGGGGCAGACTGGGTTCTAGGAGACGGAAAACTCTGAATTCAAACCTGTTGAACTCCGCTTAAGAAATTGACCTTGTGTCGTATCCTGCTCGTGCGGAGTATTTGGTAAATATATAAATATATATACACTAATGTATATATATGAGGAAAAGGGGGTTGGAATGAATCTGACAGAATGAGGTAAATATGAGGAATGAAAGAACAAAACTCAGGCTAAAATGTGTATTTGCTGGAGTATGGAACTCGGCGTCTTCAGCTTTTATTGAATTATCAGGATCATACAAGTGTTTTATAGAAGGGGGAAGTAGGTAGGTGGGTAAGATTTGTGTTGAGGGAAAGATTTGATTGATCATAGGGGAAATCTTTGGGGAGGATGAGAAGGAAATCATATATAATTATATATATATATATATATATAATATATATATATATATATGAGAATGCACAACCAATTTGTTTGAGATTGTGGTAGCCGACAATTTTTGGGAGAATATGTTCTTAATTGAAGTCATACCTAATTTTTAAATTAATTAGTTCATAATGTTGGCAGTTAGGGTTCGAATCACACATAAAGCGGCTTCCTGTCTATAACTCTGCTGATGAGGCATAATATGCTTTAATGTACATACAGAGATCGACTTTTTTTCGATTTGTTTACGCCTTACATTTGAACAGATATGTTCACCTAATTCATTAATTATCAAACTAATTAATTTTCAAATTAGGTATGACTACAATTAAGCACATATTCTCCAAAATGCATATATATATCTATATATATATATATATATATATATATATATATATATATATATATATATATATATATATATATATATATATCTTCTTCTATTATTATACTAAAGCTGAGATAATACCTTTCATTTCCCTAAGGTTTTTTTTTCTATTTCTGTTATTGAGCCAACATTTATACTAAAATATTCCTTGGTTTCAGGACTACTTGATGTTTGAAAAAATTCCACTTTAATTGGTTTTAATTAGTCGTAATTAGCAATTAAGTCAAAAGCTGACCCGTCCCTCACTGTCATTCTGCATATTACTCTCACCCTCTCTATATTTGAGTAAGAGTGAAAGTGAAAACGGAGAATGTTTGTGTTAGAGACATTAACTGTGTTAAAGTAATTTTAAATATGGGATGAGCGGGCTGTGGCGTAACCCATGTGGAGCAGTAGTGGACTCGCCCCTTCCAAACCAGCCTCCTCTCCAGTAGACATATAAAGGATATTTTTGCAGAGATGTGAGGGAAGGGGAGGGAGATTCTAAACGAAGTGACTTATGGGCAGCAAAATCTGTCTTGTTCGGCTAACTTTTTTTTGTAAAAGAGTTTGTAGCTCGTTACTATTGTCTATTGGAATCTTTGTTGGACGGGCTATAATTTATTTTGAGAAAGAGTTTTAAACTCATAACTACACTGTAGTCAAATTTTGTGTTTAACTCTGTTGTGCGAGCCATGTTTTTTTGTTGTTTATTCTTTTCCCTAAAAAAAAACGCTATGCCGTGTTTGCTGAAAATGAAACCCATGCTACTTAATTCCCTAGCTGTTTAAGGCGTTTGTCACGAGTAGTTAATTAGTTAATGTGATATGAAAGCGATATTTTACCCCCTCCCTCATGCCTTTACTCGACAAGTAAATGTAAATATTTTCTATTTGATTTTGTTTAATGATACATTTTTATTTTCGAAACTCAGTCATATTTACTTAAAATATATTTTTATTCCTTTATATATACTAGCAAATATATGCACCCTCCGGGTGCAAGTAAATTTAAGTTTTGATATAATAAAATATCATATTAAATTAGAAAGGCTAATGAAACTGACTAAGAATGGCAAATAAAAAGATCTGCAACAGAGGGGGTATAATCGAAAAATAGAACAACTTTGAAACTGACTATTCCAGCATTTTACATTACTCCCCTCTTTCATTGTAATTTTCCTATTTAACTATTTAGTTAAAATAGGAAGTAAAGATAATATTACAGTTATTTCTTTCTTGTAAATAAATTTCTTTTAAGAATTTATCCCGAGATTTTTGTTTATATTTCTTAAGATAAAACCAAACAATAAGAAATCAATAATACAAGCACATATTTATCAAAATAAAATTTTAATATCAATATGCAAATTAGCCTTCTCGTTCAAACTGTAACCGCTATTTTGTTTGTATATATAAAATACTAAATTGCATGTTATTAGTACGTAGATATGGTCAATAGTATTAATAATGTAAAACAATTTTTATTATAACTGAAGATTTAAAAGAATGAAATCATGGAGAATTGGACGTAAATAATTAAGGGAATTGTGACGTTGAGTAGTAATATAGTTTCGGTTACAGACAGAAAACACACAATCTCCATTATTAATGATATATTATTATATATATATATATATATATATATATACTTTATTACTGAATACTACTTCATATAATGAATGAATCCATCCCTTGTTTAATATACAATACTACTTGGTTCCCTCTGCGAAATGTCCCTTTCCATTTTGAATCTCACCGCCAAACAATCAGTAACAAATTGTCTGCTTGTCTAGCAATTTTACAGCTCCCGTTTTATTTTTATTATAACCAATGTTTGAATAAACGGTTGATGATAGATTCCCTTTCATAGCTGAGACATTTCCACACACTAGTGTTTATGATTGTGATCAAGGAAGGTAAACAAGACAATTTCTACTCAGAATCCTCTTCGTCTGAAGTATCAATAAACAAAAAACCGAAAGGAAAAAGGTATCGAAACTTAATTTTCTCTTGCCCTCTTAACGAGATTATATTTACCTCCATAACCTTTCTCTATGAGCAGTCATTTGTCTAAAACGGAAAGCATATATATATATATATATATATATATATATAATATATATATATATATATATATATATATCTATATATATAGAGAGAGAGAAGAGAGAGAGAGAGAGCGAACTATGCAAAATATTTTTATTTTGTGTCGTTGAATGGTCTCCAGTCATTACCTATATTGCCAGTCATTCGTTTGGTTTACGTGACCATTTCCTTTTAAGCTTTTAATATCTTGTCGATTCAGCATTGTTAAAAATGTCAGACGGAGAATAAGATTGCTGTGTTTTACTTGACAGCGAAGCATTCATTATTTCTCAAAAGGAATTTTCTTCCTGAGATCGGTCAGTAGGGAACGTAGACAGCTGAAATAGTTTCTGTTGATCAGTTGGCACCAAGCGTGAAAAGTTCTTTTCTATTTAAGAATGATTTTGTTTACGGCACTCTGAGCTGATTCCGCATCGGAATCATACGTAAGAGGAGAACACTATACTAGTAAGTAAAGAAAAGCCAATATCTTCTATGATTGCTTTTTTCATATCTTATTCGAATTTTAGATATATGATCATCATGGTCATCATTATGATCACATCATCATCATCATCAAGTTGTGCCGACGATTCCCTTGACACACACATACACACACACACACCACACACACAACAAGCTTCCCCTCTCTCTCTCTCTCTCTCTCTCTCTCTCTCTCTCTCTCTTCATATCGACTCCGCTCTTCATCAGGTCCTCTGCAGAACATCCAGTGTCGCGTACGTTTTTATTGGCTGGACAACACTGGTTTGTCATGTGCAGCAACTCATATAAAAAGATCACTTATGAGTTCGTTCATATTTCTCGATCAGTTTCCATGATATCATGTTCGACTTATACGGATATTGACTATCGCTCATCATCAGTCCTCTACAGAACATCCAGTGTCCGTACGTAGTTGGGGAATATACGTTTTTATTGGCTGGACAACACTGGTTTGTCCATGTGCAGCAGCCCATATAAATATCCTTATGAGTTCGTTCATACTTCCCGATCAGTTTCCATAATATCATGTTCGACTATACGGATGGTTTGTGTGATATGAGGCTAAATGCCCGAATAACCGAATTTTTTGGGTTTGTGGCGCCGAGGAGTTATTTCAGAATATACACCAGAGTCTCTGTGCTGTTGCTATCTCTCTGATCGTTTCTTTAATGCCCTTATGGGTGCAAACATACAATAGCACTGAATACGCTTCATCTAAAAATACCAATAGTCCGAAACTAAGTCTATTTTCGCCACTCGTCTCTATCGGCATCACTCCTGGCAATTACTTCTGCATACATCCAGTTCCATACGCAGAATTGATCTATATAATTTCTGCTGGCCGACCCACATATGTATGCCTATGTGCAGATGCCTGTAAGATAACATCAAAATAAGTGTTCGTCTTGTTTCCGTGACAGCAGCATGTCTTTTCGTCTTACCCATAACGTTTTATCGACAGGACGCAGAAGACTGTATCATCGCTTTTTGTGGGTGGATGCTGGCCTTCAAGAATTTTACAAGACAACACAAAGAATAATTGGTACAGTTGCCATCCAGCTTTTCCTCCGATCATTTCGTTAGAGTCTAGGCTGAGAAGCTTATATATTAGCATGAATAACGGTTACAAGGTCGAATAATTCAAATTCTCACTCTATCTTATAAGAGATCAGATTTCTAATGATCAATAATCTGTTGATAGCAGTCATGCCTTTACTATGCGTATATTGACATCGTTTTCTGTTGATGAGATATTCTACCCACGTTTTAGATTAATGTGAGTTCACATAGTGGCTCGTGTAGCCATATTCTTTAGAAGGCGCTCGACCATCAACGGAGTGCGCTTCTGTAATCGTTTCTGTTTCGGTACCACCTGCTTTTTGCCTTTTTTAGTGTAATTAGTCAAATAAAGAGGACTGAATATTTATATCGTTCTTTGTACCATCATTATAGTGGTATAATGTAGCACTAATGACGGCAGCAGAAGGAAAATAGGCTCCATATGAACTCCGATAAAAACGAGTTCATGTGTTTTAAAATGAAGGAGACATCTCCACACTCGACGGTAAGCTTCTAAATCGGTAGAACAATTCACATATCTAGGTAGTAATATTTCATCCACAGAAAGCGACGTTAATGCACGTGTAGAGAAGACATGGTCTGCCATAAACAGATTGTCAGTCATATAGAAGTCTGATAGCATTGACAAGTTAAAACGACAATTCTTCTAAGCCGATGTTGTATTAGTGCTACTGTATAGCTACACCACCTGGATCCTAAGAAGCGCATAGAAAATAAGCTAGATGGGAAGCTTCTCAAGAATGCTGCGCGCGATATTAAGTAAATTGTAGAAACAGCATCTTAGAGGAAAACAGCTGTGCGGCTACCTGTCCTCACACAGACCATCCTTTTGAGACGAATAAGACATGCAAGGCACTGTTGGAGAAGCAATGACGAACTAATAAGTGACGTTCACCTGTGTAAACCATCATATGGGTACAGCAGTGTGAGATGCTCAGCAAAGACATACATTTACCAGATCTGTGTGGATATCGGATGCTGCGCAGAAGACCTCCCAAGAGCAATTAACAATAGGGACAGTTGGCGAGAGATTGTCAGGGATATCCGTGCTACGAGCGTGACATAATGAGGATGAACATTGAGAAAGTGCTCTAATAAATTTGACATTGCTTATATTTGTCATAAAAGTTTATGCGTTTATTCAACATTTCTCATACGGACAGGATGTGAAACAAAGTTATTTTGTAGGTGAAGGTTTGAATTCACAGTTATCTGTCTCCAGGTTTCGTAACCAAGACTATTTACTGATAGCCAAAGGAAAAGAGATGGGTACATTTTCCAAGGATATTAGCGCAGAGTGAAATGTAAACAGCCTCGTCCAAGATTTGAACACGGTCGCCAATTCCATTTCTTACGTCGATAACCGTTACGCAAATGTGAGTGAACTTAGTGAACATTCTGCTCACTATTCTGATCTTCATGACTAGTTTTCGAAGAAGTACAGTACAGCGAATTAAAATAGTTTGCGAGTCTGTCCCTATCGCCAGATTAAATCCAACTATAAACACAATTATCGCCGTCCTTTTCCCCATTTTTATCTTCACGTCAGAGACAGAGAGAGTCTAGCTCTTTAGATTTCCCTTTGCTGTTATCTGTAACAGTAACGTGGATGATCTGACATTAATTCTGTCTTTGTTTACGATAATTACATCTAATCTCTTCTCTGGATTGCATGATGCAACTGACTGTCCACATCCGTAAGAAATTTTCCTTTTCATTCAGCACTTTCCCTTCATACAATTCCCCGCACTACCAAATTTTATTAATAGACGCTTCCAAGAGTTTGGCACCTGCTAACCATCTCTCTTTTTTTTTCTTTATACGATTTTAGAGCTGATATGCCAAATTAAATTATAATCATAATTACTATTATTCCAATCGTCTCGAGCTAAATTTAACAAACTACCCCAAAACAATGTATCCCCCTTACTAAGAATGGTGACATTTTTGTTAATGTTAAATGTGACAAACTATATATATTCTCAATTTATCCCTTGGAAATCCACTGGTCAATACTATAATATAAAGTATTTGGGTAAATCTAGAGGTTAGGTGATCTCCAAAGAACTAAGAAAGTGAGATTTATCTAACACTTATAATTAAAATTAATTATTTTTTATTCGTTACTGATCAGTTTTATTCATCGTTTGTATTAATTTGTATAAAATATACTTATTTACAAATTAAATATTTTGTTACATTTAAGTACACATAATCTATTCGTTTATATTCTTCATTATATTAAAAAAAAACAAAAATGCAACATCACTTTTATGCATCGATATTGTAGTGAGATAGCCAATGGCGTGTTATCTCATTTACATATGTGTATTACTGCAGGACATATATAGAGACAGTTTAGGGGACTAGATTAATTAGCTACGAGAAGCTGAGCCCAGAGCTAAGATTAAGCGCGAATAAATACTGCTGCAACAAGGAACACGAAACCACACCTCACAACAGATATTCCATGAGTACTTTCGAGATTTTATAGTTAGGTATTTACCCAACACGTTCACCTGGAGTAGGATATGACACAAGGTCGCAATTAGGAAGCATCCAGCGAGAATTGAACTTGTAATTCAGTATTAATGTATCTTCAATCTAGCTTGCAAACCATTACACGGTTATGGGACACCTTTTAAGTAAATGCCCGGGCGACCAGTAGGTATTTATCTAATCAGTTTCCACGGGTAAAATGTAATATATGGTCGAAAGTATGAGGTATCTGGTGAGGATATAAGTCGCTATTTCATAGTAATCGATCTGTAATACTAACTTACTCAGAATTACGCCCGATGGGATGCCCTCGTGGTATTATTCTTAAAAACAGGAAGTATTTTTTTTTTAAGATTGAAGACATGTTTGTAAGCTTGAAGTGATTTTGAACATTCTTGATGTTTTAAAGGATTCTAGACATTAAAATCATAGCATGAACAAAGCTTATGTGATGATAGTCTTTACTCGGCTGAAATATCCGTATAACATTTTGTGAGGGAAAAAGTCCTATTACCCTTACACACATCAGCGACCATCGTACAAACATTATTGTAATACCAGTACATAGTATCATACAGATTATTTGGAAACAGACATCCTGCAGTGAGATTAAGAAGTCTAGCGGAAAATCTGTTATCATTTAATATTAAGAAAATTCTCATTATCAGTAGAAGACGCAAAAATAAACAAAAATAGTCAGCAAAAGAATAATCTGTTAATTTCAAACTATAATCCTTTTTTGCAGTACATGCTCGCATATGTACACATATACATAAACACATACGCCCCCCATATATATATATATATATATATATATATATATATATATATATATATATATATATATATTATATAGCCAGGTCTGTCCTTTCCTTTGAATAATGCAAATTGAAAGGAAAGACCAGACCTCGTCATTTATGTCACTATTGTTCAGTAGCAACTGAAGTCGATTTTCTAATATTTCATTATTATTTCTAAAGCAAATTTTAAACGGAAATAGCACACAACGAATGACAAGATCTTTAAACAATCAAGGATTTTCCTGAAGTCAACCAGTATATATATAAGTATATATATATATATATATATATATATATATATTAATGATTTATATAAGACTGTTTCCGGCATTAATCCACAACTATTTCTATTGACTAACTCCACTGTTTTAAGTATATTGAATATTAGGGTGCGGTATTCCCTTTCTTAAATATGATGTTTACCCTACCATTAAAGCATTGACGGTAAAAGTGAAACAGGTGGTGAATGCGGCCTAACACCTCAGACGTAAAGTTATTTTAACTGGTCTAGCGATTGTGAAACAGGGATAAACCCATTCACTGTCGGGGTGATACCGTCAATAGGACACTCCATTAAAATTACTTTTACTGCTCATGTACATATTATGAGTATCATCTTCATGATCCTTAAAGTGGAACCTTGGTAAGTAGTATCCGACTCAATTTAGGTGTTCTATATTTTGCTCTTCTTTCTATATTGAGCACATTTTACATAATAGTATGGGGAATTTGGCCCCTTATTTACGTGCATGTGGAATTGGATACATTAAAATAATTAAGTTTTATAAAACAAGTAATTTTTCAATTGTATAAGTTAAGTTTAGAATTATGTAAACAAAAGATAATCGAATAAATATTAGTTTAGAAATATTTTAGCAACAATATAAACAATGGTTTAAATTCCATTGAAAATATGTACGCCATCGGAATGTAACAAAATCATCCGATAATTTATGTCATCAGAATTCCACAGATACTAAAATCATTCGATATTGCATCATTGCAAATCACCTGATATTTGATGAATATTTTAGCTTAAGGAATACGTAGACACTTACAAAACAATTATAAAAATACCCATTTAGCTGAAAATCTTCAGTTGGGGCGAATGCCCCCTAACTCGACAGTTGGAGCTTACGCTCTCCCCAACTCGACAGAGTCGGAGCGGATGCTCCGAACTCGACAGAGTGGGAGCAGACTCTCTCTCCAACTCGACACAATGGAGAGAGGACGCTGTCCGAAGACATAAAATACGACTCAACATGTCCATCTATTTTTTCGTTTCATATTTTCTACCTCTCCTACTCAATACGATACAAGTTTCAATCACAGACATTGTTTTATCAAAACTGCTACAATGTTGACACAACCAATCGCACAAATATAAACAATACATGTCACACTTGTCACACACAACTATGTACAGACACATACAGTCGGCAACATCACTAAAATAACAATTGAATATACCAATTGTAAATTAATGTATACAAAGTTTGTTTCCTTTTTCAATTTTGTCTTCTTCATTTCCGTAGTCTTATACATTTAGATTGTGGGGATCAAAACTCGGATTTTCTTCATACTTACACAGTCCCCAAACAACACGGTCCCTACAATAGCTTTGTTGACACTTTCGGCTGCTTTCCTTTTTACCAGTCATTTTTGTGTAGCTTGATTTTTCATCAACCCGTATGGATGATATGGCTTTTTCTTTTTAGCATTTTTCTTCCAAGTTCTAAAAAGTATCTATTTGCGAATTCGATAAATTGCATATTTTCGCCGTTAGACTAATAAAAATGAAAACAATAATCTAGTATATAATATATATATATATATATATATATAATATATATATATATATATATATATATATATATATATATATTATATATATATAACTGCGGGTGTGTGTGTGTGTGTGTGTGTGCGTGCACGTTGAGCGTGTGTAAACTCGGGAAAGAGCGCAATGCCTTAAAAGTTTAAAATATACAGTTTAATAAATAATTACTTTCAACTAGTTTTCCAGTCAATGATAACCTTTGTTGTTTCTGTCACTGTAATGAACCTTATTCTTAAAAGATCTAAATTGATAACTATGTTCATGTTTATTAGAATCATTCACACCTTTCTAGATAGAAGAGTCATGATCATCATGGATTATTCTTTAGACGAGACAAAACACAATCACTGATTGTCTAGATATCTAATAAAACGTCCACATAAAGTTACTGCAGCTAATGTACCTTGAATTCTGAAAACACCCCATTAGTTCAATAGAGTTTCTGGTAGGGTAGTTATACGATTGAAATGGAATAATTTTCTATGTTTTGTCTTTAGGCGAGGCACCATTGATCTGAATTATATTGATAGTCGTATTAACGATCATTTCATCTACATTCTTTCGAATATATCGTTTTTATTTTATTTTGACGGCTGTCATATCAATGTCTCGTATTACAAAAAGAAAAGAAAAGAAAGAATATTTGTAAATATTGACGTATTTTCTTAATTAATTATGACATTAAAGATTGACAGAAAGAATAAGTATAATTTCATATTCTGTTTTATTTTATGTAAAGTAAACCAAGAAAATTATTGTAATGTAAAAACAAAATCCAGTTTATATTCTAGTCAGTGGGATGATCGAAAAAAAATACTTGGTCTTTTCTGGAGAGTGTTGTCTGCTTACTGCCCCTTGTTTAGAAACATCGTATACCTTCACGATATTAATCAACATTATAGAATGCGGTAGAAAGCTAATATAATCGAATTATCCAATATTCCCTTTGCCGGGGGTTAGAATAAGCTGACTGTATCGTCTGCAGATGGGTTACTCCCAAATAAAGGAGTGTCCTAGATATGACACTAAAATGCGACTGATGGTGAGGTTCCAGTTTTAGATTTCTAAGGAATGTAATGTACATCTTTATTTTCATTACTTTTAGATCCCTTTAATCTGGAGTGGTAGTACCTGTTTGGTCCCAATTTATGGGCCAACTAGATCTGTTTAAAATTATTCGTATTCGATAGAACCACTGGGCAAAGAAAAAAAAACAATTATACAATTAGTAAATAGTAACGTACTATGAAAACGATTTCCAAATATCTATGCAGAAAAATCACCTAGACGGTATGACATGCCGTTAAAATCAACAAATCAGTCAAATTATCCCTAACTGACGTTTAAAAGTAACCGAATCAGAGTTTTTAGGTTAGTCATTTTAATGTATGGCTTCCACGGGACATAATCCCACAAATGCAGGACTGTATTTCAGTGAGTTCAGTTGCTATATAAATTCATCAAATATCATCGTTTCAGGCAAATTATCAAAGAAAGTTGTAAAAATTGTATGTAAATTGTCAAAAAAGTGGTTAAAATTTAATGTATTCAATAACGTGGGAAATAAGACATGATGCAGAAAGCAAAGTGAACAACTACTAGAATTATCAAAGTACAATACCGTGTATTGTTGCACTGCACGTCGGCATTGGTTCATTCCGTGTATTATTTGGAAGCCGCATGAATGAACGTTCAACAATGTCTAATACGGAAATTTACGAGTTCGAACTGGGCTACAACGCAGCAAAAGCAACAAGGAACATTGTTATACCAAGGGTGAGGGCTCAGCTTATCACAGATGGTAGAAGAAATTTCGTTTGGGTTGGAAGAACCGCGGTTATTATGAAATTTCAACTGGGTCTAAAAAAAAGTGAATTCTGAGGATGTGCTCCAAGCCATAGAGACAAATCCGGCGAGTTTCAATCGGAGAGCATCAAGCAACCTCGTCATCTTACAGTCCAGTGTGGATCGTCCTGTTCACGACTTTGGTCAAAGGATTTGGAGCTGCCGAAATGTGCTTCCCAATACCAAAATGTTGCAAAGCCCAAATATAAACTCTATGTGTACTACGTATTTACTCTATCTACTTAATGTGCATATTTTCAATGTTCTATCTTGTTATAACATATTTTCTTTGTGTTGTTATCCATAATAATTATATTTTACGTATCGGTTGTCCTCTTCATTGCCATACTCACCGTATAGGTTATGTAGAAAAAAAACATTGGATTTCAGTACATTCACAGAAATTCTCAAAGTTTTGGGATACTACAAAAAAATTTTAAAAAATGAATTAATTAAAAAAAGTCCAAAACGGAAATTTAAAAAAATGAATGCACATGAATGCAAAACGAAATTTAAAAAAAATGAATGCCGAAAATTTAAAAATGAAGTGCCAAAACGAATTTTAAAAAAAGAATCCAAAACGAATTTAAAAAAATGAATGCCAAACGAATTCAAAAATGAATGCCAAAACGAAATTTAAAAAATGAATGCCAATACAAATTTTAAAAAATGAATGCAAAACGAAAGTTTTAAAACAATGAATGCAGAAAACGAAAATTAAAAAAAAGAATGCCAAAACGAATTAAAAAATGATGAAAACGAATTTAAAAAAATGAATGCTCAAGAAATTTTAAAAAATGAATGCCGAAACGAATTAAAAAAGGATGCCAAAACGAAATTTAAAAAAAATGAATGCCAAAACGAAATTTAAAAAAATGAATGCCAAAACGAAATTTAAAAAAAAACTTTCATACAATTTACATTATTTCTAATTTTTTTTCAATTTTTTCTTTGAGTGGGGATTTACATGAAAACGGAGACCTACATTAAGGGCGTACTGGACGAAGCAATTTTCACTACTACTTATAAGTGAAAAGTTGTTATTATTGGTAGTGATAGCAGAAGTAATAGCAAAGAAAGTAAAGAATGAGCTGGTCCTTATTGAAAAAGTATTTCTTACAGATATCTGCAGTTTGATTTGTTTGTTTAGCTCTTACTTTTATATCATTTTTGAATAGATTTTATAAGGAATATCTGATATCTCTTGATTAGTAACTTATAATAATGTCATTTATCTTAATGTAGAACCTGCACGTATTAGCAGCGAACAAATAATGATATGCATTATAATTTTTCTGTCGCTTTATATATGTGCAAGTTCAATACAATGTACTCGTTTCAGTCCTTTGTAAATATTTCTTGGTTTACAGTAATTTTGATACAAGCAATAATAAAGCATGAATAAATCACGAAAGGTAATGTGTCTCTTCAGAATTTGTAGGTCAATTAACTCTATACCAGAGGACACATTTAAAGAAACATTCTTATTGGATTTTTACTTAAAGTATTGCATTATCATGACAGTATATTACTATTGGAATTTTTTTATATCTGAGAGACATTGATTACCGAGATAAACATGTTGCTACTTAGGTAAAAAACATGTTTTAGACTATATCTAATGAAACTGATTCAAATTTTGAATTTAGAATTGTCGTACGGACCCAAGAACAATATGTACTCGTAATTCATAATGTGCTCTTTCCAACTGTTACATCACTCCTCGACCTCAGTAGAATTCGTAGTACATAGTAATACCTAGATAAGAATATCGTTCATCGCGAATGATTATAAAACTGAAACCATGTATTTCATTCGAGCCCCAGATTAGAGAAATTATGCCTGACAGCATCTTCCAACTAAACAATATTTAACTTATGCTGACGGCGTGGGATTCATTGTTATCAATCGGCATATATATATATATATATATATATATATTTATTATAATATATATATATATATACTAGACAAAACGTGACCCTTGGGTCACCCATTAAGCTCTCGCTAGATGAATTAGGGAAAAGAGTAGGATCTGCCAAATATCATCTGCTTTTCATTTTTTAAAAACGAACTAAAAATTTATTAATTGATTATTTTAAGGGTCAAATTTTTTGTCTAAGTCGAAAAGTAGTAACATAATGAGCATCAGTAAAAAAAGCAAAATAATATTACACATATAATTTATTTTTGATATATTTAAAACGTTTTTTTCGTCCATTTTGATCAAGATGCCTGCCAAGAGGCTACTAAAATCCGTTTTTACAAAATAAATTGTAACTTTTGCAATTGAAAAAAATTCATACTGGATTGTCCAATGCACACATATCCTAGTAGATAAAGGAGTTAGATTAAGACAGTTCTAAATGCCAGTTATCTCTAGACTGCAGGTTCAATCCTGGTCAGGGACAGCAGTAACATAGAAATAATAATAACACAGCTTAACACCTGTACCCCAGCTATGGTTAGTGGAATGAGAACAGGATACCCCCGTGGACCTAATAAAGGGTTGGGTTCAAAGTTCCGTGATGGCTCCCAATTACAAAAAGGTCCGAGTCCGACAAGAAATACCTGAAGAAGGGCCGGAGGGACATCAGCCGAACTTGTACAGATAACAAGAAGACGAGGACAATAGTCTGAATAATACAAATAATGGTAATCTTTGCGGAGTTCCGTCCTGGCTTCCTGCATCCGAAGCGGTATCACTTAAAAAAAAAAAAAAAAAAGAACCAACTTAGGGCATTTTCCACTGAAAACCCAACCCTAACCCTAAACACCCCTAGTTAAATCAACTTTTATTAAAAAGTTCTGTTTTTTCTGGTCACCCTGTATACAGGTGACTCAGAAAAAACAGAACCCAAATTATTTTATTTATTTTCCATTAAACTAAACCTAAACCCAACCCAAATCCTAAACCCTAAACCCTAGTTGTTTTTTGTTTTTCACGCCGTTCCGCTACGGACTTCAATCGTAGCTGGTGTTTTCTTTTGTTTTTTTTGTTTTTTCCGCAGTCACGGCAAGCATGTTTTGAGGTAAAATGCCTTGACGGAACTCCGCAAAGATTAAAATTATTTGTATTATTTAGACTGTAATATCGGAGTGGTATATATTGATTGATACTATTTTCTGCATAAATAAAAAGACTAAATACAGAGTTTATTTTTTTAAAGCCATACGTAATTAAAAACAACCTTAATCCCCTAAAACCGTAACCCAATTCGCAAAATGTTAATTCATAGACTGTAGTTAAACTGTCATTGGGTACCAGCAAAAAATGTTCCGTTTTAATTTTCCAACCTAAGTCAGAAGTCAGTCCTACATTCTATGAATTAACATTTTGCGAATTGGGTTACGGTTTTAGGGGGTTATGGTTGTTTTTAATTACGTATTGCTTTAAAAAATAAACAACAAAAAACCCCAAATTACTATACATTTAATTAACCATTGAAATTAATTATTGAATCTATTATTGAGACAGTTGTTTGTGTTAATATAGCAATGTAAAATTTCAATTAAACTTAGTTTAGAAAATATTTTTCAACATTAAATGTATAGTAATTTGTGTTTTTTGTTGTTTATTTTTTTTTAAACAATACGTAATTAAAAACAACCTTAATCCCCTAATACCGTAACCAAATTCGCAAAATGTTAATTCATAGACTGCAGTTAAACTGTCATTTGGTACCAGCAAAAAACTTTCCGTTTTAATTTTACCGACTAAATAAGAAGTCAGTCTAGTTTGTTTTAGTTTTAACTAAAACAATTTTTTAAGCCCGAAGAAAACTTAAACAGTGGGAGTAGTCAATGTTTGCTCATTTGAATTCCATAAATATTTAAATATATAACTATTTTTTTTACCAACATGAAATATTTTTAAAGTAAGTTTAATACTCTATGAATTAATAATTAAAGTAATTTAAAAAAATCTATTTTAAAGCATGATTTCAATTTCGTAATATTTACGCTCAACTAAAATTGAAATCATGCCGTAAAAGATACTTTTGATTTATATTAAAACAAACCCAAACGTTTGCTCATTTGAATAAGATTCGCCTGGAGAAAGGAAGTGGGCGAATCTACGGTGGGTTAGGGGGATGTGTGGGGTGATCTCTGACTGCTGGATTTTTACTCTTTTTTCACTCTGCTTAACTGACAAATAGAAAGTGGGAGGAGAGTTAACTTAACTGACTAACGGAGATGGGAAGAGAGACAGTTAGTCTGTGAAACAGGGATTGGTCGGTCGTTGACTTAATTGCTAATTACGCCTAATTAAAGCCAATTAAACTGAATTTTTTTTCATACACTTTGTAGTACTAACACCAAGGAATATCTAAGTATAAATATTGTGTCCATAACATAAATAGAAAAAATCCTTTAGCTGGAGAAGGTTGATAAACTCAGCTTTAGTATAATAATAATAATAATATATATATATATATATATATAATATTATATATATATATATATATATATATAGTAAAAATTGAAAAAACACAAGTTTCATTTACGAATGATGTTTAATAAGCCTCCGATGGAGTGTTTCGGTCTGTTTCACAAACTTCATCAGGACTCTTATTGGTTTAAGGCAAAAATAAATTATTAATGAAAATAAAAGTCTGCAAGCCTCTGCTTGGTGTGTGGCTGCTTTTGTTGTTATTTAATTATGAGGAAAAAACATATTTGAAGATCAACAAAAGCAGCCTCGCACAAAAAGGCTCGCATGTTTTCATTAATGATTTATTTTTTCCTTAAACCAACAAAAGTCATAATGAAGGTTTGTAAAACAGACCTAAACACTGCAGCGCTGGTTTATTAAACATCATTCGTTAAAGAAACTTGTGTATTTTCAATTTTTACTATATTACATATTGTCGAATTTTCTTCCACTTTTTCTTCATATATATATATATTATATATATATATATATATATATATATATATATATATATATATATTAAAACCATCCTTAAACAAAATTAAATTTCAATGCAGTACTCACATTTTAAAATGCCTATAACACTTTTCCTATCAATTCTCTTGCTTCCAGCCTCCTCATCCATTATATAATTTATATAATATATATATATATGTGTTGTGTGTGGTGTGTGTGTGTGTGTGTGTGTCTGTGTATTATTGTTATTATTATTATTTATTATTATATTATATAAAACAACTGATTTTACTGAGAGGAACTGGGGGAGTTTCCAATAGCATGTTCACAGAGAAGTTGAACAGATCGATACTAGATTAGTAATATGACAAAGCGAACCATATAAATCATTAAACAATATAATATATATATATATATATATATAATATATATATATATATATATATGTACATTTTTCAATTTATATAGTAATTAACCGCACCTCACGTGGTAGGAATGTATGGTAATTTTTCATTTAATCCACCCAATGAAACATCGTTCAGTTCGTAGTGACAAAGCAATTCTTTGGAATAATGAGAAAACGAATTTTGCCTTGGCACAAGATAGCGACAAAATTTAATAGTTACCATTACCCAACTCAATAATCTCAGATTCCGGTCTGGTCACAGGTGTCTTCTCGCGTGAGAGTCACATGATCAGGGGCGGGTGAATCAAATTCAGGGGATGACAAAATGCATTAGACGCGAAAAACGCGCAGCGAATTCTGCGGTTCGTTGGCGCGTACAATGAATAAGTTATAAACTTATTGGGAACAAGGTTTGCGCATAGATTTGTGCGTACAACATGTGATTTACAGTTGCATTGTGAACGGAATTCTGTGTGCGGTATGAAATTGTACAGCTCAAAATCGTTAAGGGCGTTAGGGTGGGCCTTCTTTAGTAAACCAAATCACACGGATGTCTTCCTTTTCGTATGTGTGGAAGCGAATATTGAATGTAAATCGATCCTGTGTGTACCAATAATTGTTTATAAATGGGAACTAGAGGACCATTGCATCTTTCAATCTGCGGAAATATATATTTAGACATTTTCACAAATAGGCAGATATATTTTTAAGAACGTTTTCATGGCTATACAGATCTCTCTCTCTCTCTCTCTCTCTCTCTCTCATATATATATATATTATATATTATATATATATATATATATAATATATATATATATATATATATTTAAAAAATAACGACATATTTTATTGATCAGCAAAATTTTTATTTTTCGAAAGTGAAAGAAAAAAATAGAAACTTAAGGGCCCTTTCGACCGGTGCTTGTCAAAAGTAACGACCGGTAGATCGTTTAAAGAGTCACAATGTAAATCAAATTGGGGTAAAAGAGAGATTCAATCACGCAAATGGTGGGTAACATGAAGGCAACAAAAAAACAAAACAAAAAACAATTTGGTAAATACATTTTTTGGTATATATATATAATATTAACATTCAGATTTATTGACCATAACCTATTAACATTCATATAGGCATTTTCACATCTATGGCTATAATATTATATTGTTTTATAAGCGTATGATTTCCTAACGAAGACAGTTTCAGCTTTCTATCTATCTATCTCTTATATATATTTACCAACCCCTCCGCACAAGCAGGATGCGACACAAGGTAAATTTCTTAAGCGGAGTTTAACAGGTTTGAATTCAGAGTTTTCCTTCTCCTAGACTGGTTATCTAGCCATGGTTAAAGATTCCAGTCTGCCCTACTATTTACCCATAGCTGGAGGGAGAATTGGATTCATACCTTTCCCAAGGGTATTAGCACCATGTGAAATGCCAACAGCTTCGTCCAGGAATTGAACTCGTGTTGACGAGTCCATTTCCTACGACTCTAACCATTAGACCACGCGCCTCCATATCTATCTCGTATAAGTTGTTACATATCAACTTAACCAAGCAATGGTTCTATTTGAGATGTTTATAAAATATGACACTGTGAAAACTCTGGAGAAAGAGAAAACCAGAAAATAGAAACTTTATCTTAGTCAGAGATCAATAGTTGTGGCATCTTGAAATTTGCTTGGAGTTGCATGTCGCTATTGCCAACTTTAGGATTTCGTAACTTTGATTCCTGAGAATATATTTGGCTTCCTTTAGACTGTAGACTGATACACAATGTTATGGACCAAGCATATATGAAAAATATATATTTTGAGTTTCTTTTTTCCTGACTATTTGGTTGGGTGTTGTGTATTAAAAACTAAATTAAGAATTATAAAATAAAATGTATTGTTGAACATGTTTATTTGACATAAAGGTTTGTGTAAAATATTAAAATATTATTTTATATATAATAAATGTGTGTGTGTGTGTGTGTGGTGTGTGTGTGTGTGTGTGTGTGTTGGGTGTGTATATGAAATGGTCTGTCATAGACACATTATCGATCATTTGAAATCTGATTTACGAGATAAAATAAAGCGAAAATTCCTCCAATATATATAATATATATAATATTATATATATATATATATATATAGGTGGTGCAGCCGTAGGGTAACAAGGACACGGGTATAGCTTGAGGAATTTATATATGTGGTGTGTGTGTGTGTGTGTGTGTGTGTGTGTGTGTGTGTGAGGAGAAATGGAAGTGAATCTGACGGTATGGAGTATAGTGAGACATTTTTAAAAACACAGGTTTAAATAAAATGAGTGATAAGTTTATTAGCCAATGCTGCAGAGTTTCGATCTGTTGAGTAGCTCTTCTTCAGGGCTTTTTACTCTTCCTTATATCAACAAAATCCCTGAAGATGATCTACTCAACAGATCGAAACACTGCAGCGTCGGCTAATAAACTAACCACTCATTCTGTGTTTTTTCAAATTTCTCACTATATATATATATATATATAATATATATATATATATATATGATTGAATGAACAAAGAAAAGGTTTAGCTTTTATTTATTTACATGGGAACAATATTTAAAACCAATGGTTTCCTGCTAACGCATTCGTCAGGTAAACGAAATAGTTTTTTAAAAAAAGAATAGAAATGGTATAAATGGTTAAATCATTTACCTGACGAATGCGTTAGCAGGAAACCATTCGGTGTGAATATTGTTCCCATGTAAATAAATGAAAGCTAAACCTGTTATTTGTTCATTCATTCATCTATCAACGCTCTATCACAGATATTGAGCACTTTTCTAATAACACTGTACGTTGGATTACTACTGTTTTTCAAGTATAATAGTGCCAACCATACACATCTAATAATATACATATATATATATATATATATAATATATATATATATATATATATATATATGTGTGTGTGTGTGTATGTGTGTGTGTGTGTTTGTGTGTGTGTGTGTGTATCAGGGTTATAAAAATATCTTGTATGAGAGTACCTGTATATATCACTTTACAAATGTACACCTGTTCATTTTGATACATTGCTGGAAAAATCCATAAATAATCTCCATTATGTCAGTTTTGCTTTTGTAATATAGGTTTTAGAACAGTTTGGATAACCACTAGAAGATTCAAAGAATGTGAGAATAATAATGATGAACTGTTAATAATTGTTTGAAGTGATAATATTAAAGAGGTATTTCAATATAAATGTTCACATTTTTACATTACCCTAACTACCTACCGACTGTATCTCCCTCAGTCCAACTCTGTCTCTGTCTACCTCTCTCTCTTTCTCTCTCTCTCTCTCTCTCTCTCTCTATATATATATATATATATATATTATATATATATATATATATATATATATATATATATATTCGACCTTCATCAGAGTGAAATTTTATTTTCATATATATCATTCAAAATAAAATTTCACTCTGGTGAAGGTCGAATCTTCTCTGTGTGCGGAATATTTTCACAGAGATGAACTGACCGAAACACATGTGTAAGTGATATTGATTAAATTTATCTTTTATTATCCATTCTGATCTTTCTTTTCTTTATTCATTCTTCCTCATATATATATATATATATATATATATATATATATATATATATATATATATATATATATATATAAGTAATTGGTAATTTGCTTGAAGCATTGTTAAGTATGTTATAAAATATTAAAATTCGAAGGCAATACAATGCGTATAATATACGCATTGTATTGCCTTCGAATTTTAATATTTTATATATAGATATATATATATATATATATATATATATATATGATTCCTCTTGGGCTTGTGTTAGGAAGTGAATATTTTTGCATGTGTGTGTTTTTGAGTTTATGTCCATGGAAGGACCAATTTATTTGTGAAATGTCTTGCAGGCCAGCGTGAGTTTATGCTAATCTCAGCATTTGACAACCATACAAATGTTCCATTACATTTCATTTAATCTTCTCCCTTCTCTTCTTTTATACAATCGCACTCACATGATCCTGCCCACTAATATCATAATCAAGCAATTCTCAACAACCTGCATAGTACATTAGGCAATGAGACTCACTGAGTCGAGTAACAGCCACCAACCATAAATGTTATTTCTTCCAATATCAAACGACCGACCTGATTCATATACTCGTTTGAATTTATTTGCACGGGAAAAGTTCGCCAAATGATTACGTAATTCTAAAGTCATTTCACGCTTGACCCGAGTTGTAGCAATTTTGTTCTCATCCAGTTTCATGAACTAGACACAAATTGGAAGAAATCGGAAATACAAATGTCATTCAATAAATGAGTGGAACTTTCTTTATACTAGTACAAAATAAAAAACACCCACCGGGCGATGTAAAAATAGATTTTTAAAACATATTGCCTGAGCGGCGGGAGTAAAAACTTCAATGTCAGCGAGTTTGTACCCTAAGTAAGTAAAGTCATCAATTTCATTAAAGGATTAAAAAATAAAACAATTTGAAATGTAAACTTTAAATATGTATTAAAATAAAACAAAATATATATATAGATATATAATACCAGTCATGTATTTATTAAAACTTGTTTTAAAAAAACAATGAGCACTGTCTATTGTTGCATGTTCAAATTTTGAGTGTATTTATTCTATGTTATGACAATTTTGGGTAATGTGACGTAGCAGTGACATGATTTTTGTTACAGACAAAAACCCGAAGCGAATCTCCATTATTAAAATTATAAAATTCAGATTGTTTCCATGAATCTAAAATCTACGATTGGTCGATAATATATATTTTAATCTCGATTGGTCGATAATATATATTTTAATCTCGAAAAGGATATTTGTTTGAAGTGGATAATCAAAAAGGGTGGTCCGGGTTTAAACAGAGGTTTGTCATCTAATATTTGATGACTTAGAATAAAACCCATATGAAATTTATAAAGGAATGTCTGGTGTGTATAGAGAATCCTGTTTTAGTCAAAATTTATTTACAAATTGACTGGACAGTGGTTTGCCAAAACGAGCCTTTGTCAAAAATACCGTCTATGGAATGGAAAAACACAAATCTTCCGGCAAATAAATGGGGACTAAATCAGGTCAGGGTGACAGTTTTCTTTCATATGAAAGGACCCATCACAATTGATTTAATTGAAAAACGTGCAACTATAAATCGTACTTTCTATTATTCACTCCTCAAGCACAATTAACCTTTTTTATCTACCAAATAATCCTATTATTACTCCCGATTTCACTAGTAGATTAAAAAATCATAATTGTTTACTACAAATTCCGGTATGACTATTTTTATTTCTTTTTTCTGTCTCATGTTTATGCATCTTCCTCTTATTCGATGAGATTCCTTCTGAAACCCCCGCCATTTGTACATATAGAATATAATGCGCATCATATTGGTAAGCTGTGAAGGATTTCATCTCGATTTTCGTTATGCTAGACCGCTTTTCTACCCAGGTTAGATAAGCAATTCTAACCTATAATGTTCTCGTGGATTGTGGTAGAATCTCATCTTTTGAACTCGATACACAAATTCAACTTTCTTGGTGGTCTCTACTTTGGTGCCCGTCTCCCCCCTCTCTCTCTCTCTCTCTCTCTCTCTCTATATATATATATATATATATATATATATATATATATATATATATATATATATATATATATATATATAAGTTTGAAAAGTAACATACTTTATTATAGGATCAGCTAATAAACAAATTAAAAATAACAAGGCGAAAGAAGATAGAAACATAAGGGCCCTTTCAACGGGTGCTTTTTCAAATGTTCAACAACCTGTGGGTAGTTTAAACGTTAAATATATAAAATTGGGTAAAAGGGGGATAGGATACCGCAGCTAATATACAAATTTAGCTGTACCAAAACTTATATATATATATATATATATATATATATATAGAGAGAGAGAGAGAGAGAGAGACAGAGAGAGAGAGAGAGAGAGAGAGATATATATAGATATATATATATATGGTGCAGTGGAAGAAATACCTTAAATATATTAAACTCTTACCTGTGTAGTGCAAGGAAACTTAGACAATAGTAGCTCCATCTATCAAATATCTTTCGATTTGCTTTTCATATACTATCAGATGCAATCATGCATTGGACCGGTGTACATTGTATATACTGTTGATCGATTTTATAAAGCTGGTGAATCTTTAATTGCTACACAGAGAGCTTTCCCTGATCATTTTAAGCACTCAGAACGATGTTGTTTCAGATTTAATTTTCCCAGAAGTATGGATTCCTGATAGAGAACAGTATCATTTAGAGATACCATGAAATGAGCACGAACAATTCTCTGTGTAACATTTGTAAGGTTTGCCTTTTTTAAAAAAAAATGAAATGTTTGTAGAGCCAACACAGAGTGTGTACCGGTGCAAACTGATCGTATCTGAAAAAACAAAACAAATGGTAAGGCCTTAGCTAGATGGAGCTAAGTTTATGTGCTACTATATATATATATATATATATATATATATTATATATATATGTGTGTGGGGGTATATATATATAGATATATATATATATATATATATATATATATATATTAATGTGTATGGTTGGCACTAGTATACTAGAAAAAGTAATAGTAATCCAACGTACAGTGTTATTAGAAGAGTGCTCAATATCTGTGATAGAGCGTTGATAGGTCTTACCTGATGAATGCTTTCAGCAAGAAACCGCTGGTTGTAATACCGTTCCCGTAATTAAATAAATAAAAGCAAAAACTTTTATTGTTTTGATTCCTCATTGAACTATATATATATATATATATATATATATATATATATATATATATATATATATATATATATATTTGTGTGTGTATTATGTGTGTGTTTGTGTGTGTTTGTTAAACTATCCTCAATAAAGATCCATTTGGTCATATATATCTCGTAAAATTCTGTTAATATTTATCAAAATATTTTTGACGCATGAGTCAGTTTGTAGTTGACCCGGTCTTCTTTCTCGCACGTTGTATCTTTGTAAAATGGTCACCATGTGTATACTGAGGGAGAAAGAACTAACAAAATGCTTGAAGATGTAGTCCTTACTCGAACAAATATATATCCACTATGTCCACTGTCTCAGTAACTGAATGAGAGGAATAAAAAATAGAAGATCCCTCATTTGAGGGCGATTGTTTTTTTTGTGTTTTCCCTTACCTATTAGACGATTTCCTTCAACGATATAGAAGCCGTCGGAGGAAATGTTTCAATCGTCTCAGAACTTTCAACTAAAACATGCATTATGAAGAACTGTGTTCTTAAATTATGTCAACTAGTATCATCATAATAGTTATTCTGATTATTTGATGGTTAAAATATTTTGTATTTGATAAATGAATAGATGAAAATCATCTGGATTAGAAATTAGTCCATGAGAAATCTATATTATCCACTAAAGATCGAACTTACTATAGTGTTAATGGACCTCGAGATTGTTAAGTATCTGGCAGCCATCCCTCGTTCCAGATGTAATGAATAAGTAAGCAAGCCAATAAGAATCCAGTGTTAACGTATTCCGTGTAAGTCCTTCGTCCAAGAGAATCCAAATGTCAATGAAATAACTCAGAACGGTGTGTCTATTAATACAGCAGAAACAGCAGCAGCAGTGCCAGTGATTGGACAATAGAAATCCACCGCAGGTCACGTGGTAGTCAATGAATCTATATCTAGGAGTGACCATTTGCCCCATGCCTTATATCAAATATAATTCAACAGAGATGACCTTGCTAACTATTGTGCTATAGTGAGGTATCCACCTGTTTCTGATAGTGATTCATGAATAAAGGTGTGGGCATGCTGAAATTGCAATTCAATGTGGTAATTAGATTTTTACTAATAAAATAACTTTTGACAATAGAAAGAAAAAGAAAAGAGCTTTGATTTTGAAAATGTTATTATTAGAATGATGAAGAAAGAGAAGAAAAAGAAATAACACAAACTGAAATATTTCACATAACAAATACAGTTTGTCGTGCAAACCATCTTTGTTTTGAACAGTAATGTGTCACAGGAAAACACGTATCTTGCAGGCCTGTGAAAATTATCTTTTGTTATATTATTAATGAAACCAGACATTGCTGAACAAGTATTGAACTACAAAACTATATAGGAGCAGTCTAGGTTATTTAACCTTGGTTAGACATGCAGTCTAAGAAAAGTAAAACTTTTTATTCAAACCACATCCAATAGAGAGTCTGGGTAACTAAACACATTAGATTTGCATGAAAATAAATATTGATATATAATCTGA
>CM042145.1:73057972-73085472 GCA_023376005.1 Doryteuthis pealeii
AATAATTGTTATGTTCTATCCCAGAAAGATGTCTATCTATGAATTCAGCAATATGTGTGTGAGTACGTATATGTGTGTGAACATTTCTTTCCCCACAAACCAATACATAGGCGTGATATAAGTAGAGGAAGAGAGGATCTAACTTTCTGTTTACCGCTAAACATTTACTATGAATTTTATATCTGCTTCTTTCTAGATCTCATTATGTTAACTGCAACTTTGTCTTTCATTTCTCCAAGAGAAGTTCTAACTGTTCCTGCTTCACAGAACATTTATGTTTTTTCTCTCTTTCTTTTAATCTC
Source organism: Doryteuthis pealeii (assembly GCA_023376005.1). Classification (NCBI taxonomy): domain Eukaryota; kingdom Metazoa; phylum Mollusca; class Cephalopoda; order Myopsida; family Loliginidae; genus Doryteuthis; species Doryteuthis pealeii. The sequence goes on from CM042145.1 coordinate 73,058,275, forward strand.
GTGTTTAGTAACGGACAAGATAACTAAGCCTCTTTTCTGGTCATAATCACGTTTAATCATGCTGTCAAGTTCACCTATCCTCTTCACCGTTGATATGGATTTCTTCACACAGAACGACAATATTTACTGGTTCTACATGCAATAAAAATGCTCTGCTTTAATCTAAGATTTTATAGGCTGCATTAACATTCCTTTTCAACTTTCAAGATTCAGAAAGACGACACTCCTGTAAAAGGAAGTTCAATAAGAATATATTCTTTGCTAGAACCATGACACGTTCTTTGGAAGCTGAGGCTCGTAATGCTTTATTCAATAGAATATCTACAGATCAGCTATCGATTAATGAAATCGATCGTATACATTTACCCATGCCTTCCAAACCGAGCAGAGTGTGAGACAAATTGAATTTTAAGTGAAATAAAGCTGGTTTGAATTCAGGTTTTCCCTTCTCCTAAACTTTCTGAATTGCCAACAATAATCTGCTCTACTTTTTAACCTGTGTAATGGTTATCGATGTAGCGAAGGAACATTACGACCCGAGTTAAAATGGCCTCTACCGTTGTTAAATGTATGCATTCAACTAGTCTTCCACCTGATACAGATAAATATTAGGGAAGACTAGGTTATTTAACCCCGCTATGACAACCGGTCAATGACAAAGAAATATCTGGATTCAAACCCGTTAAACTCCGCTTAATAACGTACTATGTGTCACATTCTGTTCATGCGGCAGGGCTGGATAAATAATACTAATTACCTATAGATGAAGGGTGATCAGATGGATTTCTACCTTTCGCAAGGATATTACCACGAATTGAAACTGAAAAACATGAATCCATATTTTGATTGAGCTGGCCGATCCCATTCCACACAATGTTGACCGTTACACAAACCGCGGGACAAAAAGAAGTGGATTTCACATCTACATATTGATCATAGATTAATATCTACTTAGTAATACATTTGGTGATTTTGGCCAAATCTAAAGTATTTGTTTTTTAGAGGAACTAACGTGGTGTATGTGTTTAGCGAACTAAATTACACAATCACTGTTAACAGCACATTTCTTGCTTTGATTCAAATTAAATAAAACTTGGTGTACAGCTATACATTCCTAGTAGATTAGACATTTGATATTATGTATTGTCAAAATATAAAGCATTGAAACTTTGAAATCAAGTACACATATGTAACTCACCAAAAGTAAATACACTGTAAATGTCGAAGAATTATTTCCTAATCAATATTTACTGTGTCCATTTCTATTTTTATATCACTTTGTTGTCTTTATAATACTGACTTCCCTAAATTTGATCGGACTGTAATTGGACGATTTTTACACTCAGACACTATGTAGACTGTAAATTATGGATTGCTGGTTTGTTGTCGTATTTCTACTTTCTTCAATAGCTTAATTTCATAGCTGCAGGTCAACCTTGGGCTGTAACTGACGCTGCAGTTCTAGTTCAGTAGAGTTGGGGATTGCACCTTCATGGTTATTATTCCCAGATATGATGTGACCTAGAGTTGTAGTACCCGTTAGTGTCCTATATATGGGTCAAATAGATCTGTTTTAAAATATTTGTATTCGATGGAAATAACTGATGTCATATAACTGTAGATTATGTTAAATGGCAACTTGAAGCGTTAATTGTTTACTAAGGATTAATATTAGTTACTTAAAACCCTATAACTTTGAGAAAACAAATGCCTACTATTAAAAAAGGTAATTACTTGAACCCAAATAATTAATATTTGATAGGAAATCCAGTGTTTAGAGGGTGACAGTGTATTATGTCTGCAAGACGTACTTTTAAAAGAAGAGATTTAGTGTCTTGGGTATGACATTGACTGCATCTGATGGTGATGCAATCTATATCTGCAGCTATGGGGGTGCGGCGTACACGGTCATTGTCATTACTCCCATGTATACTAACCCAGTGTGGTCGTACCTGTTAGGGTCCCTTATATCGGTCAAATAGATATGCTTGAAAATTATCTTATTAGATAAAAATACTTAAAACAATATATTTGTGCAAATTATTTCTACTAGATATAGTTACTTGAAGCTATAAATGTTTACAAAGAACTATTATTATTATTATTATTATTATTATTATTATTATTATACAACTAAGTGAAAACAAATGATTATTATTATCATTAAGTAGAAGTTGAGTGTTTTATTTGTGTTGACCTGATGATGGTGAATATTTTGTTGAGACAAAAACCTAGGCTCAAAAAGTAAGCATGCTTTCTGTGCTTATGGGATAATAGGGATTGTACCACAGCAATATAAAAAAAGACTGGTCTGTGCGGGAGGAACTAGTGCCTCTCAGAGCAAGAAAGGTCATCAACAACCCTTTGGTGGACAGAGACAGAATACTCTTTCCACAGTTAAACATAATGCTCAGCTTGATCAAGTATTTCACCAAAACTCTGGAAAAGGATAGTGGCTGCTTCACTTACTTGTGTCAGGCGTTTCCAGGATTTACCACGAGAAAGTTGAAATCTAGCATCTTTGGTGATCCTCAAATCTGTTAGCTCATAAGAGAGCCTGAGTTTGAAAACTCAATGAACGAAGTGGAACTGGAAGCATGGAATACGTTTTTTTCTGGTTGTGAAGAATTTTCATGGCAGCAACGAGACCACAAACTGCGCAAAACTTGCAATTAATATGATTAATATTTTCAGAAAAACCTTGGATGCAACAGGAGCATTAAGATGCATTACTTATTCTCATATGAATCGGTTTCCTGAGAATGAATATGTGATGAACACGGGGAGAGATTCCATCAGGACATGAAAGAGATGGAGTCCAGGTATCACGATGCAGTCATTATGGCTCTGTTAGACTCTGAAGAGAGACATCCCTGCCGCTGGGCATAGTAGACGTTTGAAAAACGGAGGTTCAAGCCTTAAATTTGGCGTAACATTTACACCTGCCTACCTGTATCAATGTCTTCGATTACATTTACAGCAATTGAAGTGTGTAACATATTGTAACATTTAATCAATGAATTCCTTTAGAAAGCATTTTTTCCTAAAATATTTTAGATGAGAAATATCAACAAAAAACAACTGATGATGTCACAAAATTTGTAATCGATTTAAACGGAAGATCAGGTTTTTAAAGAATCAACTCATCATATAAACCTGACTTGATCGTTGGAAATGGATGTCATTTTTGGATTCAGCGGTAAAAAAATATATATCCTAACTCATTTAAAACATACTTAAACAATTTACATTTTTTTTTTACTCTGAATTATCTGTATTGTATTATTTAGAAGAGAAATGTAGAAATGAAAATTCCCGGTCGAAAAACCAGCTGCTCGGGTATATGTACTTCTAGGTTGCGGCAGAAATAACGAATGATCGGTTTATGAATAATTTAATCTATTTATTCATGATACAAAAATATAATTTAGATGAATAATATGAAAAATGAGAAAAACAAAACAAAACAAATCAAAAGTCAATTAAAATTTACTCGCAGGTGAATAAAATGTTATGATGAAGATCTAAAGGAATGGCATTAAAATAATTTGAAAAATTCTAGGTGCTTCCGGAGCAGCAGTCTTATTTAAAGATTTCTGAAAATGTTAAGATTACCAGATATATAAAAGATCAACTAATGTGATCTCCTTACTTCAACGAGCTGTAGGCACACGTACACAGACACAGACACAGACACAACACACCCCATATATATATATGTATATATATATATATATATATATATATATATATATATAATATATATATATTTGTGTGTATATGTGCGTGTGTGTGTGTGTGTGTGTGTTAAAGTGAGAAAGTTAGAGAAAGAATTATAATGAACTTTGTAGATGAAAGGATATCGTAGACATATCTCTTCTGATGATCGAATATGTGAGAAACTGAATGGCCAACCGCTATTGTCTCCGTATCTAAGCTATCCTCATATATATATATATATATATATATATATATATATATAATATAATATATATATATATATATTCGAGTCACAGTAAAGTATAAGCTTTTACTTGATGACCAAAGTTAAATAGCGATGAGCGATTTCCAGTATTTAGCTGATAAATACATGATCAGAAGCTAATGCTATGACTTTTTTCTGGTCACCTGAAAATCAATATTAAAAATAATTATAATGTTAAGAAGTTAAAGCCTAGATAGACCTAACTAAAACTTACAAATAAGAACAACAAGAATACATAGGATGCCAAATAAACAAAAGCAGAGTAGATCACAGTAAATATGGAAGACTGTAAATTAAGGTACTGGTAGGAAAAGTACCTCGAGATCAAAGGTAAAAGCAGGCACCCAATAGTATACACTTCTGAAGTCGAAAGAACAGTTCAAGGAACTGCTTGGAAACCCTCCTAAAATAACAGATAATTATAATAAACAATCGTTAATAGCCAAATTGACATTGAGATAGGAGATTTTACGATTTGACCACATTCTTCTTCATTTATGCAAGGCAGTGCGAAATAAAATGAAATAAAGAAATTGATGAAATACTGCATCCTTCTATTCCCAAAGAAACGTATCTCCAGAATAACCAAGAACTACAGAGGTATAAAGCAAAACTTGATAAGACGCAACAAAACAGTAAATGTAGACTGCGGTGATAGATATGAGACTGTAAACCATGTATTAAGTGAATGTAGTATAACTATAATAATGTTATAAAGTTGACTGGCGATGATAAATTAGATACTTAAGAATAATTAGGATGATTTATTAAAAGTTAAAGTTATAATCCTTTGTAAGGACGTGTAAGAAAATATTAAAAATCACACCTGATGACATACTCCCATAACATCTAATGTTTATAATGTCATTCCTCTCTATCGCATTCGACGGAATCCTTAGGAAAATTTAAAACAGGTTTCCAAGAAATCTATCCACAATTTCTCAGATTCTGACTATTCGTCAAAACATAGAGGCGGCCGGAGAAAAAAGTCTCGAGGCTGCACTTTCATTTAAAATTTGTTTACGGCATTTGACAACCACACACTAAGGGAAGATGGAGCAAATACTACTAGCATAAAGTCTTTTCGAAGTCTAGGATATCTCGAGGAACCACAGAAAATATAGATGTGGACTACACAAATGATCTAGTGCTTTTCTTAAATAAATCTACACGAGCCAAAATCACTGCTGAATAGCCTAGAGAAGACAGACATAGGCTTCTATATGAACCTATATAAAATGAAGTTCTTCACGTGCATTAAAAAAGATGGAGACATATCAATACTGGATGGTAAGTGTCTCAAATTACTAAACCATTTCACTTACCGAGGTAATAATATCTCATCTACAGAAAGCGATGTGAGTATATGTATAGGAAATGCATGTTCTAATTGTTGATCATATGGATATCTGTAAGCGATACTTCTTCCTAGCTGTAGCTGTATCAGTAGATCTGTATATATGCTTTGTGCTGCCTGGAACATATCTTACAAGCAAGCATCCTCCTATCACAGAAAACAGCCAAATAAGACGAACAAGACATGCTGGGAAAGCAAGGATGAACTCATAATTTACGTTCACCTGTGAACACATACATATGGACACACCGGTGTAGGCCGACCAACAAAAAATAACTACATCAATCAGCTCTTTGCGGTTACCGCATGCTGTGTGGAAGGCCCGCAAGAGGCGATGACTGACAGGGTCTCCAATTTTCGAATATAATGGGATCTTGGGTAAGAGGATTGGCAAACGAAAGTTCATTCGGGTCTCAAACCTGGCCAGGGGTAGTTGTTAATGTATAACCACACTGATGAGAGGTGATACATCGAAACACGTGTCTGTGGATTACTTATTATATATATATATATATATATATATATAGAGAGAGAGAGAGAGAGAGACAGACAGACAGACAGAAAGAGGGAGAGAGACAGACATACATATTGGGAGAGAGAGAGAGAGTCTTGGAAATCCGTGCTGACAGCGTGACGTGATGATATCACAAATGAGTATGAAAACTGTATAACATTTCTCAAAAAAACCTGATGTTGTATCACGAGTATGTGTACTTACGACCATCGTTGGTCATTACCGAGGATGCGAGTACAACCATGCTATAAAGTATATTTCTGTGATCATTAACTTTTTGAATGAGAGCATACGTCATGTGCCGTTGTAACCGTGTTAGTAAGCGCAGTCCGTTGTTACTATCCATTGTTTCTATGCGTAGTAAGTAAGTAAGTCGTCGGGGCGGCCTAAAGTCGGAATCAGCCAGACGGCGAGGGAGTCTATCCCGTTTTCACTAGTGCTAGACAAAGGAGATTATTTTTAGCATCTGAGCTCCTCACTTTACCGCACATACCCTTGTGCTACTCATACGCTGAGTTGGCGGAGGTCGGTATCGAACCAAGAACCTTGTGATTCCTAGCCCAACACTCTACCGACTGAGCTAAACCGGCGTAGTAATTACGTATGAAAAACTGAGGTCGGAAAACTCTATACCTACATTAGATCTATTAGAATATTATGAATCCGGAATTGAAAGATTTTTTTTCTAAGTTGGGGGTTTCTGTTTTTTTTTTTTTAAGTGTGTCTTCTAGTATTTTGAATGTTGTTTTACGGTTTATATGGATTCTTCAACATATCCAAACACATAGGCAAATCAATAATCGGTGGTTATAAGATTGCAAACCCCGGTCACAACAGTATAACATGATACGTCTATGCATGCATGTATACATTTGTATATATATATATATATATATATATATATAATATATATATATATATATGTATACGCATCTATATGTATGTATATGTATACACGTAGGTATGTGTATGTGTGTGTATGCGTATATATATATATATATATATATATATATATATATGTATGATTATATGTGGATATGCTTATATATGGATTATATGTATATATATATTATTTAATCTTATTATTTTTCTAACATTAATATTCCATATGAAATACGTCATATGTTTGTTAACCTTTCGTTCTCCGCCTATTCACGTTCATGCATGTGTCATCATATGATCTTCACCTTCCGTTTTTGCACATGCATTGATTGGCTTTTGTAAATAAACGCGCATATAAAAATTAACGGTTAATAACATCATATTCACACATTCACTATACACTTAACATCTTTCATTTTGTCCCTCACATAAACATTACTGTCCTGAAGATGGTACAATATACCGAAATGCCTAAGTATTGACACATAAAATTGTTTCCCCTGATCATAACATCCTGCGTTTGTTATATTTTTAAAATATTTTCTTCTCATATTGTCAGATTAATTTCCTCACCGTATTTCCAGTTTATATTATATATGACCTTTTGTGGTATCCATTAAAAACTTTAATTGTTTTTTATGGTCCTGTGAGCTCTGTTTATTGTTGCATATACGGATAGCACTCATCATCATCATGTTGCGCTGTCAGCGCGAATATCCATGACAATCTCTCCCCTATCGCTCATCATTTTTGGGAGGTCCTCTATGCAGCATCATGTATCCGCACAGAGCTGATCAATGTACGTCTTTGCTGGTCGGTCCACACTAGCGTGCCCATGTGCTGGCTTCCACTGGAGGACGTCGCTTATGAGTTCGTCCTTGCTTCTCCAGCAATGTCCCGCGCGTCTTGTCCGTCTTACTCGGATGGTTTGGGTGATATGTGGCAGGTGACCGTACATCTGTTTTCTCGTAGGATGTTGTTTCCACGTCTTGTTTAGGATCATCTGCAGCATTCTTGTGCAGCTTCCGTCTAGTTTATTCTCTAGTCGCTTAGTTAGGGTCCAGGTGGTGCAGCCATACGGCAGTACTGACACGGCAACTGGAAGAACTGTCTCTTTAACTTGTCTGTGAGATTCTATTTCCATATGATTGTTTAGCATTAGATAAATTACCGTTAACATCAATCAATCAATCACTCATTCAATGATAGGCTTAGATTAGTTGTGGCACCAGCCTATAAGTACAGGGCACCCAGTGAGAATGGAACTCACAATGTTTTGCTAATCTAGTTACCTAACGTTTACATCAGGTTAGATGTCCAAACACACTGATACTTAGTTCTGTTGAATTTGAACGTGGGACGGCGCAAAGTTACTCAAATAACCATAAGGCGCCTTTATATTTCCTTATATCGTATTAGCTACTTCCATGCTTGTAAAATCAGAGAAACTCCCGTTGTAAATAAAATTACATCTGTGACATAGCTGTCAGCTGTGAATCTTAGCTTTAATGATACTGGTTATTGAATCGGAAAATTTGTGCGATAGCGAATGCGAAGAAAATGCCTGTTGTTGATGCTAATGGCTCTCACAAGATAGAGCAGCAATTCAATTATCATATCAGCTCCGGGTAGTTTTGGCTCCCTGGTACCTCAAAGAAAGAAACCCATTTTCTTCCTAACAATGCTTGTAAAATGTATTCGATATGTGGTACATGTCAGTTAATAATAAATTTTTGATGATTCAAAAATGACGTTTAGCGCAAATGAAAACCTAACATTATCCTTCAGTTGTAAATGTTGTAATGGTCTAATGCTCTAATTCATATATATATATTATATATTATATTTATAGTGTGTGTGTGTTGTGTGTGTGTGTGTGTGTGTGTGTGTGTGTGTGTGTGTGTGTGTGTGTCGATTTCAAGATTAAAGTGTAAAATAAGATGATATTAAGACTGCATACAATCTCAAAATTCATATTTGCACGTTGTCTATCTTCAGGTAAGGTTTTTTTTTTACCATCTGTCAGATAATAGTTCTCCTGGGGATCTACAATCGGGGACTGAGATGAGCTCATATGTGTCTATCTCCTCTCTCTCTCTCTCTCTCTCTCTCTCTCTCTCTCTCTCTCTCTCTCTAGGGCCAGGTTATATCGGTTGAGGTTCGGCTAGAAACCCAGGTTCCTAGTTTGATACTGGCCCTCGCAAACTCAGCGTATGAGTAGCACATGGATCTGTGCTTTAAAGGAGCTGATGGCAGGTGTGCGCGCCACCTCAGATGCTAAAATAATCTCCTTGGTCTCCCGCATGAAGGGGATAGACTCCCTCGCTGTCTGGCTGATACCGACATTAGACCGCACCGACGACTTTATATATTATATATAATATATATATATATATATATATATATATATAAATATATGTATAGGCAGCCTACACTGGATGATGTATAGGCGCCTACACTAATGAAGTAGCAAAATAAAAGCGATAAAAGTTTTAAAAAATCTTCCATCAGAACAAGGAGGAGAAATAATTAGTAGAAAATCAATGCCACAAAAAATGTTTGGAGAAAAAACAAAAGAAAAAAGATGTACCTTTTCACATTATTACACGTTTTACGCTATGTCAACATTTACATTATTTTACACAGACGACATCCGTTTTATCCATCTTTTTATTCATTTTTTGGTATTTTTGAAAACTGACTTTTTAAATATTTTGATCTATTTTACCTTAGATGGGACTCTAACATGTACTACCACTTCGGTCAGACTGGATCATGGATTAATGGCAATGAAGGGTTAATTCACCCTCCCATAGCTCCTCTAAATGCAACTTTATTTTATGTTGAAAGCTATATTTAAATGACATATAAAACAACATTTTTCATACAAGTGGAATAGGAAAATAATGTCACAAAATCTTATATAAAATCAAAGCTTATCCCCATCCGACTAACAAAACTTTATTGAGAAAATAAAATTACTTTATGTGCTTCCATAATATTCAAGTCGATTTGAAACAGTAACATCGTTCTTAAACACAGTAATCCTGTTCCTTTTTGACGTGTTTTATTGATCAGTTTGCCAAATGCAGAATAATTCAAATGTCAAATAAAATAATTTATTTTCCATCTTATTTCTCTTTCGCCGAGTTGATCGGGAAACGTTTTCTCTCGACCAGCTTTACTTCATTTTCATTGCAGTCGATCCTTGGTAGTCAAAGTAACAAATAATTTCAATTTATTACCAGACAGAGGATGGGCATTTTATACCTCAACAATCTAATTGTACTTAGGCAATCAAATTGCATTTCTTCTGAGAAAGATTTATTCAGTCTCTACAAATAAATTGCATTATTGCATTTGGCAAAAAATGAAATGGCGTTTGAGTTTCTACGTTGGCGGAGAAAATTGTTTACAGTTTGAGTTGCACAATCGTGATATGGTTTCTGTGAAACTGAAAATAGCTATAATTTCCGAGAAATTGATAAATGCATCTTGAGAGATCAATTCTGTCTGATTGGTAGAAATCACATTTCGTAGACCACTTTAAAAGTGTCTATTCATTCTTCTTGTCTGCAACAAAAAGCCGTTGGCCTTGTGTCAGTAGCCGTTAGGTAGAGCAAGTAAATACTGCTGCAACATCATTAACATACTCATAATAAGATAATGTATAATCCAAATAATTTAATTTCTATGTTGAGGCAACCTGGTAGGTGGGGGGCTAACCAGAAGAGTCCCGGGACCCCCAAAAAATAAAAAAGAAAGAAAGAGAAAAAGAAAGAATCAATAAACCAAGGGCTAAGTGGAAAAAGAAAGAAAGAAGAAAAAATGAAAGAATCTATAGACCAAGAATCAAGTGAAAAAAGAAAGAAAGAAGAAAGAATAAATAGACTAAGAGCCAAATGGAAAAAGAAAAAAAAAGAAAGAAATAGACTAAGAGCCAAATGGAAAAAGAAAAAGAAAGAAAGAAAGAATAAATAGTAAGATTTATAGCGGTTGTGTATGGTCGCCACATGTCCCGTCGATGGGACTTAGACTTGTATCAGAGGTGAAAAGCTCCCACCTAGAATTGTGCTCCGGGGTTTGCCACACAACTTTATCGTGTAGTGAGACTACAGTTGACTCGAGTTATAGTACATTTTATAGCCACATCTATGGTTGATTTAGATATTTTCAGAAATTATTAATATTAGATCGGAATAATCGAAACCAGATAGTTGTTTAAAGCATGCGGATTATGACTAAATAGAAATAGTTACTTGAGCCATAAAATTGCTTAGAAAACAAAACTGACTTCAGCTCTAAATAAGGATTGGCATGGTTTAAAATCAACCAAGTTATTTATGTCACAAATAAATCTGTTTAAAAATTATAGGAATACTTGAGACCATTTAATGGTATGCCAATGATGTTATTTATAGTTGCTTAGAGTTATAATTATTGACTAATGAGTATTACCGATATGTATATATAGATAGATATCAACAGACTGGGATATATATATATATATATATATATATATATATATATATATATATATATATATATATATGTGTGTGTGTGTGTGTATATATGCCGATGATACCCGAGAGGTAAGGAATCTGACTGATTATAAACCAGTCGGGTTTCCATCCCGCTGGAGGTACCGTGCAAATGTCTAGCCACACTGAAGAGACGTGATACGTTGAAACACAATGTCTGTGGATGCCTACATACATATATAACGAGTGAAAAGAGAGAAAGAGAGAGAGACAGACATAATATATATATATATATATATATATATATATATATATTATATATATAAAGAGAAAATACATGAGGGAGAGTAAGACATATGATATATATATAATATATATTATATATATATATATAGAGGAGAGAGAGAGAGAGAGAGAGAGAGGGTAAAGCTAGAGAGACACAGGGAGAAAGAGAAGACAGATAGACTGAGACATAGCGGGATAAAGAGAAAACAGAGACAGGGAGTGAGATAGAGATAAATGCAGATAGACAGAGAGCGTGAAAGATAGAGTGAGAAATAGAGAGAGATAGAGAGAGATAGATAGAGAGAGAGAGAGAGAGAGAGAGAGAGAGAGAGAGAGAGAGAGAGAGAGAGGGGCAGAGACAGACAGGGAAAGAAATACAGATAAAAGAAATAGACACACAGAGCGATATATATTGAGAGCGAGTGAAAGAAAGAGTGGGTGTGATAGATACTGAAGTGACATTTATTATCACTATATACGCAACTAATATATACTTATGTTAAAATACTCTAAATTTAGTGACTGTTGTATGGGTAGATAGTGATGTATGCGTTTCTTGAATCAGTGGTCGTAAGGGTTAAACAAATAGAGAGGAGAGGGTAGTGCAATTATATTAATGAATACATTTTGTTATTTTGTTTTGGAGATTATACGAAAGAGATTCATCCTCTTAATAAAAGTTATCCTATCTCTGTCAATGTAATCTTAATCCCCATCAATGTGAACTTCACACTTTTCCCAACCTCCATTTCATTTTTCAAACATCTGTTTTCGCAATCTCAAAAACCTACCTAACGGCATTCTTAATCTTTTTATAACTCATATGATCTAAATGTTCCTATATCAATGTTTTTCTATTCCATCTTTCGGTTATGATAAACATTGCAATGATGCATTTTTACAATAGCTCTGACTGTTAGTTATTCTCTAGATTTTGCGTGAGAGCATTTCTATTTACGTCTCCAGGACTCTTCTAAGTATAATGGTAATCCTATTTTCCATCAGCAACACCTTCCACTAGCTCCGTCGAACACTAGTTTTTCAACTACCCGAGCCTTAAAATTCCAGGCTGCTTGCAATACGAAGTTATTTGTTGTATTTGGCCGGTTACCTGTTACCTGTGCAGCAGTACCTATTGGCTGCACAGACCTTCTTTCTCATCGCATCCAGCCACTCTGAAGGACTCTGGTGAATATGTCACTTGTTCTGATTTGATCCAACAAGTGCCACATCCTCTGTCAGTGCGTAGATTCCAGAGAAATTTTGCAAACGTCTTCTGACGGGCATCACGCAAGCAGCCTTAGTAGTCCTCAGGCTTTGACGGTCAACGTGTTGGTAAGCCATTTATAGACACACACAGAGTAGACTTAAGGGCGGCCAACCCAAGGACAAAGGCAGCTTTAAGGCATCGCTCGGTCATACTGTCAAATGGCACGAAAAGCTTCTGCAGTTCTGCCTGGAGGTCGTCAATGGTTTTATTTGGGCACATGTGACGTATCACAAATTGTACGTACGACACACAGGAATCAATGGCAAATGCTGTTAAAAGCTTGTCTTTTATGGGACCATAATCCCCAGTTTTTCTTTGCTTAGTTTTTGGTAAACAGTGAACATTCTATTTTCTTCAGCGAGCGCAGCCAACTCACCAGCTTAGCCTTTACTATCCAGTCGGCGACGGATTGATTTGGGCCCGCACCACTTAACTATGGTATAAGCTTCAGGTCAAAATTGTGCATCGTTATAAGCTGAAACATGCCGAAACATAACGAAATAGCTGAAGGATAATAATATTACTTATATCGCTTTCGTCAGTGGGGGGGGGCAGACTGCGTCTAATACAAATGATTCTGCCCAAATTTTGATTATCCTTTTCTTATAACCTCTCTGTGTTGGGTTTGATATTGCAGTGGGTAATATTTTTTTGTCTTCTCTTGTCAATTTTTTGCTCGGGTGTTTCTCAAGGATTGATGCTTTGGTTTTTGTTTATCTACCTAAAATTCTAATAGGCAATATTATCAGGATTCTCCATCTTTATAATTTCTATTAAGGGAGCACTTGCCATTCATGACACTCAGAATTTTCATATGTATCCGACGTTTGTATTGATATATAATGTAATTTTCATAAACACAGCGTTAATAGATAAGATTTATTATATGCATTAATGATGTTGACTATACATTAAATACTTTTTGGTACACCTGGAATTCCTCGAAGTATTGTGATGAAGTTTTGGTTACAGACAGACAGGCAGACACCGAATCTCCATTATAATAATATTTATTTTTTTAAATCGATATAATAGACGACAGATTACAATTAACGAAGTGAAATCACTGGCAACCTATGTTACGAAAGTATTGTTAGCTAGCTCGATTCTACCTTGGTAGCCCATACTTCTAGACTTGTTTCACAACTAAGGAGAATTTAGTAAATAACTATAATGACAAAAAAAAGATTGACATTGATATGAAATCAGTGTTGACATACCGTAAAACCAATCACCAACCATCGTCTCTCATTCACATCCACATTTATACTTGCATCTACACTTTCTCTTACGTTCACATACTCACCTGAGAAAGAGAAATAAATATATGCTACCGTGAATTTATTGGGAAGGATATCAATATAAATATTCTTAAGCATCTGTATGTGAGGGTGACTTTTCAAACACATCACCCTCTAAGGTACTATGATAACAATTTTTTCTAATTGCGATTTTTCATACTAGTCAGTTATCAATTAGGTCGCTGATCAGTCTAAGCTCTCGGGAAATATGCGATGATATTCCTCTCAAACAATTATGCCTACAGACTTCTGATTATTCCTGGTAATTATGTAGAAAACTGCAATTTAACTTGTATAAATATTGTGCTGAAGTAAAGGAAAATTGGTTGTCGGATAAGTTTGATCAGTCTCGATCCTGTTAAATAAAGGAGACGTTTATTGTTCTAAAATTACATTTCATTGTTCAGGGAAATTAATACTGCCCAGTGGATATAAATTGATGGCGCTAAATTATAATCGAATTATTAAACGCAAACAAAAACAAACTAAAACATAACAATGGCGATTGCGTCTTGGGTTACAAAATTTATGCAAATTACTTATTCATACAATTTTTTAGCCACCATGTCGGTGCGGCTTAGAGTATGCAAATTACATTCATTGTAGAGAAGTAAGAACACCACTAAAATGTTTGATTTGATTTGTTTTATTTTTTGTACTGTAGAACAATAACTTATGTCCCATTTAATATCGCAATTTGATTCATTTGTAGATATGATCGTCATTATTATTTTCACTCATTCAAATAATTTTCACACAGTTGTCCGTTATGTTTTATTCCCAGTTAATCTTATTATAATGGAAATTATGTAACTGTATGTAACCAAAAATACGTCCCTACGTCACGGTTTTCTTAGTTATTTAAGTTATATTCCCAACGCTTATGGAATACTCATTATTTAATCCTTATTAGCACTTTACTTATAAACTGTCACTATTGAAGTCTAGGTGACTTAGATTTGCCATAAAACTGCCCATATACTAATACATTTAAAGGCCTGAAAATTTGTGTTTATATATCTCTAAGAATAAGGTTTACATAGTATGTGGTGGGAATAATTTTCAGTGATTTTAACAAAACTGGGTTTAGAAAATGATTATTTGATGTTAATGATTTCTAATACTATCATGTTATTCTCAAACGTACTAAAACCAATCCTATGATATATAGGATTGCTTTTATATAATATTATATAGAAATTAATTAACATAACATTAAAATAAGTCTTGGTCACCAACCAGTTTTGATGGAAAATTCTGAATTCAACCCAGCGGTAAGCCGCTAAAAAGAAAAGGCCCTCCTGCTCGTGTCAGAAGGGTTGGGTAAATACATATCTTATAGGATTTTTAATGCGAGAATCTGTTTCATTTGTATATATCTAATTATAGCCATGGCTATTTATATAAAAAATAATTTGAATACAGTTGTATGCTTTCAAGTATTCTCATGTAAAACTAATAATTTATTTACGATTATATGGATTCAAGTAATTATCAATATCATATAAATACTATTTGAATATATATCATTAACAAGAAATGGTCATTATAATAGAAATGTACACTTGAAACCCTACATTTGCTTGCAATTGTTCCTTTTGCCTTTTCTGATATACCACAGAACTATATTGTCAATTGTTTAAAATATTCCGAATTCGTCAACCCGAGAGGCTTTAGATCCCTCAAACGACTATCCTTAGTATGATACAAAACTGACTGTAGTTTTGTAGCATTAGTTTTAGATTTATGGACGTGTTTAGTTTTGCCTTCATTGTCAATATTTCCAGATTTTCTTTGATCCGAAGTCATGCTAATTGTTAGGGTCACTCATGTATGTGTCAAATACATGTGATTGAATATCATTAGCGTTAGATAGTAATGCTTGGAACTATATAAATGTAATATATTGGCTTTAATTATAGTTCACTGGACTATAGTTAAATTATTAGTCAAGGTCAATTTTCTATTATGTGCTAGAAGCGGTGACTGTAGTCTTAATATCTTGAGTATGACGTAGACTCTATCAGATGGTGAAGTTACTTCTGAAGCTATGGGTAATGTGAGTAAACCATATCACTGCTGAGTTTCACTCTGACGCTGAATCGTAGTACCTGTTAGTATCCAATCTATGGGTTAAATAGACAAAAATTGTTCAAACATGTTTAAAAAGAATTGAGTGAAAAAAAATTGCGTACCCATCAAGAATTCAATACAAAGTTTTCAACATAGAATAACCGATAAGGGTTGACATGCCATAAATCCAACCAATCAACCAAATAAGTAATATCCTTAAGTAGCTGAAATTATCTCGGCTCTTGAAAGCGAAAAAGTAAAAAAGAGTGATGTTAGGATTAAATAACCAATACATATTGACATGCCGGAATTTGTTGTTAGAATTGATTGTGTTATATTATACACGTAGTGCTTCATTTCTTCTTTTTACAATGATGAAAATTGGTATACTGTGTTTTGAGTCTGCACTTCCATATATATATATACACGTGACACTTAGGACCATACGTGGAAGGCACTCCTGAGTAAAGGATCGTCTCTGTAAGGGGAGGTTTTTCAAATGAGCCATAACTGCGTGAAATATTTGTGTATATACTTTTTTATCACATGTCCATCCTACTAAATTTTTGGAAGAATTTCATCGATTTGTCTTTTCTAGAATCATAGTGATTATGTCCAATGCAGTTCTTTCAACTGTTTCAATATGGTGATTTTTTGTCTTTGGTGAATTCATGGTCTGTTGAAAAAATGTTGCTCTGTCGGAGTAGTTTATAAAGTATAAATTTAATTATCTGTAAAGATGGTTGTTCTTCTTTCCAAATTATTGTTTTATGAGCTGAGTGTTCAAAATCGTACGCGACTTTTAAAGTAAAGGGCGGGGATAGAAGACTAAAATAACAATGTCAGAAGCCGGAAGAAAATCGAGTTAACGAAGTTAAAAGTCTGAGTGGTATCATAAATACAAATATAAAAAACGTTGTATCTGAAATCGTAACGTGACAACAGGAATTAAAGTTTGGTTCTGTACATGATCAAGACTCCATTAATCATGTAAGAGTGGGGAGAGATTGTCAAGCGTTTTACGAACACACAGAAGGTGGTGTTTGGTGTTCTAAGAGCCCACATAAAAGAGGATCGTTTTTTCCAAAGTAGGTCATTATTGTGGCTGGAGACAGGAATAAGAGAAGCCTGAGCGATGACTAGAGGAAATATAACCCCCAGAGAACCCAGATAGTTTCTCTATCAAGGCATAAAGGTCCGTTAAGCTACATTAGACAGTCAGGATCACCTGATACCACATATGTCTACAATCTCATTAAATGAACGAAGCAAACAGGCTCTTTGTTAGAGGCAAGGTGGGTTATCATACTTTCACCTGATGGTCAGTTAATCTCCATCATCAACATAGCAGTCGTATGCGAACACTCACACAAACGTATGTATAAGCATATATATATATATATATATATATATATATATATATACATATTTATATATTTATGTAATATATATATATATATATATATATAAATTGGACTACTGTCAAGAAATAAATAAGGAGAATCAGTTTTAAAAGTTATAGATATAAACCTGCTTCAGTATTCCCATTAAAGGCTAAAAAGGGATACAAATCTCATCTTGTGTCTAAAAAGTACGTACCGTAAAATGATCGTCACGAGTCACACAGTAAATCTTTAAGAGAGAATCTTAGTCTTTCCTGCGTTAGCAACATATATAATATATATATAATATATATATATATATTTATATATATGTATATATGTATATATATATATATATATGTGTGTGTGTGTGTATGTGTGTGTGTGTATGTGTGTGTGTGTGACGGAAACGTAAAATACTAAACGCACAACTAAAATGTTTATGTTATAAAACCTGAATCCTAATAGTGTGTAAAACTTTTACACCCACAATTTTGTTTGTTTGTTGTTTTTTTGTTTTTTTTTACTTTTGTGCTGATTTTTTTTCATTTCTGTTGTTTTGCGTATATGTTTTTGTTAAGATCTATTGGAATATTCATTCTGATTTCTTCCGTTTACTCAGTGATTCGAAATTATTTCCATCTGCCGATAATGACCGAAAGATAATTCCAGGCCATTGCATTTAATGTATACAAGTGCTTACTGTTGTAAGGGGAACGCTAAAGCTACGATAGTGAATTGACATCAGTGTATATTTTAACCTATTATCTTCATCGTTTACCAGACGTTTGCAAGTAACAAAACAGAATCAATATTATATTTGATAAGAAATAGCAAAAATGTATGATATATGTATATCACGCACTCACTCACTGGACTTTGTTTTGTGGCAATGGGTGCTACTTAATTGTGTGTATTGGGTAGGAATAATCTGATGGGATCCACCTCTTTACAGGTCTACAACTGGTTTGTATTCAGTGTTTTCATGATTCTTAGCCGGGTGCCGTACCATGTCCAAAGAGTCCAGACTGCCCTATCAATTTCCCATATTTGGAGAGAGAATACCCAACATATTAGCCCTATGTGAAACGCAAACAACCTTGTGGATATGATCTCGGGTAACGGAGCCCACTTCATGTGACGCTAACCATTACGCAAAATAAAAGAGAATATTATGTATTATGATAAAGCCGTGATAATTTTTAAATCAAATAATGCATGTATTTATCAATCAAATATTAAAGATAAACATTAGAATTTTGATATATGTATGGTAGAAAATTTTCCTTAATAATGTCTTATCGTTAGAAGTGATACTATCAGACAGAATAATTTCTAAAAACCTGGATTTTTCTTTTACACGAACAAAGTGATAATATAGAATATAAATAAAGTATAAAATATCTTATAGTGAAATAAATTAGTAATTTTTCGGCTATTCTAATGATACGATTATTTTTTTCAACAAATCAATAATACATGCTTTTACCAATTGGTACATCCTTAGCCAATACATGTTTAGCGTAATGGTTTTCGTCGTTAGAAAATGGAATCAGGGCGAGGCTATTTACGTTTAACTTCACACTAATGCTGTTGGGATTGGGGTGGATCCCCTCCAAACCCAAAAATGGGTAAATAGTAGGGCTGACTGAGCTCTCTGGTTTTTGTTAGTCAACCAGTCTAGAAGATAGATAAATCTAAGTTACATTACTCCACATATAAATTGACCTAGTGCCATATCGTGCCTGTGGCAGAGGGATGCATAAATACAAACACATGTTTCTGGACACAATTGCATATAATTTGAAGAAACAAACCCGCCATATAATTTATTTATGGATGTTTTAAACGGATAATGATTGTTTGACTTTAACGGCATGTCAACTCGTCTAGAGTTATTTTATGTCCAGATGTAAATGAATCACGTTAATTGTTCCTTTCAGATATGCATTTAACATTTTGTTTCTTGGCTTTTTTCTACCCATAGGCCTATAGAAAACAAATGATCTTTAAACCGAGATGGGACTCCAACAGTTAGTATTATTACTGGCCAAAGTGAGCTCGGGATAATTGTTACATAATTATTAGATACCTAATATTTATGTGCAATAGTGTAGAAACAAGATGGCGTTTTAAGTGCAGCTGACGGCCTTGAAGATTGAGTGACAAGCTTGACCTCAGTCCTAACCCTATCTTCCGGGGATAGCCGTGAGAACCGGTAGAGAGGACCCTCTCTTCCGGTTTATATAGTAAGTATGTTTCAGTCAGTTAGAGACTAGCAGCCGAGCTCGATGCGCGGGTAAGTCGCGTTACTTAATCTGCGCAGATGTCTGGTTAGGGATTTAAAAATGAAGTAAGATCAAAGCAAATCGTAGTCTTGTGTTATTACCTCTAAAAACTAATAATGACACAGGGCTTCTGATAAAGAGAAATCCCCAAAAGAAGACCAGACCCGAAGTCCCCAAGAGAAGTCCAGAACTTAGAAGATTCCAGACTAAGACAAAATGTTATAAGATTCCAAAGACGGCCAGAAGAAGAATAGAGTAAGAAAGAAGTAAGCAAGTAGAAGGGTATGCAACATAATGGCAATGAAGGAGTATAACACACTCGCTAGATCTCCCGAAGTAAAACATCCCTATCAGATGCAGGACCTCCTTTTAGAGGGAGGAGGAAGTCTTAACCCTTTCATGGGATACAGTCAGCGTATTCTAAACGTCGTTAATGGGAAAATTTAATTATATATATATATATGATTCAGTTGAATTAATATTTGTTCAGTATATTTTCTTTATGCGTACATTGGTCATAACATAAGTCAGATTTGAGAGGTGCTTTATATTTACAAAGTTTCAAAAGTCAAGCCGACACAGAACCCGGACTTCTGTTACATAGAGAACCATGAGAATACGTATATATATATATGAACATTTATTCCTATGTTAGAGAGACGGAGAAAAAACTGGCCGAAGCCCAAAACAGAAAGTGCAATCAATCATGCAGAAATAAGATTTCAGATCGATCTGTCATCGCTAGTGAATACAGATATTTCGAGGAGAAGGCATTATTTCTCTATTGTTATCAATCTTCATCTTGTCATTTTGGTCAAACATCGGTCAAACTTTGACAGCGGCCGGAGAAGGTAGAGTCTTCATTGGATAAGAGAGTCAATAGAGATGGGTGACATCAAACGAAATATTACTGACCAGAAAATATTTATATATACATACATACATATATCGACAAATAGATACGTATCTATATATATGTTATTATATATATATTTTTCCTTTCATATATATAAATACACACACAGACACACATACTTCCCATATATATATATATATATATATATATATATATATATATATATATATACCGACCCTCCGTATATGACATGTGGTCAATTTCCTAAATGGATTTTGACAAATTTGAATTCATAGTTTTCCTAGACAGGTTGCCTAACCAAAGTTAAGGAGCTTAGGCTTCCCTACTGTTTAGCCATAGGTAATTGGATTCATACATTTCCCAAAAATGGTTGCGGGAAAAGCAAACAGCCTCGTTCAGGATTTGAAATCGTTTCTTCGTGTCCATTTCCTATGAGGGCAAACATTACAGCACGCCCCCATATATATATATATATATATATAATATATATATATATATATATATATATAAAAGATAGGAGGATGGAGTAAAATCCGGCGGTATGAGGTGAGGTAAAAGGAAGAATGAACAAAAATAATGACTCAAACAAGTCCAAGTAGGGGTTAAATATTTCGTCCTTCTGACGCGAAGAACTTCCTCAGTCAGTGTGACTTTTTATTCAAAACAAAATACGTACATTTGTGTTTATAGAAGAGAAAGTGAGTTAGTGGTGGAATTGAGGGGTAGGGAGGTTAGGGAGGATTTGATGAAATGAGAATAACATGACATAAAGTGGGGGGGGGAGTTTAGAGGAAGCTGGGAAGATGGGAAGAGGAGGTTGCTAGGTGCTTGGTGGGAGAGGGGGTTGAAGAGGAGGTTAACATTCATGGTATGGGAGAGTTTGATTTATTGCAGGGGGATGATAAGAAGGAAGGTAGTGTTGGGTGTCATTAGATCAGGCACTGGAGAGGTTGTTCAAATTAAAGACATTATTTTTTCAATTTTCACAAGTTTAAAACTTAATTCTGATATTTTAAACTTTCGTGAATTTGTAAGTTTCATACAAAATTATGTAAATCTTAAGGTGGAGTTTGAGTCTATGAAATAAAATCATTTAAAATATCTACAACAACCATTAACTTTTGTTTAAACAATATCACTTATCTAATATTTCATATCCTAGCTAAATGGATAGCATACCTAATTCCATATTTATAAATTAAGATATATATGTCATTATATTAAGATTGTTTTTACATTACAGTTTTACATTGTATACATGTGCACACACGCACACGCACACAAACACACACACACACACACACATACATATATATATATATATATATATATATATATATATATATATTAACTAGTATTTCTTATGAGTTAATCAAGAACTGATTGGCCTTAATAATAACGTCCTAAAATATTTCCCTCCCTCTGAGTTGATTATTTCCTAATGAACAGTAATATCCAGAGACATAACACACTGAATGTGTTCATATATTGAAATACGCATACCTGTTATTACAAGTAGATTTCACTCTAGATAGACTAACCCAACGTTTCTTCATCAATCCAATCGACTCGGTAGAGCGTTCGGCTAGAAACCACAAGTTTCCTAGTTCGATACCCGCCCTCACCAACTCATCGTATGAGTAGCACATGGATGTGCGGTAAAGTAAGCAGCTGATGGTAGGTGTGGCGCTCCACCTCAGACGTTAAAATAATCTCCTTGGTCTAGTGCTAGTGAAAAGGGGATAGACTCCCTCGCTGCATGGCTGATACCGACATTAGGCCGCCCCGACGACTTTACTTTACTTATATATATATATATATATAGAGAGAGAGAGACAGAGACAGAGACAGAG
The DNA here is from genome assembly GCA_023376005.1 of Doryteuthis pealeii. Lineage (NCBI taxonomy): Eukaryota > Metazoa > Mollusca > Cephalopoda > Myopsida > Loliginidae > Doryteuthis > Doryteuthis pealeii. The sequence continues at coordinate 73,080,823 of CM042145.1, forward strand.
ACAGAGACAGAGAGAGAGACAGAGAGAGACAGAGACAGAGAGAGGGAGACAGAGACAGACAGACAGACAGACAGACAGACTGGCGTAGGATATCCATTCAAATTCTTAAGTCACAAAAATAGAGGTTTTCCTCTCTGCAACATTTATTTTGGCGCGTGTACATATTTACCGACCCTTCCGCGCAATTAGGATATAACTCATGGTCAATATTTTCAATAGTATTGAATTTAGAGTTTTCCTTCTCCTAAATTAGTTGCAGGGCCAAGGTTAAAGGGCCAAGTCTACCCAACTATTTACGCATAACTGGAGGGAGAATAGTTGTATGCATACATTTCCCAAGCGTTTTAGTGCTATATCAAATTCAATCAGCCTCGTCCAGGATTTGAAATTAGGTTGACGAGTCCATTCCCCACGACGGTAATCATTACACTACGAGCATTTTTGAGTATTTAGGATTAAATGTTGGACTAAATCTCAACCGTTTTCACAGTTCTAAGTTATTCTCTATTCATTTCTATTTTTGTTTTAGGATTCAGTGGAAACGTATGTTTTAGTCTTATCTCCCAGCCTACTTTAGCATTTTATTGTTCTGTATTTCTCTTCGCAATCATTGGTTTTCCCTAACTCTATTTTCTACTAAATATATCAAGTGGTTTAGATAGGATTATTTCAATTTATTTCCTTGTTTTTTTTTTGTTTTTTTTTTCTTCATTTCTCCTTTAGATTTTAACTCATTTTCTGTTTTTTTTTTCCTTCATTTCTCCTTTAGATTTTAACTCATTTTCTGTTGTCTTTTTTTTTCATTGGATATTTTATCAGTTTTATCATAAAAGTTTATCCACAAGTATTCCTTTCTTTTTACCATTTTAATACTTTATCTCATGCATGTATTTCTTTATAGCTGAATCTTTTCTTATATTCACGAGATGAAATTTAGAAAAAACGAATATGTGTTCCGAATTTGTTTACGAGTGAAATATGATCAATGGACCAGCTTTAGAGGAATATTTCCGCTGGCAGCACTTGTCCTTTTGTCTATAAATATGGCGTCAAGTTTCTTTCCAGATGCCTGAGTTGAGGAAAACTGGAGTACCGATGAAGAATTCTTGTGCGTGTGGACATATGGTCGGCTGGAATCTAACAGTTAACAATTTTTCTTCGTATTTATTAACACTAGTTCTGATTTACTAAATTTGTTTAGGTGATAAATTTCTATCCCAAAGTCCAAGGTAATTTTATACGTTTCATTTTCTCGGTTTATGTTTATACTTTTGAGGGCATATCAACAGTCCATGGGTTATTTATTGCACAATTTGTTTATCAATTTACAAATGTTTAAGCGTATTAAACATTGTTCCATGTTATTTTTGCTTCAAAGTTTTACTTGTCTGTAATCATTTGTTTTCACACATTTGTATTGTTTCAAGTATTCCTCTGTAACATATATTCATATAGTATTATTTAGAGTATTGAACATTCCTATCTAATACGAACAATTTAAACACGGTTATTCCTATTTAATACTCTCATTTGTTTACACAGGTATATTAAATAATCCTATCTATAAACAGTTATTTGGAAGCAATTGTATTTTAAAGTAAAAATAATAATAATAATAATAATAATAATAATAATAATAATAATAATAATAATAATTTAAAGTAAATAATAATAATAATAATAATAATAATAACAGCAACAACAACAATAATAATAATAATAATAATAATAATAATAATAATAATAATAATAATAATAATAATAATAATAATAAAACAAAACCTATGATATGGTCCCCCATTCCTGTATTATAGAATGTTTAAAATGTACAAAATATCCAACAAAGTTCATCAAAAAAGCCATTGAAAACTTGAGAGCCTAATTAAAAGCAGGAAGGCAATCCCTGGAAGAAGTTAAAACTTAAAAATATATTTTCCAAGGAGACTCGCTATGACCACTACTATTTAGTATAGCAATTATGCCACTCAATTTATACTTAGAAAATGCACAGGGGGATATAAATTCACTAACTCGTAGGAAAAAAAAAAACACCTTATGTACATGGATGAGATAAAAAAAATAAAAAATGAAAAAGAACTAGAAACACTGGTACAAAGCATTAGAATACATAGACACGATATAGGAATGGAATTCGGAATCAAAAATGTGCTATGCTAGTAATAAAACAGGGGAAAGAAAAATATTAGACGAAATACAACTACAAAATCAGGACACTATAAAATTACAAAAGAAAGTTACAAATATTTAGGAATTTTAGAAGCAAACAATATCAAGCAAACAGAGATGAGAGGAAAATTTAAAAAAGAATATCTCAGGAGAACGAAAAACGCCTAGAAACCAAGCTGTGCACCAGAAATCTCATCAAAGGAATACATACCTGGGCCGTCCCCATTATCAGATATTCTGGCCCATTCTTAAAATACAAAATAATTCAGACAGATTGACCAAACGACTAGAAAATTAATGACACAATGCTTTATACCCTAGGGGCGATAGAGATAGGTAGCAAGAAATGAAGGTGGAAGAGGTCTTGCCAACATTGAGGACTGCGGAGAAGCCACAATCCAAGGATTCGAGAAATACACAAGAAAGAGTAAAGAAAATTACTTATGTCAGCCAGTAACAACAGATGCAAAATACGGACAAACAGAAAAACAAGGAAAACTAGAAAACAAAGATGGAAAGAAAAACAATTATACGAATACTTCAAACGACAAATTGAAGAAGTTGCACATGAAAAGAACTGGACATGCTGAAGGAGAGGAAACCTCAAGAGAGAAACTGTATCACTAATAACTGCTTCACAAAATAATGGCATAAGAACAAATTATATCAAAACAAAAATTGATAAGACACAAGAAAACAGTAAATGTAGCCTGTATTGTGACAGAGATGACACAATAAACCACGTATTAAGCGAATGTAGCAATGGGAATATAAAGCTAGGCACGACTGTGTTGGGATTCACTGGGAATTATGTTAAAAAATAAATTTTGACCATACACTAGAATGGTATATGCATTAATCAGAATATGTTCTTAAGAAAGAAACGAAAAAATATCTGGGACTTCGAAATAAAAAGGAGCACCTTATCCCAGCATGTTCTCTAGCAAGGTCCGGGTATTTGTCTATCTTTTCGTTTTCCTTCATCTTCAATATGTGATCTGCTGGAACTGCGAAATCTATCAGTTGACAAGTTCTCTGATTAGCAAAAAGAAAAAAAAAAAAGAAAAATAATTTTCACAGATTGAAGATGAAGGAAAACGAAAAGATAGGCAAATACTGGACCTTGCCAGAGAATTGAAAAAGCTGTGAGATATTAGAGTCAAAGTGATACTAATTGTAGTTGGTGCACTTGAACGGTCACAAAAAGCTTGGAAAAGACTGGGGGAACTGGAAATCAGAGGAAGAGCCGAGACAATCCAAACCACTGCATTGGTACAATCGGCTAGGATACTCAGAAGAGTCCTGGAGACCTGAGGAGACTTCTTATCACTCGGACTCCAGTGAAATCATATCAGCTAACACTGGAGTGAAAAACTCATAATAATAATAACAAACAGTTATAGCTTCAAGTAACTTAATACACATACATTTCATGTATATAAATGGCTTAAAGTTTTTATACCTAACATTAATAATAATAATAATAATAATAATAATAATAATAATAATAATAATTATTATTATTATTATTATTATTTTTATTTATTTGCCCACAGTTAACAGTTTTACGTATTCTTATAGTTATTTAGTAATCTTTTCTTAGATGTAACGCAAGGCCAAATATACAAGGCGTTCACAGATAATCAAAATCAGTAACAATTGTCTGCTAATCAAGTCTACTAACAATTATAACGTTGAAGTGTACTTCACGTATTCTTGGCCAATACTAATGATTTTCCAAAAATCTATAACCCATGCGTAAGACCATTCAGGTACAACTAACCGGATCAGTAGGCATAGGAGTGAGGATAAGGAAATGGTCACCATCACTAGATGTAGTTTAGTGTCATACCCAGGATACACATTGCAATAGATAAAGTCAGCCTATTCTAAGTCCCACCGACAGGCTTTTTAATGTTCTAAATTACCTTAGAATAAATACTCATCAGATGATGACATTGAATTCAAATGTGGTTTCGGAGCTTAAATATCATTACCACAAGTTCAAGGGGATCCAAGCAGCATAAATGCCACCAGATTTATTGACAGAAATATGATTAGATATAGAAAAAATAAAATTAAATAAAATTACTCATTCTAAAATAGAAATTTCAAAATGTCATAAAGTATGCTATTATTTACCTAATTGTGTTTATATAAAACAATTAATGACAAAATAAATATATATGCACATTAAATATCACCAGTTCTTGCTTTCAGTGCAAAAATGATGATTTGATTTATATTCAACGATATTTAAAAATTAGAATATACATAGAAATAGCATTGAAATTCTACTTAAAAATATCCAGCATTTGTAAATCTCAAAAATAAACAAATCAATTGTTTTTTTCTTATTTTCTACATACCATCAGATTTATTTCCATTTTTTACTACCCATCTAAATGATACCTTATAGGAGTCATATTGATTCTACTAGAGTTAGTAAAATCCTGGTAGCCC
>CM042145.1:73090472-73121572 GCA_023376005.1 Doryteuthis pealeii
AGTTATGAGTCGAAATCATCCATAATACCATTACTATTGATTATAAATCTGCTTTGCTTTATTAGCATATGTTGGTCAAACATCGGTCAAACTTTGACAGCAGCCGGAGAAGGTAGAGTCTTCACTGAATAAGAGAGTCAATAGAGATGGGTGACATCAAACGAAATATTACTGACCAGAAAATATTTATACATACATACATACATACATATATCGACAAATAGATACTTGTCTATATATATATTCTATATCTTTTCCTTTCACATATATAACTACACACACAGACACACATACTCCCATATATATATATATATATATATATATATATATATATTATATATATATATATATAATACATATTAAAAATAAAAACGTTTTTCTAGGATCTCTTAAATATTTTTGTGGTTACACATTTCTAAAATCTAAATAGGATATAGGTATTTAGCCATCTCGTTCGCTACGAGTAGGATTTGACACAAGATCACAATATCAAACCCACTATTATTATCCAATGGATCTGCGAGACTACCTTGCTAACACCATGGACGCAGAATCCAAGTGTGATGTTCCCCTTTTGTGGACATTCAATTTATTTCTTTGTTCATTGATTTAAAGATGCATATATATTTATATATGTCTAGATATTCAGCAGATTTACACACACACACACATACATATATAATATATATATATATATATATATATATATATATATATATATATATATATATATATATATATATATATATATATAAAGTCGGTAGTGCATCCGGCTAGGAGACACAATGTTTGTGTCCGATACTGGCCCTCACTAACTCAGCGCAAGATCAGTACAGATTAGATCTGATTATATCACGCAACGGAAATAAATAATATAATAAGTACTTAGCTTTTGATTGGAAAAATATTAATGTCTTGAAATTTTATTTTTCTATTCAAATGGCTCATAAATCTATCATGATCACTATATTACTCTGACATATTTTTATATTATGTGGGTGATGTGCTTGTTTTGTGCTGTGTATGTGGGTAGTGTGGTCGCTTAAGATCGCTGATATGTGTGCTTAACACTGATGTGTTTCGGCGGGTGTGATGAGACAGTATATCCGAGATTCTGCGAAATGATATGTGGAGAGTTAGTGGTGTGACTAAATATAAGTATTAGCAATCTTATTTTACGAAAAATGAGTTATTTATATCGCTTATATTTTGTATTTTATAACTAAAAATGAGCGTTAGAAATTTGTTTTAATTCTTACACCGATATCAAAGATCCGAATACTGAATAGATGACAATTATATGATCATTTTAAGTTCTCTTCATTAAAAAAATTTTTACAATGTCCTGCAACATTAAAAGTGTGCCAAAGATACTAATTCTGAAGCAAAAAAACCTCAACCTTCATTTGTGATTGATGATTAAAAAAAGAACAAACAAACATAATTATATCTGCTGTCACTATGACTGCAGACGGGGGTTTGATTTGATATAGATGCGACTTTAATCACGAAACTGAACTTGGTGGGTCTTTCCGTATAGATACTTAATTTTATATCATTTTATAATCCCAACCCAAGGAATTATCAAGTCATGCGAATTGTTTATTTCATATTTTCAATTTTTCCCGGCCACCAGACCCGTAACTCATTTCTGTTTTTTGTGTCTTTTAAAATGCGATCGCGACTGCATGCGTATCAAAAGCGGTATAGATGTCATTTAGTTTATTTTTTACTACAACCAGATCGGCTATTTGAGAGAGTTTTGGTTTTGATATATGGGAGGCTCGAAACAGAGTGGAGCTAAATTATCTTGCGGGCTACCAATCCGATCACATTATGAGCCTCATAGAGTATCTAATATTTCAATTTTTTTATCAGTTTATTTTTATATTATTATAAATACTTATCATTATCTGATGTAGATTTGAAGGGTACGGCTATTAAGAAAGAAGGAGAGGGATTCTTGTTAATGGCAATTTGTCTGTTAAAGGAAAGAATAAAAGATTTATTCTGGCCAGATCATTATGCACAAATTTTTATAACGCCCAATGAAAAAAAGGAAAAACGAGAAAGTGAGCTTGTGGAGACGCGACATAGTCAAAAGTGTAATGCGGTGGAATTTCTCGACTTCGTCGGGATAAGGGTTTAACAGAAAAAGAAATAGGTGGCCAAAAAAATTAAAAAAATAAAAAAGAAAGAAAAAAGAATATATAAATTGGAAAGACAAAGTTAGAACAACGTAGTTTGCGAAGTTTTGTTTTGTTGTGATACGTTCTTACGTGAAATTTGATATCCCGAACGTGGAGCCTTTTAAGGTGGACGTGCACGTAGCGGTCTATTCACAAAAACTATTGGATTGTAAGGGAGTAATAGGAGGTGCCTAGATAAAACTGATCGCTAAAAATATGGAATTTGTAAGCTCAATAATCTCTGCAGATTTGCGTAAAATCAACAATACCAACAATGCCTTGAACTTACGAGTTTTTAATTCGTTCTGATCGTAACGTTTATTTCCTCGTATATCAAATCAAATTTTCCCCTATACCGTTATCACTCCATTTGTTGAAATTTGAAAAAATAAACTGAGAGACGCCCTATTAATCCGGTTCGAAAACCCTTGCTACACGATTAAACTTAAAAAGAAAAACAAGAGGTCAACCTTTCTACACACATATAGTAGTGAGTTTAATTCAATATCCGTTCGTTAAACTCAATTAATTTCCTCGTATATCAAAATTTCTATATCTTTGGCACAACATTGTGATTAATCACAACTGATAAGTGAGCCCATAATCCAGTCTATCCAAATCCTCCCAGTCGGTATCGCACCTTGACTTATGAGTTTAATTCATCTTTCCGTTTCGTAACTCCAATTTTCTCGGGTATATTCAAAAATCAATTTTCGCGCCTAATTGAAATAAAAAACTGAAATGCCATTAATTCCTGTTTCCAGTCCCAACCTCAATTTCCTCGTATATCAAAATCAATTTTCTTCAAATTGAAAATATAGAACTCAAATGCCAATCATGAATCCACGTTCCAGTTATTGGTGTATCAACTTCGATATAACCCTCCCTTAGCGTAAACACCAACTTGACCTTGATCTGAAGCTGTGCTGACCTAATTTGTACAATCTCTTCCGTTTCTTAACTCACAATTTCTCTCGATATATATCAAATCTTCAATTGTTTCCACATTGAAAATAAACTGTGTTTTTTGGTGACCAAAATCAAATAAAATGACCATTAATCCCGTTCCCAAACCCTTCCCAGTGGTACCTTGGACTTATTGAGTGTTTAATTCATTTCCGTTCGTAACTCAATTTCCTCGTATATATTTCAAATCAATTTTCCTCATTGAAATAAATTTGAAAATGCCCATAAATCCGTCTCCAAACCCTCCCAGCGACCTTGACTAACAGAGTTTAATTTCATTCCGTTCGTAACCCTCATTTCCTCGCGTAATATCAAATCCAATTTTCCACCATTTGAATAATTGAAAATGCCATTATCCCCGTTTTCTAGCCCCCTTCACCAAAAGTTATAAAAAAGATCAATGCTATTAAAATAAGATTTACATATTGTTTTATAGTAATATTTATTGCCTTTATGAACTATTAATTTAACTCTATTAATGCGCCACATAATGGTACTATTTATCTTCGACTTAGAACCACAAGATTTTTTACTTTAAATAATTCGATTTAATTAATTTTAATTTCGTATTTTTATAAAAATGAAAAATGATTCACACACATATCCATAGAAACGACATATTTCTAAGGCATAGTTTGCACTCCTAAATTTTTTCTTGCTCTAATAAAGTTGGATAAGTAAAGATTAAGTATTTTTTTAGTGAAACTTATTTAACTTTAAATGTATATCTGAGTATGAAGCTTTCGCTTGCTGGATACTCTCAACAATTTTTAGCTCTTCGAACTCACAAAGCAAACAAAACCATCGACCGTATAGTAACAGCTACGTAACTCGGAAAAAAACTCGTAGTAGACCACTCGTAAGTTTGAGACACTCGTTATAAAGTCAAAACACTACTGTTAAATTACAAATTCCCAGTGAAGATGCTAGATAGCTGTTTGATTTAGTGGGCTCTGGGGACCGCAATATATTTTGTTTGAATGGTCCCCAGCGGAAATGAATAGGTTCCCAATTTAAAGTTTCTTGATTAAATTGTAGGGTTTTTATTATGCATCTCGAAAAACAACCTAAAAGCCGGTTTCTAACTCCTTTACCTGTAACCTTTACTCTGTAAATCATTCCGTTCTAAGAAACTATTGCCGCCCCAACCCCTTTTATCATAGGGGTTGCTAGAAAGCGGTTGGCGTGGGTTCCGGTCTACATAGTCCTGGGAATGACGTTAAACTCTAATTGATTGCGTGAGGTTCCAGGTTTTGGAGGTCTTGGGAAAATGTGTGAGCGACCCCCTTCATCACCCATTGCTCCCTTGTTCCACCTCTGACCGGAGTGCGTTAGTACCTGTTAGCGGTCCATCTATGGCGTTAAATAAGAAAAGAAAAATATTTATTTTATAAAAAATTGTATTAATCAATTAAGAATTGATTTTGATTTTCAAATAACTTTATCGGCATTAACACAAAAATGACCCACTAGGTTTGTGATATGCCGTAAAACAAAACAAACCAAAACCAAACCAAACTAAATGTAATTGTAGACACAAATGAATAAAATAAAAAGCCATCAGGCCTAACAATGCGTGTTGGTTGGTTTAACCTGTGACGTGTATTTCCGAGATAAATCTCTCTTACAAAAGAACACACTGCGAACTGAAGTATGTTGATCGTCTATATTGTCTTATGGCAATTTTCTAGGTAAAAATAAATTTCAACACATTCTAGCAAAGTAAAATAAGTTTCTTCCAATTCACTTTTTAATATAGTATAAAATAAAAGTCCAAATATACATTTACTAATATAAAATAAATTTTTCTGCTAACCGCTTGAGCTATTGAAGTTCCTAACATCATCGTTATAATATTAATTACTTTATGCTCTTAAGTATTCGGTAGTACCTTTTCCTACCATTTGGAGTACCATATGTTCGTCATAAAGAGAGTATAAATATAAGCTTCTGCCTATTAAAATACATATTATTAAAGTACTAGATCATTAAATATAATTAATCAACTTCACCTATAATAACATTCTAGATGCTAATTATACTAAGAGTAAAAATTATAAATGAGTTTTCGGAAACCAATTATACAATTACAACTATTGAAGGCTCTATTCCTGTCCTGCGAGTTATTAGTAAATAAACTAAAGTTTCAATACATGTTAGTTATGTAAATGTATGATATAGGTAAAAGTCTATAAACAGAGAAATATGTAATACACCCTAGTAATTAAACAGTGATCTTAATTTATATATATTTGATAATTAATATTATTTATATTAGAAATAATAACGTTTAAAATAAGTATTCAAAGTATAACTAAAGTATTACTATAAAAGCATTAACTAACTCTGAGTGAAACATAAGATTAGTTAAATATAAAATATAATTATTATCATATTCTCTCCCTTAGAGTTTTCCACATTCAGCATTAGCTGATGGTCTGTCTCTGAGTCTGGAGTGACAGCAAGCTCCTCAGATACATCCACTAGTGATTCTTCTATATAGAGTATTCTGTGATGAGCAGTATATAGCAATAAGAGGGCATAGTGCAGCTGCTTCTGAATTATGGATCTTTCAAACCACATTCCTTTATCATGATCCAAGTAAAATATACACTAATACCGTCTTTCAAATATCCTATTCTTGAGGACTCTATGTATCACATGTGCTCCAACAGTATAAATAAGAGTGTTCAGATCTCTTCCACTTTCAGTATCAAATAACTTTTTAAATAGTCTATATTCATGGCGAGAGGTCCAGATATTTGTATAATTTTCAAATAAGTTTTTCTAGCTTCATCCCTGTGAGTATGCTGGCAATAGCAAAATTTCCACCATAGTTGACAAGTTCTTTCTTTTATTGTTTAATCAGAGCACTAAAGTGTCTATGAGGTCTTCTTGAATGATAATATCTTGTATATATTCATCAATCAGTGTTATAGTCTAAGTATGGCTCTTCTTCACATGAGTGAGTCCATAGTATTGACAGCAAGTCTCCAGGTCTCCAGGTATCTATTATTATTATTATTATTATTAATGTATATATATTATATATAATTAAATTTTTCTATTAAATTACTTAATATAATCATTTAAATTATATACACACAAAAGAAATTAAACAAATATAAGAGAGAAAAATATATTCACCTACAATAGATATCATTTATATGTATAGTCAGATAATATGTACTAGTTACCTTCTAATACATAATCTTACGTACAAATTATTTTCTCTTATTAAGATAACAAATATATAAATGTTCCGAAAAATAACTAATCTATATACACAGAGTGGTTATTACAATCAGACTTTAAATATGGTAACCCTTCCACTAAGCACCAGACATAGCTTTAAAATATGTTACATTTTATATAAAAATAAGTGCACGATATGTCTTTTTGTATTGAAATTAGTAAGGAAAAAATCTAAAATTTTTACTAAAATTAAAATGATACATATTTGAGATACAAAGGTTTCAGCATAAAGAATCATTTAGGATATCGCAAAAATATTTTCAATATTACCACTTAACAATACAATATTCAGTAATTAATTGATATAATATCATATCAGATCAATATCTTATATCACTGACATATATCCATTATAAACGATTAAAACATTTTGTATTTAAATAAATTATTACACAATTCTCATCATATATGCATAATATATTGAAATTTTTTATAACACTCATGGAACAAAGATTTAAATTTATGTCAATAAATAATGGAAAATCACAAGATCAACTTTCAGATTAATATAAGCGTCATATTTGTATTTAACTCTATATAATGTATTGTTATATTGCGGGCCTTAAACTACCATAAGTCGTCATTATATTCAATAAAATATACATATTTATATATATATATATAAAAAATATACACACAAGCGATCAACAACATAAATTTATCACACACACAACAACTACACATCATCATTATTTAAGTATAATAAATTATAAAACTGTAAATAGTTTTAATGAGTACTCCAATATTTCATAATACTATATATTAATTATATTATAACGTGAGCGATATGGTAATATAAAATATATACATAGACTTTTTCCAATATTTTGTTAATATGAACTATTCCCGAATTAATTTCTTAAACATACTACTGCGTATGCAACTAAACAAATAGGACCAGATCCAAACACTAGCTCACATTTTGGATTCTCTCTGACAATCAATGAAATTCACAAAAAATAACTAAAAACAATGTTGCAACACCACAAAAACATATATTAATATATTTTAATATATGAACTATTTACCTAATACGAATAATCTTACAAGAATTCATGAACTTTAAGTAATTATTCTCTACTCTTCATTCTACTTTTGAATTGATCTATAAGCCTAATTTATATATCAAGTATTTTTACTTAATATCAAATTCACAACATTTGCACAAAAGATGTAGTATAATAGATACACAAATATATTCTATAAAATACCACAAATATCGCAAAGATAAACCAACTGTAGCATTAGTTCACAATGCGTTACGTTAGCCCAGGTGCCCTGTCCATCCCATACTTATACTTTAACGGCCATTCTATGACACACTAAAGAGTCTAACGTGTTGTTTATACTTTATTTTCTTAAGTATCATTGTAAAAATTCATCTATACTCATACAATCAAATCTAGCTGTCATAATGGAAAAGCGAGCGCGCTAGGACTCTGGATGGGTGATTCTATACCCCCTCAGTACTCCAGAAATGGAGTCCGGACAGCCAGGATTTAATGCTCTCGTGATGCCTCACTGTACCACTATCTATCATTTACCTCAATGCATATATATTTGTTAGTTGCAGAATGTTTCAATACAAAAGGACTGCTTTGATCCATATTAGATGTGTGTCCTACCGTTGATAGATGTGAAAACTTAATTCACACACGTACAGGTAGTACCTCCTGAGCTATTCACTGCCACCCAGATTGGCTCTTCTCAACAAATTACACATAAATCACAATAACTTTGCGTACAGAGAAAACAGGAAAATTCATAGAAGTGGTCGCTAAGAGGAAGATTACGATTACAATCTCAATTCCTGTTGCAGGTTACGCTTTTTTACGCTTTTAAATTTAATCAACAAGTATTAATACGTACTCATTACATATGGCTCTGTGTGTGTGTTGTTTTGTAATTCTTATTGTTATGGTTCCTGGTGTGCGTACCAGGCTTGTGAGCCAGAGTGGATTGAATGTATCACCAAATGGCGCATCCTCATACAGGATTTGAATCCGCTACCAGATATACGCGAGAAATAAAATTACATGAATGCCGATAAAGATGTGATTTCTTGAAAATATAAAAATTAAAATCGAACTTTTGGCCACATGTGTCTTTCAGTATAATAAATAGAAATAATTCTAAATTCACACAAAAAATTCAACAAAACCAAAAAGCAAATCATCCAGAATCAATATTTAAAAAAATATAGAACATGTATTCTTAAACATTCTGTATTAATGATTAAACCTTTATATTTTATATTTCATTCTATCTATTAACATATTAGTATGTAAATAAAGAGGATCATTCGCATGAGAACGCTTTACATTTCTTCAACTATTAATGATGCACACATTTAGGGGTATAAGGGAATTATTAACGCAATCTGAGTTATAAAAATGTCCAAAAACTACACTGGGACGTCTATTATAATGACGATATATATTAGCAATACCTCTATCTAACCATCAGCGACAGCATCCATACACCACAATAACACCACACATTCTCAACACCTATCTATGTTAGTAAAGTATCCGTAGTATATATATATACGTACGGAACGCTATATTAGTATGAATATAACGCGTCATATAGAATATGTACTGATTGTGTGTCATAGCATACCTCTAATAATATATAAAATATCATACCACACTTAATTATATTAGATTATATTATATTATTATTTTTATCTATACATCAAAATATTATATATGTCTGGTAAGTACTATGTTTTTCCCTACACTCACGGAGGGGAGGAGAAGAGAACAATTTAATTATCTGTTTATATCAACAAGAAGAAGGTCCGAAATCACTGTATCTTTCTTCAAGAAACAGAAAATGTTTTAGTTATCTTTTTTCTTAATTATAATACACAACACTGTTTTCAGATATTCTGGTATTCTTCTTCAGGCCTTTATGGATTCAATAACAATAATATAGAGATTACTGAGACAATATATATTGAGAAAATATAATTATACAGGAATTATATTATACATAATAGGATTTATAAAATATATATATACATAGATTTGTGAGTCTTCTGCCCAAAATTGTATTTTGCAAGTAAAGCCTACATCCGCATGACATGCCCAATAGTATTCACTCAAATTATATAAAGGGTATAGTATATATACTATATATAATATATTATATATATAATATATATGGGAGTAAAAGGAAATTAAACGACCAAATATAAGAAAATTTGAAACAGAACAAGGTATTCTGAAATTGGGATGAATTTAGATAATCGATGTTTAAAACATTTCGGGTTACTATATAGAGCGCGTTCCACTCCAGGGATGTTGCGTCTTGGGGTTGAAGCGAAAAATGGATGACATTGTACAACGAGAAGTAAATAAGAAATAAGCATCCAATCATATTTCTTCACCCCAAGAGACATTCCTGAATTTGAAAGCGTCACTTGTAAAACCGACAGTAGTTGTGGTGAGAGAGCGATCGATATTTAAATTGTGATGACGCCATTCGCTTAATTTATCGGTGTGTGTGATTCAGACACAATACCAATGCGATTCTACAAAAGTTGAAGCATTTAAAGTTTTTTTTAACAGAGAGGTGGTTTGCTTTATTAGTGATTGATTATTTAATTTCATTACTGTACCCGTCTAGCGGTACCACATACTCATAATATATATATGATGATTTATGACAGGTTCATATCATCATTTCACAGATATTAGATACTTTATATACGAAGGTAGTACATAAATCGCACTATTGAAAAAATAACTATTGGTTTAAAATCCAAGAAAATTGATAAAAAGTTGTGAGAAATAAGTTACTAATGACATCAATAATTCTGGTCTAAGCAAACTTCATTCGAGATTGAATAAATTCATCTTGGCGACTGTCTAGTCACATGTTATATGAAACACCCGAAGTTGGCTTACTCTGCAGCGAAATGTTAGGAACTTTAGGAATGATTTCTATTTAGCCGGATAATTAGAAATTACAAACGGAGCACTCATGGAATACGCTTGTCGACTCATAAGGCCAGGTTCAATCTTCAATTTAGAAGATTGTCCCGAACTTTTGTGTTGGCTTTTCTTTATTATGTCATGTAAATGTATCGGAAGTGATTTTCTTTTCTATAGAAATGCGTTGAAAATGAGAAAAGATTAATTGTTAGCGCTAAGGAATTAATATCAGGCTTCCTGATAGAATTTGTGTGTTATGTGTAAATTCAATCATGTTTAGACCGTTCGGTTTTATAGTTTTATATTTTTCATAGGTTTACTAAAGAGGGAAAAAAATGATTTGTAATTTTTACCCTGGAGTCTCCGTTGTGCTTCGTTGGTTCATCTGTCAAAACATGTGACTTGTGACTTGGCGCGCACGTCATCTTGAAGCCTTTCGTCTTATCATTTATTCTAAAATATCATGTGCATTGCTGTCAACTGAATTGCAATTTGAAATGTTTGTATCACATTTGATGAAGATATATACAGGACTCATAAAGAAAATACATTTTTTCGTTCTACATAGAAACTAGTTGAGGTGCCTGTTGTCTAATGGTTATCGTCTTAGGAAATGGACACGGAAACACTAGTTCAAATCTTGGACGCGGTTGGTTGCCTTTCTCATAGTGCTAATACCCTTGGGAAAGGTATGAATCCATCGTTACTCAAATCCGCACATTGTAAGAGCTGAGATATCAAAGATCAAGACACAGTTGAAATTAACTAGAATACTTTTAAAAATCCTGTAAATTTAAGGAGCCTTTCTGTTCCTCAGATCTCAGCAACACTACATATGGGTTAAATAAAATCGCCACCCCTCAATCCTAACAACACTACAAACCGAAACCCACCCCAAAACTCAACCCGTATTACGATCGATCACGATCGCCATTTTCAGTGCCCATCATTAAACTAATGATGGGAACTGAAAATGGCGATCGTAATCGATTTGTCGCTCGTACTCATAAGAAAACTCCAGAGCTGACATAATATCAAGCTCCAAAAAGTATGCGAGTTAAGAAACAATAAAACTGATATAATGTTTAAGTAGACGTGAGAAATATACATGCACTTTTTGACGACTTATTTTTTATTAATATTTTAAAGCTACTTTAATTTGATATATAAAGAGGAGTAAATCAATAACGTAATCAATAAATATATTTGTAAACCCAGGGATTAATTTAGTGGTAATATAACGTTAACAGTTAAGATCGATTATTCTTGAAATGTATTATTATTATTATTATTATTATTATTATTATTATTATTATCTGTGAATCCAGGGGTTAATTTAGTGGTAATATTATGTTAACAGTTAGGATCGATTATTCTTGAAATGTATTTTATTATTTTTTTCTCAAGATAATGTCCCACTTGTTTCTATGGACATACCAAATGTTCTTTGTTTGCTCTAAGTAATTTAAATGTATTCATTTTATATGTATGCTTGAGAGCAGGAACAGGAGCTGTCGTTAGCATACAATGGTTTTATTTGGCGGGGTGGCAGTGGCGATAGAATAAATGACTGTGTCGTTTTAGTGAAACTATTAGTAGTTATGCCTGACTCATTAGGATTAATATTAATATAAATATATACGTGTGTGTAACCTACAGTAACGATAACCTAGAGTAACGATCCTTTATGATCACATCACATTTACACACACACACACACACACACACACACACACACACACACATATATATATATATATATATATATATATATATATATATATATACGTCTTAAATAAATGTTTTTACGTAAATAATGCTGTCGTACAGTTAATATGTGTTTATAGCGTAAGGAATTCAAGGATGAGCTTTAATAACGATCAAGTTGATGTTTCCAAGTATCAAAGTACCAATCGTGTTTTATTTATGGAAAGACTGTACAATAGTGCATGCCCTTTCAATGCACGCCGCGAATGACTATCGTAATATCAGCCTATTTCACACAACAATACCTGAATATTGACATCCCATAAATAAACCTGCATTCAGATTTTATTTTCAACTGTCTGACACCTCTTACCTATATAAAGAGGATCAGTAGGCGACACCGCATACTTTACGCTTCAATGCGATCTGTGTTGATATCAGCTCAAAAAATAGTTTATTTTTTTATTTTATTGTAATAAGATTTCACAGTTGGGTGAAAATTCTGATAGAAACATATTTGTTCTTTATATATACTAGCAAATATATGCACCCTCCGGGTGCAAGTATTTAAGTTTTGATATAATAAAATATCATATCAAATTAGAAAGGCTAATGAAACTGACTAAGAATGCAGATAAAAAGATCTGCAACAGAGGGGGTATAATTGAAAAATAGAACAACTTTGAAACTAACTATTCCATTATTTTCCATTACTCCCCTCTTTCATTGGTAAATTTTCCTAATTTAACTATTTAGTTAAAATAGGAAGTAAAGGATAATATTACAGTTATTTCTTCTTGTAAATAAATTTCTTTTAAGATTTATCCACGAGTTTTTTGTTTATATTTTTTAAGATAAAACCAAACAATTAGAAATCCATAATACCAAGCACATATTTATTAAAATAAAATTTTAAATATCAATATTCAAATTAGCCTTCTCGTTCAAACTGTAAACCGCTATTTTGTTGTATATATAAATACAATTGCATGTTATTGGTATGTAGATATGGTCAACAGTATTAATAATGTAAAACAATTTTTATTAATAACTGAAGGTTTAAAAGAATGAAATCATGGAGAATTTGACGTAAATAATTAAGGGAATTGTGACTTGAGTAGTAATATAGTTTCGGTTACAGACAGAAAAACACACAATCTCCATTATAATAAGATATATATATATATATATATATATTATATATATATATATATATGTGTGTGTGTGTGTGTGTGTGTGTGTGTGTGTGTGTGGAAAATATAGATAAAACACGAAATGTTCCAAAGGCTAAATATTTATTCTTGATGGTAATGTCAACGTAATAACGTTTCGGTTTGTGCACCCTTCTTCAGGTCATTGGTGAGATCTTTTGTAGAAGATGTTAGGTCCTTGCTTATCGCGTTTAAAGTGTCGTTGGTTGCAAATGCTGGATGGAAGTGTAGCGGTCGGGTTGATCTAGTGTAATTGAATTTTAATCAGTGTGGAGGATTGAGGGTGGGGTTCGGTTGGTAGGGTTGTTAAGATTGAGTGGTGGTGTGAGGGAATATAGGTCGTGGTTATTAGTATAATGTGTGATGAAGAGGAGGTAGCGGAAGAATGTAAAATGTGGGTCTTTGGCTGAATAGTAGATTTTGTGGGTGTTGGTGTGTCTAGATAGAAAAATCGTTAACCATGTTGTATAGCTTGGGAGAGGATTGTGTTGCTTTTTTGTGTGGACGTTATGATATCGTATTAGTTTGGTTTGAATTTGTGTGCTTGTAGCTATTAATGATTAGTTTACCTAAATATGATGAGATGTTGAAAAACCCCGGTCTCCTGTTTATATTGTGTGGCGTAATTAAGACAGTGACTTCGAAAATCTGTCTTAATCATTTGCTGTGGATGTTTAAATTAGAATCATGGTGTATTTCGGATATGTTTTGGAACATTGTTTTTCTCTTCCCCTTATCTAATATTACGCTTTTGTTCGTATATCCGTTTTTTAAGAAAATGTGTAAGTTTCGCCTATGTATTATTTGTCGCAGCAAGTAATCCAGTTTACACCCTCTTCTGGTTTTATGTGTTGTCTGGAATTTGTGTTAAGTATATTACGGATTGTTTTTGAGGCTAGGGTGACCATTTTGATATCTAGTTTTTATTTATGACGTTATAGGGAGAGTTGTATGGTAAAATATGTTTCTATGGGAGAGTTTGGATTTATGGGTGTGTGTGTGTGTCTTTGTGGGTGAGGGTTTGAGATTGGATATTTGTGTGTATTTTTAGGACGTTGAACTTAGCCTGATGTATGAAGGAATTCGTATATAGAAGATTCCGGAAGGCGTTTTCTGTGCGGTTGAATACGTCAGTTAGTACTTAGGTGTGCAAAAGCAGATAGCTCTAAGATTAAATCCTTTGAAAATTATTATTTTGGTGTTGTGGTTATGATGTGAGTAAAAATATATGTCGTCGTTTTTGGATGGGATTTTATGGTAGACTTTGAATTCTAACGTGTCATTAACTT
Organism: Doryteuthis pealeii; assembly: GCA_023376005.1. Taxonomy (NCBI): domain Eukaryota; kingdom Metazoa; phylum Mollusca; class Cephalopoda; order Myopsida; family Loliginidae; genus Doryteuthis; species Doryteuthis pealeii. The sequence goes on from CM042145.1 coordinate 73,105,031, forward strand.
AGTAAGTAGAATGTCTAGTTTTTGGATTCTAGCTCTTGTGTGAATTGTATCATTGGTTCAATTTTATTTAGTCAGTTTGTGATTTCTCAAAAATAATCAAAATATGTACTTTATGCACATCTTACTGCTACTTCCAAAATGATACATTTTTAAAGCAAACCATGGCTTCGCCTCTGAGTGGTGTCTTGGCATGCCTGTATCTGGAATTCTCGAATCGAACCCCTTTAAATATATCATTCTGAACAACTCTAGCTACTTCCGATACATAGACGACTTACTATTTATTCACCCAAGAGAAAAAGATATCATAGAAATCAAGACTAACATTCTCTCACGCCAAATCCTTCTACCTAGACACAGCAACACTCACAAAATAGAGTATCAACCAGACAGCCATATTCTACAATCTTTATCTACCTCCTTTTCATCCCACATCATAGTTTTAACCATGATCTACACGAATTGCACCAAACGACACTTTAGACTCGATAAGAAGGGACTCAACATGTACACAATATCCTGACACGTTTTGAAGAAGGTTTCAAAAACCGAAACGTTATAGTGTTAACATTACCATCAAGTATACATATTCATCCTTTCGAACACTTCGGGGTTTGTCTATATTTTCCACACACTGTCAGATTGTTTTTCCAGATTTTTCTCCCCTATATATATATATATATATATATATATATATATATTAAAAAAATTATATTCGAACATTTCCCAAAATTCTCCGTTTTCCCCAACGAATTTTTTCATTCAAAATAAAATTTCACTCTGATGAAGGTCGAATCTTCTCTGTGGGTGAAATATTTTCACACAGATGAACTGACCGAAACACATGTGTATGTGATATTGATTAAATTCATCTTTTATTATCCATTCAATTCTTTTTTTTTTTCTTTATTCATTCTTCCTCATATTGTCGGATTCATTTTCAATTTCCATTTTTACACACACACACACACACACACAAACACACACACACATACACACACACACACACACACACACACACACACAAATATATATATATATATATATATATATATATATATATATATATATATATATATATAGTGGGGTAGGCATGTGCGTGCGTGCGTGTGTGTGCCTTTGTGTCTGTGCATAAACGGACGTTTTTGACTTTGGAACGTCACTGTCGGAGTTATTTTTTCTCTTCATCTGAAATTGTATTAAGTTATATTTCTGGGTCTGAAGGCGTGAAGTGGTATTTTTCAGTCAATGAAGGAATTGCTAAATCTTAGCCAATGTTACGTTGCAATACTCACGGTACTAAAACTCCGATAAAAAATCATAACACGAGAAACATGTCGTCACAACTCCCAGCCTTTATTAACGTGCTCGTCTAGTGGCTTCTACCAGGGAGGAGGAGAGGCAGAGAGAACGAGAGAGAGAGAACACTACTAGATTCCTGGGGTCTCATCAGGTCTGTGCCCCACGACGGACGCCGGCAAAAAGAGGACCAAGCCTTTCTTCCTTCCCCCACGTCACCACGTGACTTCCGGTCAACACCCGACTTCCGGTCAACACCCGACTTCCGCTTGCCCCTCAATTCTTCGTTCGGGGTCACGCTACGGTCAAAACCATCGCTCTCCTCTTTTGGGTCATCACTATTTTTTAAGCCTTTGTTATTTATTCCTCCTCCTTCCATTAGCAGTTCTAGCTCACACCAGTCAGGAATATACCCATATTGCAACAGCCAATCTCTCAGTAAATCAATTTGTCCTTGTCTTCTGCCAGTTAATTAGTGGTTGACTGCTCCCTTAAAAAAAAATGTCCTTGCTCTCGCATGTGACCGTTTATCACAACCTGCACGTGCGCTCCTGTGATTGACTCCTTGATGTTCACTGCTATTGCAAGGCATGCACACCATTACACAATTCACGGGAGAAAAAGCGGTCGACTCTCCATGTCACATCTTACACGTGGCGAACTGTCTGTGTAAAGAAAAAAGGGTGTACCATCATAGAGTAATTGTTATTAAGCTAGTCTCGCAAATGCATAGCTACTTAATAGCAAGGTCTATCTCGGTGGATGCCTTATACTTACGACTGTGCGTCCCGTTCTAACCGTGGTGAACGGGTTAGGTAAATAACAACATTTAAAATATGCTTAAAAATTTTACCCTAAATCTTTATGTGGGTTGAACGCTCTTTTGGGTGTGTAGAGTCACTTCTTCTTCTTCCATTACCTCTATGTAGACCATAACCCCGGTGGGGGGTAGTAACTGTCAGTGACCGTGGTTTAAAGCAAATATACATATATGTAAACATTATTAGTATTAAGTAGGAATACTGGAAACCATATAACTGCGTTCAATTTATTTGTATTTAGAATCGTTACTTCAAATCAATTAATAATGGAGATTCGCTTCCGGTTTTTGTCTGTAACAAAATCTACGTCACTGCTTACGTCACACAGCCCAAAATCGTCATAAATAGAAAACACTCAAAATTTGAACATGCAATGTTAGACAGTCCTCATTGTTTTTTAAATCAAGTTTTAATAAATACATACCTGGTATTATCTATCTATATATAGTTTGTTTTATATATATATATATATATATATATATATATATATATATATATATATATATATATATAAAGTTATCAGAACTAAGTTTCCATTTCAATTTTTTAATTTTTTTACTCCTTTAATAAATGTATTTTATTTTTTACCCCTTTAATAGATTTGATGATTTTACTTTACTTATGATACAAACTCTCTGATATTAAATTTTCAACTCCCATCTCCTCAGGCAATATTTATTTTACGTCGCCCAGAGGGCATTTTTAATTTTGCTAGTTAATAATAATGCATAGAACTACAAAACATTTTTTGCATTATTTATTATTTGCATTATTTATCAATTTGTGTAGAAATTAAGTAAATTGGCACATACTATTTATGATTAACACGTTTTATTCCATTTTTTCTTTATTAAATAATAACACTGTTAAAGGACTTTTTTTCATAAAATGTTTTTGGTTTATCTCAGAAACGATTTCCGCGGCCTTTATATCCTGTTGTGGGGTAGGGTCCGGAGTATGACACCAAACGTTATCTAATTATGAGGTTTCAATTCTGGTAATCTGAGGAGTATGGAGTACACATCTGTTGTCATTACTCCCAGGTTCACTTGGACCCGGAGTGAGACAACCTCTTAAGATTCCATTTACGAGTCAAATAGATCGGTTTGAAAATTATTCTTATTCGATAGGACAGTGTACAAAAAAGTTTAAAGAAATAGCTAGACAAAAAAAAGAAAAGCGAGTTCTGACCAAAACACATCGGCGGAGTAAGTCGAGCATAATCTGATCAGTTTTTTTTTTTCAATCTATTACCCGGCATCTTTTCCCTCTATTTATTCATTAACTCTTTCATTTTCTCCTTCTCTTTCTCTCTATCTTTCTCCCACTTTCCTTCTACCTCTCTCTCTCTCTCTCTCTCTCTCTCTCTCTCTCTCGCCCTTCCTCTCTCTCTCTCGCCCTTCCTCTCTCCCCTCCCCTCCCTCTCTGCCCCCATACACACACACGTTGTTTTTATGTATTCACTGAGTCTCAGATATCACACTAATTTAGAATTTCAATATTTTATTTCCTCTCCTCGCAATGAATTTTCTTCGAAGTCATTTCCTTCGATTTCAAGGCCGACCATCTGCCAATTAAATATTGATAATGTTGCGGGAAATCTACACGTGTGGACATTAGATAAACAGTGGAAAATTAAGAATTACTCTAGATTCGGATCAAAACCGTTTTTCCTATTGAACAAATACAATTTCGCTTAGCAAACATTGCCCTCAGTCAACATTTAATAAGTATTTAATTTTGCACCATACCATATTGGCGTGAACTCGAGTTGCTGTCACAATCGATAATTCATTTTTAACATCATTCAATTCAATAAGCTGCTCTAAAACTGTTCATAATACAAAATATATGACTAGGTGGAATAAGAATAACTACTTTTACTGCATATTGCACGTCTGTGGATGCACTACATTCACATACACACCCACGGGCGCGCGCGCACACACACACACACACACACACACACACATATATATATATATATATATATATATATATAGAGAGAGAGAGAGAGAGAGAGAGAGAGAGAGAGAAAGAGAGAGAGAACGAGAGAGAGAGAGAGAGACAGAGACAGAGACAGAGAGAGAGACAGAGTGAAAAGGGCAATTGGGGTGTAATTTCAAATAGAGTCTGAAGTTGCGTTCAGATAGCACAAATGTTCTTATGAAACGTAAGCTGCCATCTAGTTCGTTCCCTAAAGTGGGTAAAATTTGAGGGCAGAGTCACTCGCCTTGGTAGAGTAACCCGCCTCAGAAAAGGACATTTCTGAATTAATATTTAGTGGTGGACATCTCTCGGCTAAATCATTGGTTTTTCCCAGCCTCCTTCTGGCAAACCAAGTGACGATATCGGGGTTAAACTGTATAGGAACTTGATTGTCCCTCCTGGAAAAATATGTACATAAAGAGTGGTGTGCTGCAGGGCGTGGCAATTTTTTATGGATACACATAGCACACGTAAATATGTCAACTCCTGTGTCCAGATACCGTGCCATGTTAATGTAAGTATAACTGACTACACACTGATAAATTATGTTATTTTTCATTAACATTACAGCGCAAAATGCAGGAAAATGCAGAGTAATGCGACAATGTATTTTAATTACAAAATAAGATAAAAATTAAGATAAAATACTCACGACTCACGATTCTCAGTTAAATACTAATTCACCTGATGATGGTGAAAAACCGGAAATTAACACTTGTTAGCCTATTTCATGATCTTTTTTATAATTGAAATATATTGAGTATATATAAATTAGGTAAAAATTAAAATAACACTGACAACTCACTTTATTGGATAGATTTACCAAAATTACAGGAAAATATCTTGAATTACTACAGATTAAATTTGTTCAAAGAAATTGCCATTGGTTACGGAATCTCATGAGATGCTTTCCAACTGATTTTTTTTTAAAATTTAAATTGGTAAATACTATTTAAATAAATAATTATCATAGAATCCAGTTCATCATTTTTCTCTCGTTCAACAACGCCCCACATAATAAGCAATATGTTAAGAGCGATATTGTCACATGAATTTTCTCACGGCGAAGACTGGGTTCTCTTACTTGTGTGACATTGCGTAGCGCTTTGCTGCCAGATGTAGGGTTTTCCAGCAGCCGCACCCTCGATTCAGGACATAACTTCATCCTCCAGACATCTAATATAGGGCTCAATGTTGAGTTTGAGGTCATGTGGGTGATGAATGAAACCATAACGTCAACATCGCTAGATGGGAATATATATTTACCAACCCCTCCGCACGAGCAGGATGCGACACAAAGTCAATTTCTTAAGCGGAGTTTAACAGGTTTGAATTCAGAGTTTTCCTTCTCCTATACCGGTTGCCTAACCAAGGTTAAAGAGCCCGGTCTGCCCTACTATTTACCCATAGTTGGAGGGAGAGTAGGATTCATACCTTTCCCAAGGGTATTAGCGCTAAGTGAAATGCAATTACCACGTCCAGGATTTGAACTCGGGGTGACGTGTCCATTTCCCATGACTTTAACCATTACACCACACAATTCCTAGATGGGAATAGAGTGTATAGTTTACATTACTATCGGTACATCTCAAATGCCACCAACTGTTCTGTGAGTTCACCATTTAATCCCCGGTGAAATTGTTCTCTACTGAGAAAAATCAAAATGTTCAGTTCGAGGGAATGCTTGGGTTTGTTCAAAAGCTTTGTAACGCAGTATCTCCTCTTAATGGTCTTTGATATTTTTTAAACTTTCACATCATGTATGAGAGATATCGAATATCTTCATGCAGTACTCACCTGATAAGTCACACACACCCTCATGTCAATTGACTTGCTGGGATCATTGTTAATCATGGTCTGGATCTCAGCAATAAATACGGCACTTCGTTTCTTAACAGAACAATTAGACTGATGTTTCCTAACTACCGTGCTTTCGTAATCACCACTGGACTCATCCAATTGTTTTTTTTAATCGTCTACACTCTCCCCAGATTGAAAAACAAACCTCTGAAATCATTGCATTAGAGCTACCGACTTGAATGACAATTTGTACTGCAGATATTTTGGGGAGAGTGAATTGTGTCATGGTGCTGCTTTATTCACAGACATTGCCCAAATGACGCTAGTTTGTGGCACCGTCAACAAATTGAATGCGTGAAATTGACTTAAAAGGCGACATTTTACCCGTCACACCCTGTATATTCTGAGTTAAGTAAACTGGTGTGGCACACGGTTAAAATTACTCTAATGTTGACCCTACATATATATATATATATATATATATATATATATATATATATAGAGAGAGAGAGAGAGAGAGAGATAAAGATAGTGTGTGTGTGTGTGTGTTTGTATGGTTGTGTGTGTGTGTGTGTGTGTGTGTGTGTGTGTGTGTGTGTGCGTGCGTGTAGCCAACATTAATCGAAATTCAACCCGCTATGTCTTGGTATGTCAATGAATTTAAAGCCACGCACATCATCTAACACTTCGAATATGCATTGAAAATACCACCACAAACACGCTGCCCTTATATATATATATATATATATATATATATATATATATATATATATATATATAATGTTGACTACACGCACGCGCACACACACACACACACACACACACACACACACAACCACACACACACACACACACTATCTCTCTCTCTCTCTCTCTCTCTATATATTATATATATATATATATATATATATATATATATATATAGCATAGTAATGCCCTTTAGGTGGTAAATGCCAGAGGGACTGCATTGTACAAATTAATGAGCAAATAATAATAAAAAGATATATTTAGGCTCCTCACAATATACATTCAAAAATAATTTTACCAGCCAAGCTTCACAAATATGAAATATATGCATATAACAGTTATTTCTAAATATATCTGCGACATTGAAAATAAATATGACACAGAACCTTAGTGTGAAATTGTTAAAAGATCACATGATTATAGAACGGGTAATACATTTTGTATTTAATGTTTGAAGGAGAAATTAGCTATTGCAACCTATTCCAATTCAAAAAAATTATTAATCCATTAGGGACCTCCAAAACAACGTTACCTTTAAACTATTTTTAAGAAAGTATCAAAAATACAATTCAATTTTTTTAAAAATCTCCCCACCAACAGTTACCAACAAAACCTGTTTATTTAAAGATGAAATTATCTAAATAGGTGTTGTACCGGCCGTTCCTACAGTGGAGAATATACACCGGTTCTCACTATAAATAGTGAGACACCGAGTGAAAAGGTTGTACTGTTACCGTTTAGCGGCAAGCTAGCCGTTCTAGTACCTTATTTTAAATACACTTGTCTCATTTTACCCTACCTCGACTTGACTTCTTTTTTACTGTTGAGTTAACAATAGGAAATAACTACTCACCATTATCTTGAAAAGTAAGTAAAAAATCTATTAATTGTCAAGGGTGTTGTTTTCTTTTTTTACAAAGCTTTTTTTACAATATTAGCTTCCTTTGAAGAATCTACTTTTCAATATACGGGTCACCCGTTTATTGAAAAGTAGATTCATCAAAGGAAAGTAATGCAGTAGTGTTGTTATAATCAACATCACAATTTTTTCTTGTGCATTATGCAATAACCAACTATTATCAAAGAATTTAATAATCTTTTCTAATCTTTTTTTTTACAGTAGTAAGATTGGAATAGAATATATGCAACGCGTCTCGCATTTAGTTTGTAAAAAGAAAGATAATCAATGTTCAGTGAGAAAATCGTCTGTTGTTCATTCTAGGAAGAAAACATTGTTATTCAACAATAAAAATTCCAAATTCTTTTAAAAGTACTAATATATTTCGGTTGTGTTAAATTAACATTAATCCGAATTCTAAAATTCAGTGTTATAATATATTACAAATTTAGTTAGATTTCCTCTGCGTAACTATGACTAAATAATCTTGTGAGCTATTGTTACATAATCTATGCATAGATTATTGTCAACCCCCTGTATTTCTGAGGGGATGGCCCTTTTCATATCACGGGCGGGACTTTCCATGGAATATTACAGAAAGCCCGCGAAATACGTGAAGTCACGTGGGACCTGGTTGGGTCTTCAGTTTCAGCTTGGACGTCAGGCGGATAAGATGTTACTGCTTTAGCTGAGACTCACTGCACACGCTCGCTGTGATTATTTAGAGAAATATGTTTAGTTAAGAAATAAAAGTTTACATAAAGAATATGGTTTTGTGGTTGATAAATGTCTTGGCAACAAGACTGATCTAGAAGAAGAAAGGAGTCAAGAACGACCAACCAACAAGACGAAGTCCAGACGCTAGAAGAGACGCTAGAAGAACGTAAGATACCAAAGATGAGCAGACGAATAATAGAAGTAGAAAGAAGAGTATACACCACTATTTCCTTAGTTTGTCTTGAACTGTAGTTATTTTTCTTCTGAACTTTCTTCTCTCAATTTCATAATTACTCTTTTGCTCTTGAGTATAGTGTTTATTTCTTTCAATATTTATTTACTATAATTAGATCCTCTCTCTCATTCTTTTTTTTATATTCTTTCGTTGAATTATTGCATTAACATAATTCTACTTCTACGATTCCTACTCTTCCTGTTTCAACAAAATCAATTTTTTTATGTATGAAACGCCTTGGAAATCTTCATTAATTTTCCCAGTTTCTGTTTTATGTTCCTTGGTTTACAATGTGTCAATAGTACCTTAAAAAGAGGCAATTTAAATATGTTTCCTCGGATAATATCACTGCCCTAAAATTTAGTTTTAGTAGTTTACTACCTTTTGTGAGTTATCCCTTGTTTGGTTTTACTTTACTATTTGTTTTATTGTTGGTACGTTTTTCTAAAATGTCCAGGTATTTCTAGTCTCCATCACTTGTTTTACATCTTCTCACAACTTTTAAAAAGTATAATCCCTATCTTCCCATCATCCTATCTATCATCCGTATCACGAACATTATCAGAGACGGTTATTATCATTATAATCTCTTGCGAGTTTTCCACACGAGTTTTGACTGTTAAATTTTCACTTGAGTCAAAGTGACAGAAAATCTCCCAAGGTATCCAGGATACTTAGAATGTTTTAGCTGATATTAACAGTGGTGTGGCCAGCGTGGTCACGATACTTTCCATGATATCCAGTTCCCTAGGTGGACTTTCCAGTCTGATGTAGACCGTTTCAAGAGTCACAAACAAAACCGACATTACATTCACCTCCTTTCTCCACAACTGTTTGTTAAAACATTGGACTTTTATGGTCCAGTTGAGCAGAAAGCTCCACTAGATGACAAATTCATATGTGCATCTACGAAGTTTGTCTAAAACGTTAATAGGTTGAAAGGTTCCTATGATGGCGCTGATGAATTTCCTTACCAATAGGATACAACCTCTGTAACACTAATGTAGGAAGTATGAGGACAGTAAAGGAATTATGTTAAAAAATAAAACTCATTTGGTCACATTCTATAAGAGTATCCGTGTCCACCCATGAACCCATCACCAGTCTGGTGATGGGTTCATGGGTCGACTCTTATGATTGTGTTGCAATTGACTTCCTATTCACAACTGTCGTCTCTATATTTCTATTCTCTATGATTTTGCTATATTTATATGTGTGTTTGATTTTTTGTAACGTTTTTCCCATCCTCAACTTACTTCCCCTTCTTCATTTATTATGCTGACGCTACGAGCTTTTCCCACTTTTAACAGGTAGTTCACTGAAGTATGACTGACAGCAAGACTCCTCAGTTGTTCCGGACTCTTCAAAGTATTCTAGCCGATTTTAGTAATGCTGTGATCTTCATCGTTTCAATTCTTTCTCTAATCTCAAGTTAATCGAAACTCTTTTTCAGATTCTTGGGGACTGCTTCAATAGCACCAACTAGAAACCTTCAAGTTTCACAACTTTTCCATTACTCAGGCAAGGTTTAGATATGTGTCCAGTTTTCCAGGTTCCTTCCCCTTCACACATCGGTCTTCTGGAACGGCAAACTTTACAAAATGACAAGTTATTCTCTTCATGTTAATTAAAACATTCTGGCCTGTAATGGGTGATATGTTTAAGACGTTGTATTCTCAAGTACTTTGCGTTTCATTTTTTAAAAAAATCCCTGGTTTGTGCATATATCATTTTTAAGAATATACCACCGAATCCTTCCCAAGCTAGACGTGCTTATACTCCTTTAGTGAAAGTATGCTTCATTCACTACATTAAGTGCTGATATCATTTTCAGCTTCAAGTAAGGTTTCATACAATACTTGACAAATTTTTTAACTTAGTACCTACGCCGAGGAAGCGTAGTAATTATTTGCATTCTAGTGTTTCGGAAAATGGCTTCAACTTTACGGAATATATGAATCAAATAATTTGCAGTATTCACAATATTGTTATTTCCAACACCACTGTAGAATCAGTAATCAGCTACAACCATCAATTCACATGTATTAGGAATTTTGTTAGCATATCGTTTGGCTCGATGTTTTGGTTGATGATTGTATGATTTTGCTGACTCATTTATGTAGTATTTTATCCAATCTCATTGACAGCACTCTCCTAAAGAGCTGAGCGGTTCTGCAACGGAGAGTTACATACTGTATGACGTAGTATAATTATTTTTATTGAAATGAATTGTAATATTTGAATTTAAAATTTAACTGGGAATTTATCAGAAAATTCATGGAAATAAGCAAAGATGTTGGTGGATATTTTGTGAATCTTTTTTTAACTATACCGTTGCATTCTCATTGGGTGAAAGTGTAATTTAATAGCAAAATCTAATTGAAAAACTAAGATTTGAACTTAGGTGATCGTCATGCGTGGAAATGATAACTATGTAAGTTCCTCTCCACTTCTTTTTCTTCTTCTTCTTCTTCTTCTTCTTCTTATTATTATTATTATTATTATTATTATTATTATTATTATTATTATTATTTACTCCTTTTGAGTTTTCACATCAGTCTTAGCTGATGGTCTTTCACTGGAGTCTGAGTGAGAGCAAGTCTCCTCAGGTCTCCAGGACTCTTCTGAGTATTCTGGCAGATTGCAGCAGTGCAGTGTTCTGAATGGTTTCAATCCTTCCTCTGATATCCAAACTTTCCAAGCCCTTTTCTAATCCTTTTGGGACTGTTCCAAGTGCACCAACTACAATTGGTATCACTTTCGCTTTCATATTCCATAACGTTTTCAGTTCTCTGGCTAGGTCCAGATATTTGTCCATTTTTTCATTTTCCTTTAGCTTCACCCTGTGTTCTGCCGGCACTGCAAAATCCACCAGTTGACAAGTTCTTCTTTTTTGTTTATCAACACTAGGTCTGGCCTTCTTGCTGGGATGAGGTGATCCGTTTTTATCTCAAAGTCCCAGAGAATTTTGTGCGTTTCGTTCTCAAGAACAGATTCTGGTTTATGCATATACCATTTTGTTGTGTGGTCAAAATTTAATTTTTTGCATAATTCCCAGTGGATCACCTTCCCAACCCAGTCGTGTCTAGTTTTGTATTCTCGTTGTGCTAGTTTGCTACATTCGCAGAGTATATGGTTAACAGTCTCATCTCTACTACCGCAAAGTCTACATTTACTATTCTGTTGGGTCTTATCAATTTTTGCTTTGATGTAGTTTGTCCTTATGGCATTATTTTGTGCAGCAATTATAAGTGATTCTGTTTCTCTTTTGAGGTTTCCCTTTCTTAACCATGTCCAAGTCTTTTCATGTGCAACCTCTTCTATTTGTCGTTTGAAGCGTCCGTATAATTGTTTTCTTCCCATTTTTTTTTCTAGTCTTTGTCGTTTTTCTGTTTGTCCATCTGCCGTTTCTACTATTGTTGGCCGCCATTAGTAGTTTGTCTTTGCTCTTCCTTGTGTAATCTTCAAGTTGCTGGATTGTGGTTTCACGCAGTCCAGCACTTGAAGATTACACAAGGAAGAGCAAAGACAAACTACTAATGGCGGCCAACAATAGTAGAAACGGCAGATGGACAAACATGTTAAAAACGACAAAGGACTAGAAAACAAAATGGGAAGAAAAACATTATTTACGGACGCTTCAAACGACAAATAGGAAGCAGGTTGCGCACATGAAAAGACTTGGACATGGTTAAGAAAGGAAACCTCAAAATGAGAAACAGAATCACTTATAATTGCTGCACAAAATAATCGCCATAAAGGACAAACTACATCAAAGCAAAAATGATAAGACCGCAACAGGAATAGTAAATGTAGACTTTGCGGGTAGTAGAGATGAAGGACTGTTAACCATATTACTCTGCGAATGTGCAAACTAGACAAACGAGAATACAAAACTAGACAACGACTGGAGTTTGGGAAGGTGATCCACTGGGAATTATGCAAAAAAATTAAATTTGACCACACAACAAAATGGTATATGCATAAACCAGAATCTGTTCTGAGAACGAAACGCACAAAAATTCTCTGGGACTTGTAGAATAAAAACGGATCACCTCATCCCAGCAAGAAGGCCAGACCTAGTGTGCATTAAACAAAAAGAAAGAACTTGTCAAACTGGTGATTTTGCCAGTGCCGGCAAACAACAGGGTGAAGCTAAAGGAAAATGAAAAATGGACAAATATCTGGACCTAGCCAGGAGAACTGAAAAACGTTATGGGAATATGAAAGCGAAAGTGATACCAATTGTAGTTTGCACTTGGACAGTCCCAAAAGGATTAGAAAAGGGGCTGGAAAAGTTTGCGATATCAGAGGAAGGATTTTGAAACCATTCAGAACACTGCACTGCTGCAATCTGCAGAATACTCAGAAGATCCTGGAAACCTGAGGAGACTTGCTCTCACTCAGACTCCAGTGAAAAGACCATCAAGCTAAGACTGATGTGAAAACTCAAAAGGAGTAAATAATATAATAATTTAATTAATAATTACATAATTAATAATAATAATAATAAAGAAGAAGAAGAAGAAGAAGAAGAAGAAAAGAAGTGGAGAGAACTACATAGTTATCATTTTCCAACGGCATGACGATCACCTAAGTTCAAATCTTAGTTTTTCAATTAGATTTTGCTAATTTAAATTACACTTTCACCCAATGAGAATGCAACGGTATAGTGTTAAAAAAAGATTCACAAGAATACCACCAACATCTTTGCTTATTTCCATGAATTTTCTATAAATTCCCAGTGTTTAAATTTTAAATTCAAATATTACAATTCATTGCAATAAAATAATATATACTACGCATACAGTATGTAACTCTCCGTGCAGAACCGCTCCAGCTCTTTAGAGAGAGTGCTGTCAATTTGAGATTGGATAAAAATACTACATAAATGAGTCAGCAAATCGATACAATCATCAACCAAAACATCGAGCCAAACGATATGCTAACAAAATTCCTAATACATGTGATTGATGTTGTAGCTGATTACTGATTCTACAGTGGTTGTTGGAAATAACAAATTGTGAATAGCTGCAAATTAATTGATTCATATATCCCGTAAAGTTGAAGCCATTTCCGGAAACACTAGAATGGCAAATAATTACTACGCTTCCTCGGCGTAGTACTAAGTTAAAAAATTTGTCAAGTTTGTATGAACCTTAACTTGAAGCTGAAAATGATATCAGCAACTTAATGTAGTGAATGAAGCATACTTTCACTAAAGGAGTATAAGCCACGTCTTAGCTTGGAAGGATTCGGTGGTATATTCTTAAAAATGATATATCACAAACCAGGGATTTTTTAAAAATGCAAACGCAAAGCAGCTATGAGGAATACAACGTCTTAAACATATCACCCATTACAGGCCAGAATTTTTAAATTAACATGAAGAGAATAACTTTGTCATTTTGTAAGTTTCCGTTCCGGAAGACCGGATGTGTGAAGGGGAAGGAACTGGGAAACTGGACACATATCTAAACCTTGCCTGAGTATGGAAAAGTTTGTGAAACTTGAAGGTTTTCTAAGTTGGTGGCTATTGAAGCAGTCCCAAGAATCTAAAAGAGTTTCGATTAACTTGAGATTAGAGAAAGAATTGAAACGATGAAGATCAGCAGCATTACTAAAATCGCGCTAGAATACTTTGAGAGTCCGGAACAACTGAGGAGTCTTGCTGTCGAAGTCATACTTCAGTAACTACCTGTTAAAATGCGGAAAAGCTGCGTAAGCGTCAGCATAATAAATGAAGAAGGGAAGTAAGTTGAGGAATGCGGAAAAAACCGTTACAAAAATCAAACACACATATAAAAAATATAGCAATCATTAGAAGAATAAGAAATATAGAGACGACCAGTTGTGAATAGGAAAGCAATTGCCAACAACAAATCATTAAGAGTCGACCCATGAACCCATCACCAGACTGGTGATGGTGTTCATTGGGTTGACACGGATACTCTTATAGAATTTGTGACCAAATGAGTTTTATTTTTTTAACATAATTCCTTTACTGTCCGTCATTTACTCCTACATTAGTGTTTACAGAGGTGTATCCTATTGGTAAGGAAAAATTTCATCAGCGCCTCATAGGAACCTTTCAACCTATTAAACGTTTTAGACAAACTGTCGTAGATGCACATATGAATTTGTCATCTAGTGGGAGCTTTCTGCTCAACTGGACCAAAAAGTCCAATGTTTAAACAAACAGTTGTTGGAGAAAGGAGTGTGAAGTAATGTCGGTTTTGTTTGTGGACTCTCTTGAACGGTCTACATCCAGACTGGAAAGTCCACCTAGGGAACTGGATATCATGGAAAGTATCGTGACCACGCTGCCATCACCACTGTTAATACAGCTAAAACATTCTAAGTTATCCTGGATTACCTTGGGAGATTTTCTGTCACTTTGACTCAAAGTGAAAAATTTAACAGTCAAAAACTGCGTGTGGGAAAACCTCGCAAGAGATTATATGAAATAACCGTCCTCTGATAATGTTTCGTGATACGGATGATAGATAGGATGATGGGGAAGATAGGATATACTTTTTAAAAGTTGTTGAGAAGATGTAAAACAAGTGATGGAGACTAGGAAATACCTGGACATTTTAGAAAAACGTACCAACAATAAACCAAATAGTAAAAGTAAAACCAAACAAGGGATAACTCACAAAAGTGTTTAAAACTACTAAAACTAAATTTTAGGGCAGTGATATTATCCGAGGAAACATATTTTAAATGCCTCTTTTTTAAAGCGTACTATTGACACCATGAAACCAAGGAAACATAAAACAGAAACTGGGGAAAATTAATGAAGATTTCCAAGGCGGTTTCATACATGTAAAAAAATTGATTTGTTGTAAACAGAAGAGTAGGAATCTAGAAGTAGTAGAATTATGTTAATGCAATAATTCAACGAAAGATATAAAAAAAAGAATGAGGAGAGGATCTAATTATAGTAAAATAAATATGAAAGAAATTAAACACTTACTCAAGAGCAAAAGAGTAATTATGAAAATTGAGGAGAAGAAAGCTTCAGAAGAAAAATAAACTACAGTTCAAGACAAAACTAAGGAAATAGTGGTGTATACTCTTCTTTCTACTCTCTATTATTCGTCTGCTCATCTTTTGGTATCTTACGTTCTTCTAGCGTCTCTTCTAGCGTCTGGACTTCGCTTGTTGGTTGGTCGTTCTTGACTCCTTTCTTCTTTCTAGATCAGTTTGTTGCCAAGACATTTATCAAACCACAAAACCATATTCTTTATGTAAAACTTTCTATTTCTTAACAAACATATTTCTCTAAAAATATCACAGCGAAGCGTGTGCAGTGAGTCTCAGCTAAAGCAGTAACATCTTATCCGCCTGACGTCCAAGCTGAAACTTGAAGACCCAACCAGGTCCCACGATGACTTCACGCTAAATTTCGCGGGCTTTCTGAAATATTCCATGGAAAGTCCCGCCCGTGATATGAAAAGGGCCATTTCCCCTCAGAATACAGGGCGGTGACAATAATCTATGCATTAGATTATGGTTAACAATATCTCACAGATTTATTTAGTCATAAGTTACGCAGAGGAAATCTAACTAAAATTTGTAATATATTATAACACTAATTTTAAGAATTCGGATTAATGTTATTTAACTACAACGAAATGTATTATTAGTACTTTTAAAAGAATTTGGGAATTTTTATTGTGAATAACAATTTCTTCCTAGAATGAAACAACAGACGATTTTCTCACTGACATTGATTATCTTTCTTTTACAAACTAATGCGAGACCGTTGCATATATTTACTATTCCAATGCTTAACTACTGTAAAAAAAAGATTCTAGGAAAAAAGATTATTAATTCTTGATAATTAGTTGTTATTGCATTAATGCACAAGAAAAAATTGTGATCGTTGATCTATAACAACACTACTCATTACTTTCCTTGATGAATCTACTTTTCAATAAACGGTGACCCGTATTATTGAAAAGGTAATTCTTCAAAGGGAAAGCTAATATTGTTAAAAAAAAGCTTTGGTATAAAAAGAAGCGAAACAA
>CM042145.1:73121672-73134172 GCA_023376005.1 Doryteuthis pealeii
GGTGAAGAGGACTACAATTAAGACTGAATGTTCCCTACTACCGTGCTTCGTAATCACCACTGGACTCATCCAATTGTTTTTTTTAATCGTCTACACTCTCCCCAGATTGAAAAACAAACCTCTGAAATCATTGCATTAGAGCTACCGACTTGAATGACAATTTGTACTGCAGATATTTTGGGAGAGTGAATTGTGTCATGGTGCTGCTTTATTCACAGACATTGCCCAAATGACGCTAGTTTGTGGCACCGTCAAAAATTGAATGCGTGAAATTGACTTAAAAGGCGACATTTTACCCGTCACACCCTGTATATTCTGAGTTAAGTAAACTGGTGTGGCACACGGTTAAAATTACTCTAATGTTGACCCTACATATATATATATATATATATATATATATATATATAGAGAGAGAGAGAGGAGAGAGATAAAGATAGTGTGTGTGTGTGTGTGTTTGTATGGTTGTGTGTGTGGTGTGTGTGTGTGTGTGTGTGTGTGTGTGTGCGTGCGTGTAGCCAACATTAATCGAAATTCAACCCGCTATGTCTTGGTATGTCAATGAATTTAAAGCCACGCACATCATCTAACACTTCGAATATGCATTGAAAATACCACCACAAACACGCTGCCCTTATATATATATATATATATATATATATATATATATATATATATATATATATATAATGTTGACTACACGCGCACGCACACACACCACACACACACACACACACACACACAACCACACAACCACACACACTATATCTCTCTCTCTCTCTCTCTCTCTCTCTCTATATATATATATATATATATATATATATATATATAGCATAGTAATGCCCTTTAGGTGGTAAATGCCAGAGGGACTGCATTGTACAAATTAATGAGCAAATAATAATAAAGATATATTTAGGCTCCTCACAATATACATTCAAAAATAATTTTACCAGCCAAGCTTCACAAATATGAAATATATATGCATATAACAGTTATTTCTAAATATATCTGCGACATTGAAAATAAATATGACACAGAACCTTAGTGTGAAATTGTTAAAAGATCACATGATTATAGAACGGGTAATACATTTGTATTTAATGTTTGAAGGAGAAATTAGCTATTGCAACCTATTCCAATTCAAAAAAAATTATTAATCCATTAGGGACCTCCAAAACAACGTTACCTTTAAACTATTTTTAAGAAAGTATCAAAAATACAATTCAATTTTTTTTAAAAATCTCCCCACCAACAGTTACCAACAAAACCTGTTTATTTAAAGATGAAATTATCTAAATAGGTGTTGTACCGGCCGTTCCTACAGTGGAGAATATACACCGGTTCTCACTATAAATAGTGAGACACGAGTGAAAAGGTTGTACTGTTACCGTTTAGCGGCAAGCTAGCCGTTCTAGTACCTTATTTTAAATACACTTGTCTCATTTTACCCTACCTCGACTTGACTTCTTTTTTACTGTTGAGTTAACAATAGGAAATACTACTCACCATTATCTTGAAAAGTAAGTAAAAATCTATTAATTGTCAAGGGTGTTGTTTTCTTTTTTACAAAGCTTTTTTACAATATTAGCTTCCTTTGAAGAATCTACTTTTCAATATACGGGTCACCCGTTTATTGAAAAGTAGATTCATCAAAGGAAAGTAATGCAGTAGTGTTTGTTATAATCAACATCACAATTTTTTCTTGTGCATTATGCAATAACCAACTATTATCAAAGAATTTAATAATCTTTTCTAATCTTTTTTTTTACAGTAGTAAGATTGGAATAGAATATATGCAACGCGTCTCGCATTTAGTTTGTAAAAAGAAAAGATAATCAATGTTCAGTGAGAAAATCGTCTGTTGTTCATTTCTAGAAGAAAACATTGTTATTCAACAATAAAAATTCCAAATTCTTTAAAAGTACTAATATATTCGTTGTGTTAAATTAACATTAATCCGAATTCTAAAAATTCAGTGTTATAATATATATTACAAATTTAGTTAGATTTCCTCTGCGTAACTATGACTAAATAATCTTGTGAGCTATTGTTACATAATCTATGCATAGATTATTGTCAACCCCCTGTATTTCTGAGGGGATGGCCCTTTTCATATCACGGGCGGGACTTTCCATGGAATATTACAGAAAGCCCGCGAAATACGTGAAGTCACGTGGGACCTGGTTGGGTCTTCAGTTTCAGCTTGGACGTCAGGCGGATAAGATGTTACTGCTTTAGCTGAGACTCACTGCACACGCTCGCTGTGATTATTTAGAGAAATATGTTTAGTTAAGAAATAAAAGTTTACATAAAGAATATGGTTTTGTGGTTGATAAATGTCTTGGCAACAAGACTGATCTAGAAGAAGAAAGGAGTCAAGAACGACCAACAACAAGACGAAGTCCAGACGCTAGAAGAGACGCTAGAAGAACGTAAGATACCAAAAGATGAGCAGACGAATAATAGAAGTAGAAAGAAGAGTATACACCACTATTTCCTTAGTTTGTCTTGAACTGTAGTTATTTTTCTTCTGAACTTTCTCTCTCAATTTCATAATTACTCTTTTGCTCTTGAGTATAGTGTTTATTTCTTTCAATATTTATTTACTATAATTAGATCCTCTCTCTCATTCTTTTTTTATATTCTTTCGTTGAATTATTGCATTAACATAATTCTACTTCTACGATTCCTACTCTTCCTGTTTCAACAAAATCAATTTTTTTATGTATGAAACGCCTTGGAAATCTTCATTAATTTTCCCAGTTTCTGTTTTATGTTCCTTGGTTTACAATGTGTCAATAGTACCTTAAAAAGAGCAATTTTAAATATGTTTCCTCGGATAATATCACTGCCTAAAATTTAGTTTTAGTAGTTTACTACCTTTTGTGAGTTATCCTTTGTTTGGTTTTACTTTACTATTTGTTTTATTGTTGGTACGTTTTTCTAAAATGTCCAGGTATTTCTAGTCTCCATCACTTGTTTACATCTTCTCACAACTTTTAAAAAGTATAATCCCTATCTTCCCATCATCCTATCTATCATCCGTATCACGAACATTATCAGAGACGGTTATTATCATTATAATCTCTTGCGAGTTTTCCACACGAGTTTTGACTGTTAAATTTTCACTTGAGTCAAAGTGACAGAAAATCTCCCAAGGTATCCAGGATACTTAGAATGTTTTAGCTGATATTAACAGTGGTGTGGCCAGCGTGGTCACGATACTTTCCATGATATCCAGTTCCCTAGGTGGACTTTCCAGTCTGATGTAGACCGTTTCAAGAGTCACAAACAAAACCGACATTACATTCACCTCCTTTCTCCACAACTGTTTGTTAAAACATTGGACTTTTATGGTCCAGTTGAGCAGAAAGCTCCACTAGATGACAAATTCATATGTGCATCTACGAAGTTTGTCTAAAACGTTAATAGGTTGAAAGGTTCCTATGATGGCGCTGATGAATTTCCTTACCAATAGGATACAACCTCTGTAACACTAATGTAGGAAGTATGAGGACAGTAAAGGAATTATGTTAAAAAATAAAAACTCATTTGGTCACATTCTATAAGAGTATCCGTGTCCACCCATGAACCCATCACCAGTCTGGTGATGGGTTCATGGGTCGACTCTTATGATTGTGTTGCAATTGACTTCCTATTCACAACTGTCGTCTCTATATTTCTATTCTCTATGATTTTGCTATATTTTATATGTGTGTTTGATTTTTTGTAACGTTTTTCCCATCCTCAACTTACTTCCCCTTCTTCATTTATTATGCTGACGCTACGAGCTTTTCCCACTTTTAACAGGTAGTTCACTGAAGTATGACTGACAGCAAGACTCCTCAGTTGTTCCGGACTTTCAAAGTATTCTTTTTAGTAATGCTGTGATCTTCATCGTTTCAATTCTTTCTCTAATCTCAAGTTAATCGAAACTCTTTTTTCAGATTCTTGGGGACTAATAGCACCAACTAGAAACCTTCAAGTTTCACAACTTTTCCATTACTCAGGCAAGGTTTAGATATGTGTCCAGTTTTCCAGGTTCCTTCCCCTTCACACATCGGTCTTCTGGAACGGCAAACTTACAAAATGACAAGTTATTCTCTTCATGTTAATTAAAACATTTCTGGCCTGTAATGGGTGATATGTTTAAGACGTTGTATTCTCAAGTACTTTGCGTTTCATTTTTTTAAAAAAATCCCTGGTTTGTGCATATATCATTTTTAAGAATATACCACCGAATCCTTCCCAAGCTAGACGTGCTTATACTCCTTTAGTGAAAGTATGCTTCATTCACTACATTAAGTGCTGATATCATTTTCAGCTTCAAGTAAGGTTTCATACAATACTTGACAAATTTTTTAACTTAGTACCTACGCCGAGGAAGCGTAGTAATTATTTGCATTCTAGTGTTTCGGAAAATGGCTTCAACTTTACGGAATATATGAATCAAATAATTTGCAGTATTCACAATATTGTTATTTCCAACACCACTGTAGAATCAGTAATCAGCTACAACCATCAATTCACATGTATTAGGAATTTTGTTAGCATATCGTTTGGCTCGATGTTTTGGTTTGATTTGTATGATTTTGCTGACTCATTTATGTAGTATTTTATCCAATCATTGACAGCACTCTCCTAAAGAGCTGAGCGGTTCTGCAACGGAGAGTTACATACTGTATGACGTAGTATAATTATTTTTATTGAAATGAATTGTAATATTTGAATTTAAAATTTAACTGGGAATTTATCAGAAAATTCATGGAAATAAGCAAAGATGTTGGTGGATATTTTGTGAATCTTTTTTTAACTATACCGTTGCATTCTCATTGGGTGAAAGTGTAATTTAATAGCAAAATCTAATTGAAAAACTAAGATTTGAACTTAGGTGATCGTCATGCGTGGAAATGATAACTATGTAAGTTCCTCTCTTCTTTCTTCTCTTCTCTTCTTCTTCTTCTTCTTATTCTTATTATTATTATTATTATTATTATTATTATTATTATTATTATTATTATTATTTACTCCTTTTGAGTTTTCACATCAGTCTTAGCTGATGGTCTTTCACTGGAGTCTGAGTGAGAGCAAGTCTCCTCAGGTCTCCAGGACTCTTCTGAGTATTCTGGCAGATTGCAGCAGTGCAGTGTTCTGAATGGTTTCATCCTTCCTCTGATATCCAAACTTTCCAAGCCCTTTTCTAATCCTTTTGGGACTGTTCCAAGTGCACCAACTACAATTGGTATCACTTTCGCTTTCATATTCCATAACGTTTTCAGTTCTCTGGCTAGGTCCAGATATTTGTCCATTTTTTCATTTTCCTTTAGCTTCACCCTGTGTTCTGCCGGCACTGCAAAATCCACCAGTTGACAAGTTCTTTCTTTTTTGTTTATCAACACTAGGTCTGGCCTTCTTGCTGGGATGAGGTGATCCGTTTTTATCTCAAAGTCCCAGAGAATTTTGTGCGTTTCGTTCTCAAGAACAGATTCTGGTTTATGCATATACCATTTTGTTGTGTGGTCAAAATTTAATTTTTTGCATAATTCCCAGTGGATCACCTTCCCAACCCAGTCGTGTCTAGTTTTGTATTCTCGTTGTGCTAGTTTGCTACATTCGCAGAGTATATGGTTAACAGTCTCATCTCTACTACCGCAAAGTCTACATTTACTATTCTGTTGGGTCTTATCAATTTTTGCTTTGATGTAGTTTGTCCTTATGGCATTATTTTGTGCAGCAATTATAAGTGATTCTGTTTCTCTTTTGAGGTTTCCCTTTCTTAACCATGTCCAAGTCTTTTCATGTGCAACCTCTTCTATTTGTCGTTTGAAGCGTCCGTATAATTGTTTTTCTTCCCATTTTTGTTTTCTAGTCTTTGTCGTTTTTCTGTTTGTCCATCTGCCGTTTCTACTATTGTTGGCCGCCATTAGTAGTTTGTCTTTGCTCTTCCTTGTGTAATCTTCAAGTTGCTGGATTGTGGTTTCTACGCATTCCTCTATGTTGGCAAGACCTCTTCCCCTTCCTTTCTTGACATACAGTCTATCTCTATCATCTCTAGGGTGGAGAGCCTTGTGCATGGTCATTAATTTTCTCGTCCTTTGGTCTATCTGTCTGAGTTCTTTTGTCCATTTTAAGAATGGTCCCGAGTATCTTATAATGGGGACAGCCCAGGTATTAATTCCTTTGATCAGATTTCTGCTGTTAAGTTTGGTTTCTAGAAGTTTTCTAGTTCGCCCTGAGATATTCTTTTTTTAACTTTTCCTTTCATTTCTGCTTGCATGATATTGTCCGCTTCTAAAATTCCTAAGTATTTGTAGCTTTCATTTTCATCAAGAGATTTTATAGTTTCCTGATTTGGTAGTTGTATTCCATTCATTAGTTTTCTTTCACCCCTTTTTATTACAAGCATAGCACATTTTTCGATTCCAAATTCCATCCCTATATCCTGGCTATATATTCTAGTAGTTTGTACTAGACTCTCCAATTCTTTTTCATTTTTTGCAAAAATTTTAATGTCATCCATGTACATAAGGTGGTTTATCTTTTCTTGTGAATTACTAAATTTGTATCCCCCGGTACATTTTTTCAGTATATGGTTTAGCGGCATCATTGCACTAATAAAGAGTAGTGGTGATAATGTGTCTCCTTGGAAGATACCTCTTTGGATTTTTACTTCTGCCAGGGATTGTTTTCCAGCTTTTAATTGAACTCGCCAGTTTTCCATGGCTTTTTTGATGAGGTTTATAATGTTGTTGGGAATTTTGTACATTTAGCAGTTAGAATTTTCCACATCATGGGTAGACAAGTTATTGGTCTATAATTGCTGGGGACATTTCCTTTTTGTGGGTCTTTCTGGATTAGTGTAGTTATCCCTTTTGTCATCCATTCCGGTACTTCCGTTTCTTGTAGGCATCTGTTCAATTGCTGGGCCATTATTTTTATGGATAGACGTAAATTTTTTGAACCAGAATCCATGTATGCCATCATGGCCTGGTGTTTTCCAATTTGCTACTTTCTTAAGTACTGATTTAAGCGTAATTACATGAACACTGGCAACAGGTCCTTCCTCAATTCCCATCAGTTCATTTTTATATCACTTATCCACTTTGACTGCTTATTATGTTCTTTCCTCATCCATATATCACTCCAGAACTTTTCTGCTTCTGTTGCATTTGGGTGTTCACTAATGTTTGTTTTGGCTCCATTAATTTGTTCGTAAAATCTCTTTTCATTGTTTTGGAAGGTCCTATTTTGTTTGTATTGTTTAGTTCTTTCTCGATACTTTTTGAGTCTTCCTTCTATAGCCGATATCTTTTGTTTTACTTCTTCCAACTTTATTTGCTGTTGTCTTTTAACCTTTTTATTTACATGTGTGTTTGTGTTTTTGTTTAACATATTTATTTGTTGTCGCAGTTTTTTAATTTGTTCTTCCAATCTGAACTCCCACCCAGATTTTGTGTTTCTGTTTAGTTCTCTGTTTGTGTTAGTGTTTTGAAGGGGTGCATTAATTCTGTCGCAGACTATTTTTGCTCCTGCATAAATAAGGTTGTTGAGTTCAGTGATATTGTTTGTTGGGATGTTCGCTAATATTTTGTTTATTTTTTCCGTTTCTTTCTTGACTTTTTACCATTCTATGTTTCTTAGGGATGGTAATGTACTCTTGTTGTCATTCATGATTTGTTGTATAAGTTCTATATCCATTCTCTGTTCTGGTGTTAGTTCCTGTGTTGTTAATGTAGGTTGTATACAGTTTTGGTTGCCAGCGCGTTGTTCACTTTGTTTGGTTGATTCCTGATCGGTTTCTATTCCTTGATTTTCCTGTCCACATATTTCTATTATCTCGAGATCCGGGAATAATTTTTTATTCAGGATCATTCTTGCCTGGTCTGCCAGTCTTTGGTTTGTTGTGCTGAAATTACTGTTGTCATTCCAAATTTGAAGCATTCTTTTTCTATAACCTCTCTGTGTTGGGTTGCTCTTAAAGTAACAATAGAGTACTTGTGTGTTATTTTCCCTGGTCCACACTTTTCTTTGTCTCTCGGCTGCCACACCACTGGGTCGTCTCTCGACTGCAACACCACTGGGTCGTCTCTCGGCTGCAACACCACCATCACTGGGTCGTCTCTCGGCTGCAACACCACCATCACTGGGTCGTCTCTCGGCTGCAACACCACCATCACTGGGTCGTCTCTCGGCTGCAACACCACCATTTTCCCATGAATATCTGGAAGAACAAGAAAAGCAACAGCAGCCTACATGCATATAAGATTGATCATTAACCTCTTGTTTTATACAATGGGTGTACTGATCATTTATTTGTTCCAGGGATGATTCATCTGTTGTTGAGTATCTGAAATGAAAAGTTGAGCCAACATTCGCAGGATGCGGACCGGATCCCCCATGTTGGCCATCAAGGGAGCACCTGCCCATCATGTTCCACAGACCCGAAGTCTGCGTTCCACGGCAAATATATTTTAATTCGGACATTTTTCATGAGGTGGTGGTATAGTGTGGTTATACCTGACCCAGGGGGTTGTTTAAGGCCTGAGCCCCTGTCCCAGGAAAAAAAAAGCGTATATTTAACGCAGATAAAATATGCTTTCCACACATCACCAGGCCCAAACACACGGGGCGCCCCCCATCCACAACATCACCCATTGATTCCCTTATCATTTATTGTGCAATCAGGTAAGTGATATTGTACATGCCGACGCACCCCCAAAGAAAGGACCCAGCCATATATAAGAAACCTACCTTGTAAGGCAATCATTTAACTATGATCACAAAAACACCCAATTGTATGGTGTATTTCTGTGAAGCGTACAAAGTTACGAATCGTAATATGACAATGTTGCTAAGGAGGACTTAGAACTACTGAGGCTAAAATACTGTATGGTGCGAGTACCGAGAAATGGTGTAAATCTATTTCGACCCATTTCGAAAATGGCTATGTCATTATAGGACTCTTCCCCATTGTCAACTAAGAAATTATTTGTTATTATGAGTTAGTCATAGTATTATAAGTGTAGCAGGTATTTCTTACTAGTGTTACATATGATAGAGAACTAATTTTAGTAAGCATTTTTGTAATATGAATTGCTAATGATTTATGTTGTATGGAAGGTCTACTAATGTTATAGTTCATAGGCGATAGTAACCCCTTATAATTTTAAAGTTTTAACTTAGTTAAAGTCAAACTGCCCCCTTTTTTTTGTTAAATAAGATACCCTAATTATAATAATGCTTCTTTTTTAAATTATTTATTTTTGTATTTCATTTTTATTTTAAAATATTAAAGTTAAATGCTTTGATACTTTATCTTACTGGAGGTAAATATCTTCTAGTAATATATTCATCATTTAACTTTGAGTTCAACAGTTTGAACACTTTCTTTCCTTCTTTTTACGATGGGATAATGCAAGATACGAGTTATTCATTTTTTCCTTTTTTAAAAAAACAATACAACACAATAAGAGGATTAATGAACAATAAAAAATTAAAAAATCAACAACACATACCTCTGCAAACACATCGTAAATAAATAAATAAAATGTGGTCGGATTATATGTTACTTACAAATTTCAATTTTACAGACTTTTTAAATATTAAAGAATAGTCCATTTAACATTTTTTTTGGGAGGGAGTGTATTGGAGAGGGGGTGAAAATTCCTGCCGATTTTGGTCAAGTTATTGTATATTTATTTAAAAATATTTTTAAAAATATTTTTTTTAATATATATTATTATCTAATTTTATTTTATATATTTAATTAATGTTTTTTGTTTGTTTTTTTAATCTATTTAATTTATTATTTAATTTTGTTATATTCATTTATATATTCTATTGTTATCTATTTACTTTTGTATTATGTTCAATTTAATTTTTATTTTATTTATTATTTTATTTTAAAATATTAAAGTTAAATGCTTTGATACTTTATCTTACTGGAGGTAAATATCTTCTAGTGATATATTCATCATTTAACTTTGAGTTCAACAGTTTGAACACTTTCTTTCCTTCTTTTTACGATGGGATAATGCAAGATACGAGTTATTAATTTTTTCCTTTTTTAAAAAACAATACAATTATTATTATTATTATTATTATTATTATTATTATTATTATTATTATTATTATTATTATTATAAGAAAAAATGATGGAAGTTTGTTTTTCATGATTCTTGCTTTCTTAATAATAATAATAATAATAATAATAATAATAATAATAATAATAATAATAATAATAATAATAATAATAATAAGAAGAAGAGAAGAAGAAGAAGAAGAAGAAGAAGAAGTGGAGACGATGGAAGTTTGTTTTTCATGATTCTTGCTTTCTTAATAATAATAATAATAATAAATAATAATAATTATTATTATTATTATTATTATTATTATTATTATTATTATTATTATTATTATTAAGAAAGCAAGAATCATGAAAAACAAACTTCCCATATTGTTTTCTTATCCATTCTCCTAACACGAAACCCTTTTTCTCTAGCGCCTAAATCCCCTGACTACTGATAATGTCTGACACATTTCCAACCGATGAAGACTTTATCAAATTTATTAAATCCCCCTTTCGTCAATTAAGAATTATCAGTGCCAAAAATGATACTTGAATAGACGGACACAGAAAGAATGCGAAAAAAAAAAGAAACATTTATCCGGCCCCTCAAAGAACATAATACAACTATAATTGAAGGACAGAATAACAGATCTAATTATTGTGAACCATTTGAATATTTTCCAATATTTTGACACTAAGACACCCATCAATCTTGATAGATTGAGTTTACCGGCATATCAACCCGTCTAGCGTAATTCTATTCGTAAATGATAGGGAATCACATTCACTATATATATATATATATATATATATATATAATATATATATATATTATTAAAAAATGTCCTCAAAATGTTATTTTTTTCAAATGCATTATTATTTAAAATAAAATAAAATAAAATAATAATGAAAACATATTTTTTAAATGTAAAAAAATAACAATCCATTTTGCGGACCTTCATTTTTTATAAAATATTCAATTTCTGCCATAACAACACTTTATATTTTCATGTTTCGCATGTTGAATACACTGTGACGTTGTAATTTCGAAATTTGATTTTTATTTGCGAATATGTATGTTTTAATTTCCTGTATTTTCTCTACTTTGTGTTTCTATTGTCAGGGTTTATATATATATATATATATATATATATATATATATATATATATATATATATATATATATATATACCCTGACAATAGAAACACAAATTAGAGATAAATTTATTGACATGCTTACATTTAATTATAATTCAATTTCTTCTATTCAGTTGTTTCCTCCGTTTTTTTTTTAAATTTTATTCTTGCTATTTTTCCTCCAGAAAAAAAGTGCCATTTGTCTTTGGATCCTGTTAGAGTTGTTGACTTTTCAAAGATTTGCCATATTATTAGTGGGTTTTGTTTTTTCTACTTTCCAGAAATGTTGAGAAAGACCGGTTTGCTTTATATATATATATATATATATATATATATATATATATAGGGATATCTACTGAGTCAGACGAACCTACTATTAGTTTCGCATAAAGCTCTTCAGGGCTAAAATCTAAATAGAGTCAGATTTTAGCCCTGAAGAGCTTTATGCGAAACTAATAGTAGGTTCGTCTGACTCAGTAGATATCCTTATTACTTGGCTCTACTTAGGTATCGAGCACTTTTTACAAATTAGCTTCTCCTAGCGGTTATATGAATATATATATATCTTATATACATATATATGCATATAAATTGTTTTTTCTTTTGGCCAAATACTATACCAATAGATTATTTTTTGTTGGTACGAATATCTTGGTCTTTTCTTTTTTTCAAAAATTGTTTTCTTCCTGGTTGATGTTTGGTAGTATATTTTTACAATCAAACTCTCTGCCGGGTTTTTTCTCTCCGCAAGGATCTACCAACACGCTTGGTATATTATATATATATATATATATATATATATATATATATATATATATATATATATATATATATATATATATATTTATATATATATATATATATATATATATATATATATATATATATATATATATATATATATATATATATATATATATATATATATATATATATATTATATATATATATATATATATATATATATATATATATATATATATATATATATATATATATATATATATATATATATATATATATATATATATATATATATATCGCAATAATCAGGGTCACAGAATCTCTGAAACACAACAAAACAAAAAAAGTCCGAAACACTCATTGCAAAATAGACCGTAGTGATAACACACAACAAGCACTTTGACACGAAACTCTTAGATATAACACACAAAAATTAGCCACATAGACATGAAACGCATCAAAACAAAAACCCTGAACTCTCATCACAAATCAGTCCCATAGACACGACTGATGGCGCTGCCTCTTACCTAAATACTTTAATCATCCCGTCCGT
>CM042145.1:73139172-73146672 GCA_023376005.1 Doryteuthis pealeii
TGAGAGCCATAACAGTAAAATTGCAGAAACTCGCACAACGTATATTATATATATATAATATATATTATATATACATATTGATCAAAGCCTGAAGAAGATACCAGAATATCTGAAACACGTGTTGCGTATGTAAAATAAAAGAATACAACATTTTGCGGACCTTCTTCTTTTATATATATATATATATATATATATATTATATATATATATATATATATAATATATATAAACTAAAATTGATCATCAGAGAATAATCAACTGAAAAGGAACTAATGATAATAATTGCCGTATCTTTTTAAATGCAGCAGAATATACAATCAGAACTAACTATTCCAAAATTGATAATACGCAGCTAATTAGAAAGTGTAGGTTATGAGGTGTCATTGATGAAAGAGTTAATCACATAATAAACCTCTGCAGAGAACTGACACAAAATGAACACACGTCTATAATGACTGGATAGGAGAGGTGCTCCAAAAAAAAATTCCCTACTAACAAATATGCAGAATCCAGGATCTGACCTAGAAAATGATACACATGCAATTTCCTGGGTGTTTGAGATCAAACGGACCAACGAATCTCAGGCAGAAAAAATGATTTAGGCATAATTGCCACGAAAAAAAAAACAAAAAACAACTAGTCATTTGGTGGATTTTGACGTTCCGGTGCATAATAGAGTAAAAAATAAAAGAACGCGTAAAGAGAGACACACACATGTATCTTGCTAGGGATTTAAAAATGCAGTGAAACTTGAAGGTGAATGTAATACCAATTGTCGGTTGAAACCATTGAACGGCCCCCAAAGACCAGGAATTGTAATTGGAGAAACTGGAGATCAATGGAAAAATCAAAACTATCCATATCATAGTACAGATAAAATCAGCTATAAAACTTAGAATAGTCCTGGGGACTTGAAGATACTTGCTGCCACTTAGACTCCAGTGTATGAACACAAGTCAGAATCGTTCTGAAAAGATCGCAAAATCGAATAATAATAATAATAATAATAATAATAATACACAAGGAGTGTGACTGAACAAAGGACTAAATAAATAATGACAATGAACAAGGCTTTACACCCTAGCGATGATAGAGATAGGCTCTATGTATCAGGAAAGGTGAGTGGAAAATGTCTTGCCAACATAAAGGATTGTGTGAGATCACAATCCAAGGACTCGTAGACTATACAAAAAAAACAAAAAAACAAAGATTACTTATGGAAGCCAATAACAGCAGATGTAACATATAGGAACACAGAAAAAAAACAACAGGAAAACAAAGATGGGAAGAAAAACAATAAAAGTTTACTTCAAATGACACATCGGAGAGCTTGTAAATTAAAAGACTTGAACATGGTTAAGAAGAGGATGTCCCAAGAGAGAAACTGAATCACTAATAATTGCTGCACAAAAGGATGCCATAAAACAAATTATATCAAATCAAAAATTGATAAGACACAACAAAACATTAAATATAGACTTTGTGGCGACAGAGATGAGACTTTAAACAATTAAGCAAATGTAGCAAACTAACAGAACGGGAATACAAAGCTAGGCACGACTGCGTAGGGAAGGTGATTCACAGGGAATTATGAGAAAAAAAGTTCTGACCATAAAACAAAATGGTATATGCATAAATCAGAATCTGTTCTTGAGAATGAAACGCATAAAAGTATCTGAGACTTCGAAATAAAGACGGACCATCTTATCCCATCAAGGAGACCAGACCTAGTATGGATTAACAAAAAAAAGAGATCTTTTCAAATGGTAGACTTTGTAGTTCCAAGAAATCACAGGGTAAAGATGAAGGAAAACGAAAAGATAAACAAATCTCCCATGCGAGACAGAAGTGGGGGCTGGGTTAGTGACGAGGTGATAAACGCTTGCGTGAATGGTTCAAATATACGAAAAAAGTGACATCCAACTTGAATGAAGGAACAATTACATCTGTTATCCATAGTCACCCACTTATACGGCCTTAGTGGCGCACTTAACGTAACAGTTATTATGGTAGGAAATGAAATCTTCCACCCACGTTCAAATCCTGGACGAAACATCTTGCCTTTAATTTCACACCAATTCATCTCTCTTATCAATCTAGTAATGGGTAAATAGTATGGCAGACGGTGTTCTTTATTCTTGGTAAGACAACTAATGTAGGAAAATGAAAACTGAATTTAAATTAACATTGTCCACATACTTGCATGGCATCAAGACTGGACAGAGGGATTACATCTACAGAGATCATAACATTATAAAAAATCGTATTTTAGCTATCACTAAACGTTGCACCGGTCTTTTTATAAGTGTTATGATCTCTGTAGATGAATCCTCTGTTCCAGTCTTGATCCTGCAAGTATGTGACAAATGTAAAGTTAAATTCAGTTTCCATTTTCTACATAGTTTTGTCTTACCAAGAATAAAAACACGTCTGCCATAACTATTTTACATTACAGATTGATAAGGAGATGAATGGTGTGAAAATTAAAGCAAGATGTTTTCGTCCAGGATTTGAACGTGGGTGGAAGATTTCATTTCCCTACCATAATAACTGTTACGTTAAGTGCGCACTAAGCCGTATAAGTGGGTGACATGATAACATGATGTAATTGTTCCTCATTCAAGTTGGATGTCACTTTTTCGTATATTTTGAAACCATTCACGCAGCGTTTATCAACCTCGTCACTAACCCAGCCCCATTCTGTCTCGCATGGAGCTTTGTTTATCTTTTCGTTTTCCTTCATCTTACCTGTGATTTCTTGATAAAAGTCTATGCCATTTGAAAAAAGGATCTCTTTTTTTTTGTTAATCCATACTAGGTCTGGTCTCCTTGATGGGATAAGATGGTCCGTTTTATTTCGAAGTCTCAAGATACTTTTTGCGTTTCATTCTCAAGAACAGATTTGATTTATGCATATACATTTTGTTTTATGTCAGAACTTTTTTTCTCAATAATTCCCTGTGAATCACCTTCCCTACGCAGTCGTGCTTAGCTTTGTATTCCGTTCTGTTAGTTTGCTAGCATTGCTTAATTGTTTAAAGTCTCATCTCTGTCGCCACAAAGTCTATATTTAATGTTTTGTTGTGTCTTATCAAATTTTGTGATTTGATATAATTAGTTTTATGCATCCTTTTGTGCAGCAATTATTAGTGATTCAGTTTTCTCTTGGGACATCCTCTTCTTAACATGTTCAAGTCTTTTTAAATTTACAAGCTCTCCGAGTGTCATTTGAAGTAAACTTTTTATTGTTTTTTTCCCAGTCTTTGTTTTCCTGTTGTTTTTTTTCTGTGTTCCTATATGTTACATCGCTGTTATTGGCTTCCATAAGTAATCTTTGTTTTTTTGTTTTTTTTTGTATAGTCTACGAGTCCTTGGATTGTGATCTCACACAATCCTTTATGTTGGCAAGACATTTTCCACTCACCTTTCCTGATACATAGAGCCTATCTCTATCATCGCTAGGGTGTAAAGCCTTGTTCATTGTCATTATTTATTTAGTCCTTTGTTCAGTCACACTCCTTGTGTATTATTATTATTATTATTATTATTATTATTCGATTTTGCGATCTTTTCAGAACGATTCTGACTTGTGTTCATACACTGGAGTCTAAGTGGCAGCAAGTATCTTCAAGTCCCCAGGACTATTCTAAGTTTTATAGCTGATTTTATCTGTACTATGATATGGATAGTTTTGATTTTCCATTGATCTCCAGTTTCTCAATTACAATTCCTGGTCTTTGGGGGCCGTTCAATGGTTTCAACCGACAATTGGTATTACATTCACCTTCAAGTTTCACTGCATTTTTAAATCCCTAGCAAGATACATGTGTGTGTTCTCTCTTTACGCGTTCTTTTATTTTTTACTCTATTATGCACCGGAAGTCAAAATCCACCAAATGACTTAGTTTTTTTGTTTTTTTTTTTCGTGGCAATTATGCTAAAATCATTTTTCTGCCTGAGATTCGTTGGTCCGTTTGATCTCACACCAGGAAATTGCATGTGTATCATTTTCTAGGTCAGATCCTGGATTCTGCATATTTGTTAGTAGGGTTTTTTGGAGCACCTCTCCTATCCAGTCATTATAGACGTGTGTTCATTTTGTGTCAGTTCTCTGCAGAGGTTTATTATGTGATTAACTCTTTCATCAATGACACCTCATAACTACACTTTCTAATTAGCTGCGTATTATCAATTTTGGAATAGTTAGTTCGATTGTATATTCTGCTGCATTTAAAAGATACGGCAATTATTATCATTAGTTCCTTTTCAGTTGATTATTCTCTGATGATCAATTTTAGTTTATATATATATATATATATATATATATATATATATATATTATATATATATATTATATTAAAAGAAGAAGGTCCGCAAAATGTTGTATTCTTTTTATTTTACATACGCAACACGTGTTCAGATATTCTGGTATCTTCTTCGGCTTTTGATCAATATGTATATATATATATATATATATATATATATATATACGTTGTGGCGAGTTTCTGCAATTTTACTGTTATGGCTCTCACACACACAATATATATATATATAATATATATATATATATTATATATATATATATCCGATAATTTGCTTTAGAAGGAAGCATGTGAGTAAAGTCTATCATTATTTTATATATTTTGCTTGAAGGCAGTTACAATGCGTATTCGTATAAACTTCGATAATTAATGAAAATAATCATGACATGCGAACTCGGCAAATATCGCACCCTATGTAGAAAATCGTACGCAGCTGTTTCAACTTTATTAAGTCTCATCAGCGATGTATACTTACGATTTCCTCGACAGAAATCGAACCGGGAATCACACGCAGAGTCAGAGACTTTACACTAGGCCACTGATATGCAGCAAACGTTAATGCAAAATTAGCTTTTTACGTAGGGGGCGATATTGCCGAGTTGGTTGTCATGATTATGTTCATTCATAATCGAACATTTTATACGATATACGCGTTGTAACTGCTTCAGCAAAACATATAAATAATAATAATAATAATAATCATATAATAAATATTATATATTATATATATATATTATTATATTATAATATATATATATATATATATATACATCAATCCTCCGCACGAGAACGATACGACACAAGGTCAGTTTCTAAGTCGGAGTTCACAGGTTTTGAATTCAAGTTTTCTTCTCTCGACGCGGTTACCTCGCCATGGTTAAAGAACCCAGTCTGCCTGCTATTTACCCATAGGCTGGAAGGGAAGAGTAGGATTCATACCTTTCCCAAGGGTATTAGCGTAAGTGAAATGGCAATTAGCACGTTCAGGATTGAATATTTATATATATATTTATAATATAATATATATATTATATTATATAATGTCGTGTGTGTGTGTGTGAACATGTTCGCGATAAGCAAAAAAATGGTCAATACTGGCCAAGAGAACAGGACATACAAACCAAAATAAAAAAACATATATTCAGTCACTTGCCTAGGTTTTTAAAGTATTAAAATTGAAATAGCTCGATTCGTTCTGGACCAGGTTTGTCTATTTCCACTTCCCACAAAATATAAATGGTAATCCTTTCATGATAATTTTACCAGCATTTAAAGGTTAATTCTTTACTTTACACTTTCAGAATTTGTTCGACGTTCTTATTTTTCTTTTCATCTCACCCAATGATAATTATATGATGAGGAAACTATATTTTGTGGTCTTCTTATACAGCTGGTATATTTCCATTAATCGGTGAAAAGTAGGACACTGCTGGTTTACCCAAATCGAAGCCCAGTAAATTACGAAGTTGATCAAAACAACGTAGCAAGAGAGCTATGTTCTTTGTGCAGGCTTTGAAAGCAAATAATTCAATCTGAATTATGTTGTAATTACCATGAGCATACATAAGTGTATATAGTTAATATATTAATTATATTATATATATATATATATAATATATATATATATAGATATATATATGATTATATATATGATATATATATAGTATATATAAGTCTAATATGTATATATATTAATTATAATATATTATATATTAAGTTAATATTATATATATATATATATATTATATATATATATATAATATTATTATATTAGTTCCCCCCTTAATATATTATTAAATTATTAATTTTTATTATATAATTATTTAATATTTTAAATCTCCTCCTGGAGATTGCAGTCTCGCCAGAAAATGAAAATACTACATTGGAATTCACCCTGAACCACATGTCACGCGTCTACCTCTTTAACCAGATATAGCTCTATTTCACAAACACTAAAATTACATTCATGCCCCACTCTAATTTACCGTAAATATTCTAACGAAAAATACACACATTCTGCACAAAGAAAAAAATAAACACAAATTCCAAATACTTAAGCTTTATACATAAAACAATAACAAACCATCCTAACACAAAATTATTTCGAATGGCAGTACACACATTTTAAAATGCCTTAACACCTTTCTCACAATTCTTCTGGCTTCCAACCTCCTACATTTATATAATTTTTTAAAAACTGAACATATCACCCCGATGATGGCACTTCGAGTGCCGAAAAGTACTCGGGTCTTGAGCTTAGGTGGACTTAATCCTACGAATTCGCACGCCAAAACATTACAAAGTTGGGCCAGAAACTCGAAAAGAATCAAAAATAATTGTTAAACAGGAGATGTGTCCTTTCTGTTTTATTCTACATGTCTAAATGCAAAGAATACTGCCAATACACACACACACACACACACACGCATATATATATAATATATATATAGTATATATAATTATATATATATATGTGAGGAGTGTAATATATATATTATTTTATATATATATAGTATATATATAATTATTCGTACATTTTCCTATCACTCATTCATATAATATACATGTAAAACACACATAAACTCACTTAAACGAATATATGGATACATGCACTGACAATATTTCCTTATACTTTTCAAACTATTTGTCACTTTCTCGTTAACCTATCGTTCGTTAGAATATTTAATGCGTATATGCAAATAATATGGCCGAGGGACATTGTATACCTGTGGTTTTTACTCATTAATCTTATATTAGCGAAAAGGAAACATTTCTACTTCCATAGACACGCTATTTCCTTTCCCTATTTGATATTCCATCGCTTAAAATTTTAAGTTTATCACTTTTCATGCACCACTTCCTCTAGTTCTAACTTATATAAAAGAAGGTGCAAAAACAAAATTGTGCACATACTTAATATCTTACAATCATTACGCACACCAGTACACGTTATAATATAATATATATTATTATATATTATATATATATTATATATTATTGTGTGTGGTGTGTGTGTGTGTGTGTGTGTGTGTTTTCGTTCACCAACTTTCCGCTTCTATATACTAAGAAAAGTTGTACATTTCGCTATAAACGTTATATTTTGTTTATATAGTCATTATTAGCTTGAGGGCTCAATACACTCCTGTAATAAATACAAAATTGAAGTTCATTTTAAAAG